>CM057087.1:3095000-3477500 GCA_029959045.1 Taenioides sp. WSHXM2023 | reverse complement strand
AACCAGGTCAAGGTGACTTTAAACCACTAGACTGCCCCACTCAACATGGTGGCCCGAGCTGCCTCTGCTCCTGCAGCCTCAACACATGGGCTAATGTTACACCAGCTCACAGGTAATGCTACATCAATGCATTCAAAGCACATTATGATGTAACTCCCACAGATCTATGTAAAAAAAAAAAAAAATCTAGAACGACAACATGGCCAGTAAAAATCAGATAACAAATTTTGAAGTATGATATATTGCTGAAGAAAATATAGACAATAAATGATGATCTCTGGTATATTGCTGAGATTTTTTTATTACTTATAGTTCTATTTTATTTTGACTTGTATATATACATTTATATAATTATGTCTTATTTGACACCTGTCTTTTGCTATCTTTTTTGCTACTTATTTAGAATTTATTATTACCATTTATATTGTTATTCTAATATATTGTGATGTGTGAGCTACTGTGTCATTTCCCTTGTGGATCAATAAAGTTTGTCTAAGTCTAAATTTAACTCATTTATGCCATGACACAATAACCCAAGAGCAGATTTAATCACGTAAACTATTTTAAATCTGTAATATTGTTAAAAAAAATACGAGCTGCAGTGAAACATCTGTAATGAGTTATAGAAGTTATTCATTCAACCTTCTACGGCTTAAATTTGATCATATAGCTAAATAAAATAACCAAACATTTTCCAGTTGTGCAAAGAAAATGTGCAAACAATAAATGTTGACTCCCAAAATATATAGTTCCATCTTTCATATACTGAACAATAAGTCGATGTAGTCATTATCGTGACAGGTCTAATCAGATTACATTTCAAGGCGGCATTAAGCATTAAGACCACAGGGCGCATTTTTAACTACAGATGCACCAGCTGAAGAAAATTAAAAAAAAAAAAAAATTGGGGAAAAAAAAAGAAAAAAAAAACATATTGGGTGGGGTGGACAGGCTAAATCTCTGATAGAGTTTGCTCGTGCTGTCAGTCAGAATAATCAGAATATGTTTCATAAATGATAGGACATTTTCCATTAATAGGAAACTATAGTGGCACCCATAGTCTAAAATGCCCTCAAAAACAACTTGGACTAAAAATAATATTGACATAAAAAATAAAATAAAATAACAAGTGAGATACTTAACTCCACAGTGTACTGCCATACCATGAACATTTTATACTATACTCTAGCTGCCATAGTTACAACAAAATCTATTGGAACCACTATAAACATACCAGAGCTGACTTTAAAGAACACTTGTGGCTTTAATTCCCTTTTTAAACATGTATTTGGTCACCTTGGCGTAAGTATTTAACATTTCATACTTAAAATAATGTCCGTAAAAAGAACATTCATAAACATTTTACTTCTGAAAACTTTTTTAAAGCTTAATAACTGCACAGAAGGCCGAAATTTTATCTATGACACAACAAAACTGGCAAAATGCAAACAAAAAGACACTCAAAACAAGCTCAATTTTGTATAACAGGTATTCTTTTGCATTAGCACATGTCGCTGTAAATTCCCAGTACTCACGTCTTTGCTGTTTTCCACATCTGATTCACTGCTGAAGTCCTCCGTGTTCAGGTTTTCAAAGTCGGACTCTCCCACAGCGATTGGCACACACACGGTTAGGTTGGGATTATGGATGAAGGACATGTAGTCTTCGTCGATCATGTATTTGCCTACGCTGCTCCCGATGCCGCTGGTGGTCCCGTTCCCGTTTTTGGCATAGTCCATCTCGCGGTTTATGTCCACCGTGTGGTTGGCGATGCATTTGAGCTTCTCCTCGTACATCTCGTCCAACGGCTTCTGCTCATCCTCCATGGGCTGAGAGAGACAGGGACAAGGAGATAAGAAAGAGGGGCCAACAAGCAAATGTGTACTTAAAGGCCCTATATTACACAAAATGGACTCTTGTGAGCTTTAAGCCAAGTTAGAATGCTGTTCCCTCCTCAAAAACATACCTGCAGTTGCGTTTTGTTTCATTCACACATGTTTAGGTAACCCTTTATTATTAAACTGTTTATATCTCTAAAGCTCAAAATAGTCTTGTGTAGTTTTCAAGTGAACAGCTCCTTTTACCATTTGTTCTGTAGAAATTGACTGGGGCTGAAATAATTCAAATAATTCTACTGAAGGTGTATGGAGTTTAAACACACAGTGGAGCACTTCCTGTATTACCACATGATGACATCACGAGGTGGTACAGAGTGTTTTCAGTTTGAGAGAAGAACTCAGCCTAAATATACAGAGTTTGTGTTGAAAGTACAACTCCATGTATGTTTGTGATGAAGAAACATTAGAACATAGATCCGAAAACTGAACATAGCCCTTTAAGTGTTGAGCTGTTAGTCAGAATAATCATGACTAGTCAGCTATTAAAATGGAGATCATATGATTGACTGAGGTTCAGAAGTAGGCCTATCCCGACAACACAGTCTGTCTCCGCTCTCTCGTCCCCTCCCTCTCCGTGTCTCTTGTTCATCTTTTAGCCAGAAGACCTCATCATCTACAGAGGGGGAGACACAGCCCCCATTCTGAGCCTCTACCCAATCACATCTATCCATATCACCCATCAATAAATATCCTTATCGGATACTATTGCTGTGGCGTGGGCCTTGCTAGTGGAATAATTGTAATCCTATTTCGATCGTTGTTAACTGGACTATACAAACTCTAAAACACATGCCAAAAGAACTTTTATAACAAAGACAGTGACATTATTAGATCAAAAAAGAATAAACTCAACAGTCCTGCCAACTTTGAAACCACAGCGGATCTGGAAGTAAATATCCCCATGGACTTTTCAACAAAAAAAATCAAATGCTTTTAAGAGTTTAAAGGCAACTATTGTCCAAAACACATTTAAAAAGTAAAAATCATTTTATAAAGTTTCAGAATCAGATTTATATAAAATTACAGGTTGAATGGCTTTCATTTTTTTTTTTTTTTTTTCCTGAAAGTCTATGGGAAAAATTTAAAAATGCAGGTGAAATTTACTTCCAGAACATCACTTGGCTCTGACGTGGGCAGAACTGTTGTGCTCCATATCTGTTTCTTGTGTCTATGGATCCATGAGATCACATGTCTCTGCTAGTAGGAGCCAACAGGAGCTTGGTGTGTACCTTTTTGAGCACCTGTGCGACCAGGGCCCTCATGTTGAGTTTGAACCAGGCGATTCCTTTGTGGATGCGGGCCATGGCCAGTTGCAGGTTGTTGGGTTCTCCGTCGTCGTCTGTGGCTGCCAGGTTATCAGCACTGAAGGAGCTCAGCAGCAGAGCCAGGAACAGATTCAGCACCTGAACAGCAACGAGAAAGAGGGAAGCTAGGATCAGATACAGAACTTAAACAAGAATATATAAACAACTATTAATGTGATAGAACATTTTAAAGCAATAATATAAAACATCTGCAAATGGCATTGGACATATCACATTACATTATACAGACTCCCACAAATGGCTGGGGCAAATCCACGACTGGTGTTAACGTGAAATTTGCACCTGATTTTAGTAATGCCAAAAGTAATCCATACATACACTGGTGGTGGAGTGGTTTTTAATAGCTGTATCTGCAGGTGAAGCCTCTCACTCTGGGACAACTTCCCCGATAATAGGCTCTGTCACAAAAGCACCCGGCAACCACACTGTTAGCATCACTACTTCCTGTCCAATTGTGTATCTATGGGGTTTTTGCTGAGTTGTGCTAAAAAATGAATCAATATTTAAAGATGAGGTAGTGAACAGGGAGCTGAGGGTAGATGTCACTGACAACATGTTATAAAGTACACAAAACAAATGATTTCTACTGAAGGACACTTCTGTGTTTAGAAAGCTAGAAATGTGTGTCTCAATATTGATGCTAATGCTAATGTTGGCATAATAAATATTAAAACAACAACACAAACTAAAGTATTCTACACCTGAAAACAAATGTGTAGTCTTGACTTTAATTTAATTCATTTTAATTTAATAGTACCATTTTAATTTAATTTACCATTTCCTCTCCTCTATTAGCAGGATAACTTTGACTTATAGTCTAGAAGTTTATAAGCAAAAAGTATTTGACACATGAGACGTCAAAGATCTTCCCACACCAAATCCTTTAATTCAGTAAGGAATACCGGTTGGCGTCTATATAAGGCCAATATCTGGAGTTTTTAGCATATCAGCTAGTGGCCTTAAATCTCCAGTATAGGGTTAGGGTTAGTATAGGCCGATATGTTGTTTTGGTGTATTTGCTGCTTAAAAAAGCTTTATATTAACACTTTAATACGAAGAGATAGCTGCACAAAATGTGACTACACAGCTCTCTTATAGGTTTGTGGTAAAAAAGGGCTGTGGGTGAGTTTGTAGTAAATTTAAATTATGTAATTTGGGGCAAATAATCAAACCGGCCCAACATACTGGCCCAAAAATACCGGCAGAGCTTATCGGCTTATCGGCCATTAGTTGCTCTGTATTTTAAACAATCGGCATCTGCCATAGAAAAACCCATATCGCTCAATCTTATGCCTGAAAACTCATGAACGGTCAAATACTCACGACCAGATTCCCGATGACCATGACCATCATAAAGACAGTGAGACACATGGTTTGACCAGCCACCTCCATACAGTCCCACATAGTCTCGATCCACTCTCCACACAGCACCCGGAACACAATCAGGAAGGAGTGGAAGAAGTCGTTCATGTGCCAGCGTGGAAGCTCACAGTCTGGGGCGATCTTACACACACAGTCTTTGTAACTTTTCCCAAACAACTGCATCCCCACCACGGCGAAGATGAAGACAATGATGGCCAGCACCAAAGTCAGGTTTCCCAGAGCTCCCACAGAGTTCCCGATGATCTTTATCAACATGTTCAGGGTGGGCCAGGACTTAGCCAGTTTGAACACTCTCAACTGGAACACAACAAATACAAGATTAGTAAAACCCCTCCAGTGATCTGACCTTTCAGTTCAGTTGACCTTATTTGTACCTGTAGATAGTTGGGCATCAGTACACATTCAGGACAAGAGCATGACAGATCACATAAAGAAATACTTTCCTTAAAACTGTGAATGCAATAGCTAAGATTTGTTCATAAGGATGACTGATAACGCTATAATGCTTTGTTCTGCAGCTTGCCACTTGGAACCCCATTTTAAAGCAGGTAATGTTCGATATGTTAGCTCCAGTGCATTTTCAGTGGGACAGTTTGCATCAGCCTCTGAACATCACAAGCTACAAAATACCAAGGCTCTTTTGGTGTTCTGCTTATTTATGTAGTGATCTGTGCAAAAATTTGCTTAAATGCTAACAACCACATAATAAACATTCCTAAATCTAAAATTGTGCTGGAAAAATCACACTGAAAATATAGTGGGCCACAGTTCCTATTAAAGTGAAAGGGATTTAACATTTAATATTGTAAATGTTGGTATGTATGACTTGCCAAAAAGGAACAGCCTCAGTGTAACTGACTCAAATTAAGACTGTACAATTAATCACATTTTAATTAAATTGAGATCCAACTGTTTCACATCAGTCAATGTTCAGAAAAGTAACAACTCAAACTATTTTTGTGTTGTAAATGATGCTGATTAAAATGTCATGTTTGTGGAGGTCTAAACTTACAGGGTTAGATGTTTGCTTTTTACATATAACCCAAGAATTTTGATACATTAAATTGCCAATAGAGATGATTTATAATGAGATTTCTCAGGTTGGACTCACCAATCTGAATGACCTGAGCACAGACAGGCCCTCCACATCAGCCAAACCCAGCTCCACTAAACTCAGAGTCACGATGAAGCCGTCAAAGCAGTTCCACCCCTCCTGGAAGTAATAGTATGGGTCCATGGCGATGAGCTTAGCAAACATCTCCCCAGCAAAGATACCAGTGAACACCTGAAAGAACACACAAAGACTTACCACCAAAAGCTTCAGGTCACAATGAAGAGTTTGTGGAGTGAGTGTGGAGTTTTATACAGCGCTTTTCCACCTTCAAGGCAGTCAAAGCGCTTTACCTCCAGGAACCACTCACCCATTCACACACACACTCACTCACACCAGTGTACGCAGACACTGGGGGCGAGGTGGGTTAAGTGTCTTGCCTGAGGACACCACGACAGCATTTATCTGTGGGAGCTGGAATTGCATTGCCAACCTGTGGGTCAGTGGCTCTGACCACTCAACCAGTCATGTTTCTGTCAAGAGCGGGATTCAAACCACCAACCTTCAGCTCAGTGGACAAAAGCTTCAACACACCAACTGAGCCTGTTAAAATGTTTATAAATTAAAGTGCACAATTGCCCACCACCAGCTTGTCTCTACGGAGATTGCATTACTGTTGAATGTTCCACAGTATGGCATTAAAGTGACAGACAGGTGAACCCACCAAGGCAAACTTCAGGTCAGATCTGTGGAGAGCTGAAATATGCATGTTTGGAGTGTATTTTTTGTAACATTACAGAGAGGGTATTACACTTCTATGGGGTATTCATTGCAAAAACATTACAGATTTAGGTGACATATTGCCTCTTATTTTTTTTGAAAATTATACATTTGCCTAATAAAACATATTTACATGTTTACTGAGTTTCACTTTTGTTTTGGATCTGAGTCTCTCCTCCCTTTGCTCCCCATCATTCCCCCTTCAGAGCACTATTACAACACAATCAGCGTGCATCCCGCTAAGAACACACTCTGTTCCACTTTGTGATGCCATGTACTGTTGCCATGTGTTTTTAAGCTCCATACACCTTCACTAGAATTATTTAGATAACTTCAGCCCTGGAATTGCCAATCTGTACTGAACTAAAGGGAAAAGGTAGCTTTTGATGACGTAACAACATTCTAACATGGCTAAAAGCTCAGAAAAGAGCCCATTTTGCATGATATAGGACCTTTAAGCATAATACATGAATCTCTCCCCTCATTAAAAACCTCAAAGTGACGACTACTGAACCGTGACTGCACCAGTTCGTCACCACTACATAGAAACTGCTGCGTGTAGATTTGTATAAGAGGAAGAGGTAAGAGTTGAGGTAAGCAAGATGCAGCATTAGAGCGAGGCTGGCTGTCTGCTTTAAATGGGTCTAAATCTTTAATGAGGACAGTATATATGTGTGTTCTTAAGTGCAAATATCAAACTAAGTCACCCTCTCTACTCTTAAGGCTTTGTGGGTAAAACCTGAAATGTTTCTGGTAAAAAAAAAGGGAACACTGCAACATCATTTCTATTACAGTGTTACGGTATGCTCATACGCAGTTTTAGAGCACTCGCCCATCAACCCAAAGGTCAGTGGTTTAAACCCCACTCAGACCAGTGCACATTTCACCCACCTTGCATTTGTATGAATGTGGTATGTGTGAGTGAGTGTTGGTGGAGGGGCTGATAACACAGATTGACAGCCTCGCTTCTATCAGTTTACCCTATAGCAGCTATAATCATTACTTTAAATGTGAGTATGCAACTTTTTTTTCATAAATTCCAAGTAAAATAAATATTTTAATATTTATAGTATAGCATAGTATACAAGTCTGGTTGGTTCAAATGTATTCACTTTTAACAGTTTTTATTCACTAAGAGATGTGTTCAGATTAGGGTACTCTTTATCGTGTCTGTTTGCCTGGGATCCAGAATACACACTTCTTCAATCTCCCCATTTTCAGATGAGCATGACTGACAGGTGGATTAGCCGCCAATCAAGGACATGCATGGCTGGGCAAAAAAGGGAAAAAAAAAAATCACAGGGGACTGAAAAACATTGTGCATTTTTGCAGAATCAATGAACAAAGCACTAAACTCTGTTCATCAGCAGAGAAAATGTGATTTTATGTAAATGATAATGACTAATGAGCTCCTTCATTTCACATGCATCACTGGGAAAAAAAAAAAAAAAAAAAGAATCTGATTGGACGATCGTGTTTGGTTATGGCTTTAGACATGACAGAAGGAGTGACGATTAGACTGATATCTGTCTGTCCAAAAAAATACAAAGAGACATCATTCTGGATTTGCCAGGCAATATCTCTAGTATAGGGAGATTTGCCATTGGGGCAGCCTGTCAGGAGTAGTACTATACAGGGGCATAAATACATAAATGTTTCCTCTGCCCTTCAACCATTCAAACATAGCAGCACAACTAAGAACATAGAGAGTTGGTTCCACTTGACAAAGGGGTAAGGGGGGGTAACTGCCTTTTATTTTCTCTTAAAGGACCCATCTTATACTGTTTTCTTATCATTGACATTGTTTTGACATTGTTTTGACATTCACACATGTTTAACACAAAAACCCTTTGGCTGAGTTCGTCTGAAACTGAAAATATTCTGTTCCACCTTGTGATGTCATGTGGTGATACAGAAAGTTTTCCAAAGTGTTAAAATTCAAACTCCATACACAGCATCATTTGGATCATTTCAGCCCTGGAAATGCCAATCTCTACTGAACTAAATGTAAAAGGTAGGTTTTTGAAGAGGTAACAGGAAACATTATAACATGGCTTAAAGCTCACAAGAGTCAGTTTTGCGTAACCTGACTCTTGTAAACCCCAAATTCTGACAACAGTCCTGTACACTTCTCTTTTTTCTTTTCATCAGAACTGTAAATGCAGAACTAAATATGATGACTTTATTTCGTTTTTACCAGGTTTCCCGTGGAGAGGACCTCTTCGAAATGTGGGGTCATGGGGTAGTGCTCCATGGCCATAAAGAGCGTGTTGAGGACGATACAGATGGTGATGGCGAGGTCCACAAAAGGGTCCATGACGATCAGGTACACGATGTGCTTTATCTTCAGCCACAGCGGACAGCAGCTCCAGATCAGGAAGACGTTAGCAAACTTATACCAGCAGGGGGGGCATTTCCTCTGAGACTCCTCCAGCTCTGCACAAACAAAAACACACATTTTAATATAGCGCTTTTCCAACTCAACCCAACTCAAAGCACTTTACATCAAGGAACTCACCCATTCACGCACATTCATACACCAGTGTACACAGACAATAGGAATGTGCTAAAATGTGCCTGTAACTGTCTTGGTTGAGGCTGAAGTATTGTACAAAACGTGAATCGATCATAAAATTAAGCACATTTTGGAAGACAATAGTTTTCATTATCTAACCTCTTCTTTTATCCATAATATAAAAAAAGTCTACATTTTAATTACAGTTAATTATTGATAGTCAATCATGTTGTTTCCATCTGTAAACTTTCCTATCTTGGATACATTTTTTTGTGTGATGATAACTGTTCTATATGATCTTTATTAACCATTTAACAATTTGGATGTTGTTTGGGAACCACTGGTTTTTGACACAAGAAAAAAATTGGAAACCATTACTTTATATCCAATTAAATTCACAATAGCACCATCTTGTCTCATTAAAGTGTCCGTAGTCTATGTTAATCATGGAGCAGTACAATACACATATTGTAAAAGCAGCTCTTATAACGTGTTTTATCATATGTGAACCAGGAAGCACTTATAAACTTATCATGGTGAGTAATTAGGACGCTCTGAATGCATAAGGTAAGTGAGGGAGAACTTTGGACCACAGCAAACTGTTACAAATGAACTAGTTCTGTTTTTCACATTTTTAAGACAGGAGTGATCCCACAGTAAATCCATAACTCTCACCCAGACCCTAACCTTAAAGGTCCTGTACATGATTTATTTGAGCAAAAATGTCATGCCTCGGTACAAAAATATTGTATAAGAAGCTCCTGAGGTCAAAATTTGTGCTGTCTGCCTGTAATTACAAAGCATTTTTATAGTTTGAGAAGCAGGAAGTGTGATGTTAGCATGCTAGTTGTTGTTAACTCCACTCTGGTTTCTTAAAGTTGTGAAAAGCGCTTATAAACTCATCACAATGTCCAGCCCATTTAAAGTGCGTGTTTGAGTGACAGACCCTCGATGAGTGTGTTGGTGACGACGCTCATCTGGCTCTTGGTGTGGTCCTTCTCTTTGAACGAGGAGTTGAGTTGATCGACCGAAACCATAAGCGACCCCGAATGCTTCTTCTTCAGCTCCACGTCGGTCGTCTGTCACAAAACAACAACAGTGCCTTCAGTGGTCAAGAGCAAGAACAGCAGGTAGGTCAGTTACGCTGCAGCTCCAATGGTGCACATACGATCCAAGATTCCATATAGTAAATTCTCAAACAACATTACTAACTGACTACTACTCTTCCATATTTATAGGGTTGTAGTCCTTTAGTCGTGTAATCAGCAATTATATGAGCTAATTTGGAGCAGAATTCCATAGTAGGAAAAGGAATTTATTTATGGACGAAATGGCAATATAAAACCCCAGGATCATGTAGAGGAGGTTAAAACATTTAAAGACCAAAGTGATGCTTTATGACGCTATATGGAACATGGTGGCTAGCAGGTTAGCTATGTCCATTTATATATAGTCTAAGGGTCAGCTACACAGAGATACGTAATTGTTTTGAGAGCTTTTGCCACAGCCCCGACTTGTCTTTAGTCAACCAAGATTTTGTTTATTCAACCACAGCCCTATAATATTTCACTGAAAGATTTGACCACTAAATGCACACAATGTAGTTTCTTCACCACCTTCTTGTCTCTATGGAGATATTATTACTTGACCTTGAATGTTGCACAGTATGGCATTAAACTTATCTATTTCCAGAGAGAAGAGGAGGTAATGCTGTCTGCAGTTCTGACCTGTAACTTACAGGTCAGATCTGCAGACAGGTCAGTCCAGTTATAGTAAGAATGCATTTTTAGTATTTTTAGTTGAAGTATTTTTAGAACAATAAAACACCTGTTATTGAATATGTGTAATGCCATACTGTGGAACATTCCAGACAAAGCAATTACATCTCCATAGTGCACCTATAATTTTCATTATTTACTTTGTACGTTTCATGTGGTACGCTGGGGCCACTGCCAGGGACAGACAGAGACTGCAGCGCATTGTGCGCTCTGCTGAGAAGGTGATCGGCTGTAGCCTTCCATCTCTTCAGGACCTGTACGTCTCCAGGACTCGGGGGCGTGCAGGCCGGATAGCAGCTGACCCCTCTCACCCTGGACATGGACTATTCGAGCCACTTCCCTCTGGCAGAAGGCTACGGTCCATACGGACCAGAACCTCTCGCCATAAGAACAGTTTCTTCCCCTCTGCCGTTGGACTCATAAACACTTTATGAACACTATAACACCTGTACTAAGGACACTTTATAATACCAGTCACTTTAAATAAGTCATGTCACGTCACTTGCTCTTTTGCACTGTCGGTTTGCACTGTTGTTCTGATGCTCTGTATATACTTGAATATTTTTATTTTTATTATATATCTTAATCTTTTTGCATGCTCTTACTTTATTCAAATAGTGTTACTTTATTATTATTATTATTATCCTTTCTAACTGTGCTATCTCTACTTGTATTATTATTATATTATTATTATTAGTATTATTATTATTATTCAGTGTTCTATGTTGCACCTTATCACCAAAGCAAGTTCCTAGTCTGTGAATTGTGTTCACTGACAATGGCAATAAAAGCTTTTCTGATAAAGAGACTAGTATGAAAAAGGTTTTGTTATCCTAGTTTGGTCCTGGTTAAGTCCAATTTAGTCCTGCTGCAGACTTGGTTTGGTCCTAGTTTAGTCCTGGGTTAGTTCCTGATTTAGTCCTGGTTTGGTCCTAGTTTAGTCCTGGTTTAGCTCCTGATTTAGTCCTGGTTTAGTTCTGGTTTAGTCCTAGTTTAGTCCCTATTTTGATGTACTGTGTACCGCATACCCCTTTATAATAAACTTGCATGAATGGTTGTCACAAATCCAAAGCACAATGTAACTTTTCTTGTGGAGGGTCTACAACTTGCTTGTCTCCATGGAGATGTCATTGCTTTGCCTGGAATGTTACACAGTATGGCATTAAACATATTTATTGTGCATTTATTCAGTTATAGGCATTTATATTGCTGAAATGATGATACTGGCTTGTCTTCTTGAAGACAGAACAGTTTAATGCCATACTGAGGAACATTAAAATCAAAATAACAACATCTCCATTGAGAGAAGACACTGCGCCAAAAATGACCTAGTGCCCCTTTAACAATGGTTTCCACAAAAGAAAACCAGTACTATGTTCTTTGAGAATTTACCCTTTTAAACATTCATTTTCAGTGGTTTAAGTTCCAGAGCTTCACCAGTCTCCACTTGAGGAGCTCCAACAGACATTGTACCACATGCACTCATTAGCATGCATGTAGGTCAAGTCGTACCATGCTAATGCAGACTTTCTTCTCATTTGGACTAAAAAGAGGCAAATTAATTATATTCTCAAATAATTTGGGGAGTACAACACTTATAAGGCTGCTTACATAGACAGACAGTTAGAAAAGGCAGAAATAATGTCAAATCATACATACAGTGAGTGAACAGATGCTACATTTAAAAATATGACATAAAGATCATTCTTATGTTAATATTAATGCGAGAAACTAATTATGTCTGCAACCTGTCTGCAAAAACGATTATTCTGATTTTGGTCTAAGGGCTTCATTATTAAAGGTACACTGTGTAACATTACTGGTGGAGGGTACACCTTCTTGGCTCCTCTGAGACGTTATTCCTTTGGCTGGAATGTCCCAACGTATGGCATTACACTAATCAACTTGGAAACAATCAGATCATGCCTCTTTTTCAAGGGATTTTTAAGCAATAAAGATAGATAGATAGATAGATAGATAGATAGATAGATAGATAGAGATAAATAGAAATGTTTAATGCCATACTGTGGAACATTCCAGGCAACCCAATAGCATCTCCATGACGAAAAGCCGGTAGTGTACCTTCCACCAGAAAGTTACACAGTACAACTTGAAACATTTATGAATGGACTATATGATATTAGTATATTCGATTAGTACGTTGTATGCTTTCTAATATAAATGAAAAAGTTAAAAATAAACTGATGACATGACAAAGGACAAATAAATAGTCAAACTGGGAGTCTACAGCCTGGGTCAGCAGGTTAGAGGTTGTACAGGGGAGACTGATAGATGTAATTACATTAAATATGTCAAAATAAACACATCCTTCAATGAAACGTTAAAGAGGGGGTATTTGACTTCTCTGGGCTATTAACTGCTAGCACGTAACATATTTATATCACCATGCTACTTTTTATTGTTTTGGAAATGCTTTATTCACCAAATATAACATATTAACATGTTTCATTCGTTTCTGTTTGTTTTTTTGGTCCTCCCTGCCTTTGCTCTCCATGCTAAGTCACACACCCTTCAGAGCGCTATCACAACATGTGTGCATCCCACTAATGAAACTACTGCACATCGCATCAGGTTTGTGAAGTTGTAGTGTATTGTTTTGCATATTTGCGAACAATTGCCGCACAAGAACGTAGGTAATGAAGGCTTGTTGGCTGAGTCATGTTCACGCTCATGCTGCTAACTGTAAGCAGGGTTCGAATAGGGCCCGGGAGAGATCGCTAGATTACTCAAACATGCATGGATGAGATATTAAACCTCTTTAGGCATGTTTTTGATGAGGGAACAATGCTATAAAAAGTCAATTTTGCATTATACCCCCTCTTTGAAAATCATATTCATGATTTAAAGACAAACAAACAGTGAAAGTGGGAGTCTGCAGCCTGGGTCAGCGGGTTAGAGATCATACAGGGCACAGATCTTGATCATGCCTAGACTGAACCAGTGTCTCTTAGACGTCCTTACACTCTCGTCAGTGGCTGCCTTATCTATTTTCACCTCAGGCAGGAGTCGCCGGCCGGGCCCTGGTCCAATCAGAGACACCACGCCATTGCAGTCCACGGTGCTGTTCCTCTTCCCTCCTGAGTGGGGCGCCAGCGGGTGGATGCGTGAGGAGCCCTGGCTGTAGCCGCTGTAGCTGTTGCGTCTGTAGGGTATAAAGAGAGAGCCTCGCCGGTCCTCGCTCTCCTCCACCGTGCTGTGCTCATCGTCGGCGAATTCGTTCTCAGAGCCCATGTCCTTCGAGCGGCCCTTGAAGCTGAAGATGCTGCTGCGGCTGTTGTGGCGTGACATGAACGGAGAGCCGGGGATAGACAGCAGGGACTAAGAAGAGAGGGGGGAAAGGGGAGGGAGGAGGAGAGGACAAAACAACTATATGTAAGTATGGCATACTACTGTAGGAGTTATAATGGAGACAATTTGTGCTCTTCACATATACTAACCAACTATAATAAATTATCACAGAGAGGAGGGAAAGAACAAGTAACTCCCCTTTCAGAGCACTATCACAACACAATCAGCCTGCATCCAGCTTATGAAACTACTGCACATCACATCAGGTATGTGAAGTTGTAGTGTGTTGTTTTATTATCAATGTATTCCTATAAGAAGAGAGAGCGGGAAAGAAGAGCATACCAGAGCTGGCACATGCAGAGGTGGCTAAGGGAGGCATCCTTTTGCCCTTTTCTGTTTTATCTTTGCAGGTTTAAACCAGTACCTGCCATACCTGTGCTCATCTGTCAAGTGCTATAAATGTCTACACTACAAACAAATAGATGTCTCCATTAGAATAAACCTAATATATAAATATTTTTTCCTCCTCGAACACAAATGTGAGAAGACAAGGGAATGTTGAACTGACTTCAGAACAACTCTTGGGGCTGACTTTTTATGACAAGTTTGTTTCTTTTTCTTTATCCTCTTACTAAACCATCCTAATGGTTACATGTTGTTCAGTTGTGATTCTACATGGCCTCAACTTTGATCAGGCTCAGAATAGTCCTGTTTAGTTGTTCTTATTACTGAAAGGGTCTTATTCTCTTTAAATGTACTATTATTATTTAAATAGTAATGTGCTTTGATGGGGAGTCAGTAGCTCAGTCGGTATAGTGTTTGTCCACTGATCTGAAGGTTGGCGGTTCGAATCCCGCTCTTGACACAGACATCGTTGGGAAGAGCGGTCAGATCTACTGACCCAAAGTTTGGCGGTGCTCCCACAAATGAATACTATCATTGTGTCCTTGGGTATGTCCCTTGGGTCTGTGTGTGTGAATGGGTGAGTGGTTCCTTGATGTAAAATGCTTTGAATGGCTTAAAGGTGGAAAAGTGCTATATAAAAATGTGACCATTTACCATTCTGTAAAGCACATGAATTACTTTGTGTATGAATTGTGCTATACAAATGAACCTCCCTTGACTAAAATAAAGAATTCCAAAAAATAAAAATACCTGGTTCATGATGGACGTCTTCCTGCCCAGTCGAGTCCCAGGGAATCTTAAGGTGCTTCGTTTGCTCCCATCGTCAGACTCAGACTTCACCACTTTCTCGCTGTCTCCTTTCTCCTTCTCCTGTTCTTTCTGACGCCATTTCTTCTTGCGGTTGCGTCTCTCTTTAGCGCTTTTGGAGCTGAGCCGTGAGACCTCAGAGGAACTCCTCGACAGGTGCCCCCCGCCTTCATCCTCCAGGGCCGCCTCTGACACTGTCCCTGCGGAAGTGGCCATCGCAGCCGCCTGGGGAAAGAGAACAGGCTTTAAAACAACAAGAAAGGTACAGTTTGAGGTAAAGGATGCAGCACTGAGCCATTAGAAATGTTAATATTTAGCTGTAAAGCAAACATCATTACATAAATATATGTATAATTGGATGGCAAGAGGAAAATAGGAGATAACCATAGCTGTATCATTGTAGTACAGTCTGCAATATTTTTTTTCCATTTTTGAGAATATTCAACAAAATATTCAACAAAAGCCTTATAAACCACTGTATTTTAGATTCAGAATGTGTTTCGTCATTGTAAAAATACATTCTAGAATCTTTACAGTTTAAAATCATAGACTATAGAAAGAAGTAGACTTAAGGGAGTGTGACTGGCAGTTATAGGGGCGAATTTGGAGCCATTTCCATATTAGGAATAGATAAGATAGTGAAATAAAAACACCAGGATCATGTGGAGTGAGTTAGTACGAACATTTTAAGACCAAAATGAGGATCCTGACAGCAGCAGTTACGAAGAGAGGGGCAACGGTTTTTCAATACAAAGTGAATGGAGTCGATGGAGCCAGAAGCGCAGCCATGCTCACTCCCTATTTGGAACGAGACGGCTAGCAGGTTAGCTACTGTATGTCCATTTATATTTACAGTCTATGTTTAAAATGAAGCTGCTGAACAGGTCAGAATTCTATGGTAGAAACTTCCTTTAAACTGTCAGATGGCAGATGTTTTTGACCTGGTTCTGATTTATTTTGTCACAATGATTAGGTGGACTTGTGGATCATAAGTAAATCTCCCATAGAGGCCCCTGCCCTCCATCTGAAATTATGACATCATTAAACTCCAGAGCACAACCAGATGCCCTCCCTGTCTGTTGTAGCATCCCTCACCTGTGTCTCTTCCTGTTGCCTCTTGAGCTGCTCTAACATGGCTTTAAACTCCGCCTCCTTTTGCTCCGCCTCCTCCATCGTGGCTTGGTTCTGCTCCTCATATGCCATGGCAACCACAGCCAGGATCAGATTCACCAGGTAGAATGAGCCCACGAAGATCACCAGCACGAAGAAGATCATGTAGGTCTTACCCGCCGCTCGCAGAGTCTGGCAAAAATAAAAGATGTGAAATACAATGAGGAGTCATGGGGTTCTGTACATTGTTACATAGTATGTCACTTTCTGGAGGTGGAAAGGCAACTGCATGATTCCATGGAAATAACAAGTTAAACATTCTCCATGAAAATAGATATGTTTTTCTTCCATAATGCGGAATATTATAGCCAAAGGAACAACATTTCCATGGAATCAAGCAAAAGGAAGCCCTCCTTCACGTAAAATAAGAGTCAGGTTTGTGGAGATGCAAGCAGTAACAGTAAGGATGCATGTTTTTCTATGTTTTGGCAAGAAAGTGACATACTATTGAAAAATGAACAAATATCTAATATCTAGGTAAATTTCTTCTATTTCAGTCTTTTTCATTAATAACATTGTTTAGGCCTGTCTTAGACGTACTTAAAAACCTGGTTTAGATTTTGTTTTGGATTAGCTGCTCGCAGATTCTGGGGGGAAAATAATACAATACAGAGTCATGGGGTTCAAAGGACAGGCTCAGATTTCAGAGATCATAATGAACAGAGATTATGCAGAGAACAGTGTTTTTCAAACTGTGAAGCACGTCTTTTTCTAATTTGACTTAGTTTACTCAGACCTTATTTTCTGTAGTTACATTTCTTAGGCATGTTTTAGACTTGGTTTAGTTCAGATTTGGTTAGAAAAACATTTTATAAACATTTTATAAAGGTTTTCCAAACATGCCATGAATATTGCACCAACAAACAAGATGTAACAAAGTTATTTCTTGATTGAAAATTTGAAAAATATCTTTACTGCAATTGCTATTATTACTACTGCGGACTACTACTGACTAATTGGAATAATCAGCTAATCGAGTATTTTTTTATTTTATTTATTTATGAGACAGGGACAGTGCACAATCTACATTAACCTTAACAGGACAGATGCATTGTGCAGGTTGTAGCACCAGAGCTCATTTCCACCTGCAGTCCCTGGTGCAGGTTTAGGTTATTAAAGTCTTTGACCTTTTTAATCATCATTAAAGGTGCTATATCGCACAACATGGACTTTGTGAACTTTTAATCATGTTATAATGTTACCTGATCAAAAACATACATGGATGTTTCAGTAACTTTTTATTATTAGTCTGTCTACATTTCCAAAACTCAATAACGCTCTGTTCTACTTTGTAAGGTCATGTAGTGGTAGTTTTCAAGTGAAAAGCTCCTTTTACCTTTAGTTCAGTAGAGATGGGCTGAAATCATCTCAATGATTTTAGTGAAGGTTGGAATTTAAAAACACAGTGGAGCACTTCCTGTATTACTACATGACATCACAAGGTGGAACAGAGTGTTTTCTGTCTGAGAGAAGAACTCAGCCTAAACATGCAGATTGCACAACTCGAGGTCTGTTTGTGATGAGGAAACTGCTTTATAGCATAGATTAGAAAATAGCATAATATGGGCCCAAAATGTAAAAATCTAATAATACACTTAGTTGTGTACATATGCTGTATGTCTTCACTCTGCATATTTTACTTTTATCTGGTTAAACATGTGTTTAGAAATCTAAATTTACAATAAAAACAATAGTTGGACTTGTCAGCTGATCAACAATTTGCCCTAACAGTGATCATGTTACATCTTCCCTACTGCTATACTGCTATACCAACACTATTTCAGTGAAACCAAGTTACACTGTGTAACAATTTGCTCAAAGAGATAAAATAAAGTGAAAAGAAAAAAAAAAAACATCCTGTACCAGCATGTAGAGATTTTCCCAGAAGTCCTGTGTCATGAGCCTGAAGAGAGTGAGGAAGGCCCATCCAAAGCTGTCAAAGCTGGTATAGCCATAGTTTGGGTTCCTCCCCGCTTTCATACACGTGTAGCCCTCCGGACAGCGCCTGGAAAAGGACAAAACCATGACAGAATAATATGATCAAACTCTTATCAATATGAATCTGTGTGTTTAGCTGTTTACCCTGAATCTGAGCTGTTTCCACAAAGGAGAGCGTCCAGTTGACCGTGCAGAAAGTAGAAATTAGCTGTGGGAAAAATAGGAGGGAAAAATAAATCAGATTATAATTTGTATTGAAGGTGTGGTATGTAACTTTTTGAGTGAAGTGTTTGCCATATGTTTGCAATTTCCAACAGGAAGGCATTAAACTTTCATGGAGACAAGCAGGTGACATCACAAGGCCAAATTACAGCTCAGATCTGTAAAGTGATGACCCTCTCAAGAAAAAAGGCATATTTTTAAAGACAATTTCTGAGCAAAAAAACAATATAATTGACTACATGCAAAATGGATACGTCTGAGACCACAGTGGAACTTTCTGGGCAAAGAATCTCTATAGAGAAACAGGTGATGGAAGTTACATAGAGCCCCTTTGTCTGTTTGTGATGAGGAAACAACTTTACTGTATAACATAAATCAGAAAAAAGCGTAATATGGGCCTTTTAAATATCTAAATAAAGTATGTTTTTTTGGTGCTTACTGTCATTCATGATGTACTCTCCCCAGTCGAAACCTCTGCTGCCGTTGGACAGGTACTGCTCGGTCATGTTGATGGGCCAGATCACACACTTCTGTCGGAGGTTCCCCATGAAGAGCTGGAGACCAATGAGAGCGAAGACACTGAGGCAGAACACGGTGAGGATCATCACGTCTGAAAGCTTCTTCACAGACTGGATCAGAGCTCCAACGATGGTCTTCAGGCCTGAGGAGATACAAGGACAGAGCAGAGGTCATGTCTGTGGGAGGACGGTCAGAACATCAGCATTCAGTCATTTGTGATTGGACTGTAACAAATTAACATAGTTAAAGTTCAATTCAAAATATACATACAGTATCTTAGAATATCTTATGACTTATGGATGATTTATGGAGCTACAATTGCCCTGTGTTTGGCACTGACCCTCTAAAGATGTGAGGCAGAACGAAGTCCTATTTTTACCCTTTGTAAGTCCCTGTGATGGTTAAATCTGTATGTTTGGGGTGTTAAGTTAAGTGTCTCCCTCTGCAGTCTCTGGGAGGAAAACCAGCCTTGCAATATGGTGAACTCAACCCAAAGAGAGTACTCCTGGAAAACCCTGGCTCTTTTTCCAAAGTATCTGGCCACGTTCCATGTTTTTTTATGTGATTATAGTGCTTTATTTCAATATAAATGTAAAAAGAAAAGAGAAAAAAGGCAAAAAACACTTTTGAGTCTGCTCCCTGGTCTGTGGAAGTTTGCACAGTTTATGGTGGGGTGCAGAAAGTGTAGCTTTTCTGCCAAAAAACATTTGATTAACAATAGGTTAAGGCTAACGAGGTAGCAAGGCTAACAAATGGATGATGCTATACATTCATAAGCCAAACACAAGTTGGTTTGGTTACATTTTCTTCTCCAACTAATTAGCTGCTGTTATAGGTTAGTTTAGCTGAGAGCCCCTCCTCCTCCTCCTCCTCCAAACATGTAAACAGGTGTAGAACATATGGAGCCTCACCTGGAATGACAGAAATAGTTTTGA
Organism: Taenioides sp. WSHXM2023; assembly: GCA_029959045.1. Classification (NCBI taxonomy): domain Eukaryota; kingdom Metazoa; phylum Chordata; class Actinopteri; order Gobiiformes; family Gobiidae; genus Taenioides; species Taenioides sp. WSHXM2023. The sequence goes on along the minus strand of CM057087.1, from coordinate 3,457,465 downwards.
GAGCTCGGAGCACCCTGAACGTCCTCAGCGCTGACACATTTCCCAAGTCCACAAACTCTGTGATGTATCTGAGACGAAAAACACAGTCAAACTATGAAGCAACACTGTACCAAATAAAATATAATAGATCCAAATCAAGACAGAAGAATAACAAAGGAGCATTTTACATTTGGAGTGGCTGTGCAATTAAGCACATTAATTCATATTATTGTTATGATATGCATATCATCAATTACTGGAATAGTCCTGTTATAGACCTGGTGGTACTCAGAAAGCCATCTTTTTTTTTTTTTTTTTTTTTTTTTTGGTGGTTTTTGTTATGAAAGCGAGAGAAACTAAACTATTAACAGCCAATACTGCCCTCAAATCTGCCCTCCACAAATGTTTTCATGAACCGCCTTCTCACAAGGCAATGTGGAATGTGCCATTTTGAGAGTAAATCCGAGGAAAAGTAATACAATTATGATCCAAATTCAGATTTTATTTTAGTTATTTACTTCTTTTTGTAACAAACTATTTTACCAAGTAAGACATTAAGACATTAACAAACTCTTATTTCCAATGCTGGGTGTGCTAGAGAGCTCTAAAGAGGAAGAGAGAGGGAGATGTGGATTGGACTGTGGATTGTGAGAAAATAAAACAGGAGCTGAGGCCAGACTATTAAGAGTCAAAAAGTATTCCAATGTTATATTTCATGAATCCAAATACTTACGCCATAGAAATGACCATAAAGTCCAGCCAGTTCCAGGGGTCTCTGAGGAAAGTGAAGTCATCTATCGCAAAACCTCGAGCCACAATTTTAGTGAGCGACTCAAACGTATAGATCCCTGTGAAGGTGTACCTTTACAGACACAAACACAATGTTACAAATATACAAAAAAAAAAAAGAGAGTGTCTGTGATCAGCTTGTTCAAAATAAGTAGACAATAATATAATGAATAACTTACATCAAGTGATTTAAAATCATTTCAATTTTCCAGGGTTGAAATCTCAGTTAGTTACTATGTAAACGTTCACTCCATTTTTGTAGGCTCTAAATATATATAATCTCAAAATGTATGTGTTCATATCCAAAGTCAACTGATGGAAAAGTCCCATTAAATACAGTTTGGAGTAAGAGTGCAGGCTTGTCTTGTTTGTCTCCATGTTCACTGTAGGAGCCCAGCACCAGTGATGGGTGCATACCTACACTTCTTATGATTCATATCTAAAACCACTGTGAGATTTCGTGAGATTCTGCGGTGTGTACTTACTCTACTTGCTTGGACCACTCAGGAGGGTCACTAAAGGTCATGAAAATACAGTTGGTCAAAATGGTGCACATGATGATCATGCTGAATAATGTGGAGGCACAGTTAAGGAAAATATCTGATAAAACAAGTGAAATTCTTCACAAAACACATTCAAAATACAAAATAAGATCACATACCACACACATACACATTTCTACAGTTTAGGTGACAGGATTTTATCATTTAAAGCAAGAATAAAGAAGACATATTGTGTTTGTGTCTACTGTTTATAATACTATTTATAATCTATGACACCTGTGGATCATTATGTTTTGCACATTTTAAATCACAATATTCGTCTAAAACGACTTCATAAAATAAGTGTGCTGACTTCCGTGTTAGAAACTGTGGTGCCCAGTGGGAGCTGATGTCGCCGTAAACGTCATCACAACTAACAGCTGCATGGTGTCGGCCTCTCCTATGGACAGCTACGAGCAACTGATTTATTTTTAAAAAAAATTAAAAATTGCCAATATAGCAATGCATTGCTGTCAAATTCTATGCGTATCACTGATTAATAAAATAAAAATGGAGAACAAAGTAAGTATGTCAAGAGGAGGAGTGGGCTTGTAAAACGGAGGTCGATCGGATCAATGACGTCTTGAATACAGGAGAGTAAAGCTTAATCAAACATGCACGAATCACTTTAAATACAACTTCAAGAAGGGAAATGAGAAGGGGAAACAAGAAAAACATTTCAGTCTCCTGTAAGTGGAAACCAGCAAGACACTTTGGGAAGTTTAGTGGATAATATAACGTGTCTTCTCTTTTCTTGTGGAATCAGCCCCTCCTCCTTTCTGTGTGAAAGCAGGAGGGTCTAAAAGCACGCCATAAAGTGAGTCAAACAAGTGCCCTTATTTGGGATTGTCCAATCACAGCTGATAGTTTGTAGCATGTATCTCTAATGTGGGAAACATCTCCTCTCCAATACTATGGTATCATTCAGAACAAAATCTATGCCTTCGTTTCCTCAGACAAGTAAGAGTGTCTTCTTTTTTACTTGTAAGCCGCCATGTTTGTTTTGACATGAATGGTGCATTTCGCTGATTGGTTAATCCCCTGTCAGTCATGTCATTGAAAATGTGGAAGACAAGATATGGTTCATACAATAATTAGATTCCTGTAATTGTTCAAATACTGGCCCTGAAAACAGACAGACAGACAGATACAAATTGTGCAACACTGGATTTGACCTTTAACCTTGTGCAGTTCAACATAAAATGGAAAATCTGGTCACCCATACAGTAAAATAAGGTGTCCGTGTGAAAGGATATGAGTGTATCAAAATCTTAATAGCTATGCGTCTTAGAAGATTAAAAGGGCTTATGATGTACAAGGAGGGCGTGGCACTGAAGCGGAAGATTGTTTTCCCTTTGTTTAGGACTATAAATGTCTGTGGAGAGAGACAAAAACAGACTGGTTAGTCAGTGTGGAACAGTGCAAAGCATGGACACCATAGTAGTATATGAAATGTAATAAATACTATTAGATCAGATGGTACAATGAAGAGCAATAGGTCTTTCCATTTAGTGTCACTAATGAAACCGTTTGCAATTCGAGGGATGGTCAATACATCTTATTTATTTTTATATACCTGAATTAGGACAGTGCATATTGATAGAGAAAGGTATGAGTTTTTTCAACACCGATGCCAACACTATTTTTTGAGAATCCAGAGAAACCCCGGTTAGATATATTTTTGGGCCGATAATATGTGGGGTTTATTTTGATTATTTTCCCCGAATGAAGCGATTTGAATTTACCTTGTCCATGACCAGTTTTACTACAAAGTGGATAAGTATGTGTAGTTATACTTTGTGCAGCGTCCTCTTCTGTAGTAAAGTGTTTACTGTATATAAAGCTTTATGTAAATTCTTTAGTCATTACGCAGACCAAAACAAAATATCGCCCTCTGGTGTTGACAGCCGACAGCCGATACGGTAAAAAGTGCGATATTGGCCAACTAATACATCGGGCTATCCCTAAATAATAATCAATGTGTCTGCAAGAAACTTCAACATAAATACTGCGGGGACATCACATTTCATCACATGTGAAAATATTAAAGGTTCTATACTACGCAAAAACAGCTGTTGTGAGCGTTAATCCATGTTCTAATGTTGTTACCTCTTCAAAAACATACCTAGAGTAGTGTTTTGTTTCATTCACACATGTTTGAGAAATCCGTGAGTAATCATTATTAGTCTGTCTACATCTCCAAAGCTCAAAATGCTCTGTTCCACCTTGAGATGTCACCAAGTGGTAGTTTTCAAGTGAACAGCTCCTTTTTCCTTTTGCTTAGTAGAGATGGGAAATTCCAGGTTTGAAATTATCCAAATGATTCTAGTGAAGGTGTGTGGAGTTTAAAACACAGTGGAGTACTTCCTGCATTACCACATGACATCACAAGGGGTGTTTTCTGTTTAAGAGAAGAGCTCAGGCTAAATACTGTATACAGCGTTGTTAAACATGTGTGAATGAAACAAAACACAGCTCCAGGTATGTCTATGATGAGGTAACAAAATTAGAACATAGATCAGAAAATTCCCCAGAAAAAAGCATGTGTCCAGTCAGTGTCATTTTAAACAGACTGCTGAGTTACAATAGAAATAAAAGAGGAATTGCCCATTTTGTCTTTCTAATGGAGAGGTCTACAGCCAATCCTCATGAAGTCAGTGAAAGCATCTGGTTTGGAGCAGACCCAAGACTTTGGAGGAAGAAATGTAACTATGTTTTGTGTTAAATGGCATGAATTAAAATCCTCTATTTTATGTTCAGATAATTAAAAACGAATTTTGATCTGTTTTTAAAGATGCTCTGCTCTGCTTGTCTCCATGGAGATGTCACTGCTCTGCCTGGAATGTTACATTAAACATCTATCTAGCATTTATTTCGTAACAGGTCTTTTAAGTGAAAAAATACCATAGAAACATGCATTCATACTGTTATAGGGGTCGCCTCTTCACAGATCTGACGTGTAACTTGGGTTGGTGACAAGTCTATGTATTGCTATATTGTAGTAGAACATTCCAGCACAAATCAGTAATATCTCAAGCAGGTGGTGGACCCTCTACGAGTAAAGTTACGCAGTGCAACTTTAATAAGACAAAAAAAAAATGGAAATATCAGTTTGAAGGAACAAAAGTGATCATTCTTTTGTCACATGGCCCAGTAGCCCCGTTTCCAAGTTTATTCAGAGCCTATGTTGAAGCTTCAAGTCTGGGGTCGAGCTTAAATCTGTTACAGGAAGACACAAGTGGAGATGTGCTGACGAGATGCCTAAGAAGAGACACTCCCCACGGTCCGATGGGGCTGGGCACTGGCCTGAGACATCCATACATCCAGGAGAGAGAGAGGGATGAAGAGGAGGGACAGGGAGGGAGGGAGAGAGAGAGAGAGAGAGAGAGAGAGAGAGAGAGAGAGAGAGAGAGAGAGAGAGGAAGGGATGAAGAGGAGGGAAAGAGGGAGAGGAAGAGAGAGAGAGAGGGGAAGGCATAAAGAGGAGAGAGAGAGGAAGAGGAAGAGAGAGAAAAAGGGATGAAGCGGAGAGAGAGAGAAAGGGACAAAGAGGGAGAAAGAGGAATAAGCATAGGAAGAGGAGGGAGAGAGAAGGAGAGGGACAGAGAGGGAGGGAGAGGGAGAGAGAGAGGGACAAAGAAAAGGGAGAGAGAGGGAGAAGGAGAGGGAGAGAGAGGGAGGGAGAGGGAAAGAGAAAGGAACGAACATTTTACACTGAAATTCCATCTACACCTCGTGCTATTTACATAAAAGTTACTGACATTACATATACACACTATTTACTCTATTTACACTATTTACAAAAACAGAGGTCCAAAATAGAGTTGCCCCTCCTTCACAGAGGCTACCACCCCCCGCCCCAGCGCTCCTCAAAGCCCTCCTCATCACTGTTCATGGAGTAGAGGCCAAACTCCAGCCTGAGTCTGGCCTGCACCATCCTGACAAACAGGACTTCACACTGATCCTGCAGCCTTCTCCTCCTGCTCACATACGCCGCCATCTTGGCCTGTCCCAACAGGACGCTCAGCACCTGGCCCCTCCTCCTGCTCTGCACAGAGTATTTGAGCCCACACACAAACACCTGTGCGTTAAACACCTGCCCCACACTCCTGAACACTGCCCCCAGCAGGTGGAACAGCGGTGTCAGACGCACACACTCCCAGAAGCAGTGGAACACGGTCTCTCTGAGCCCACAGAAAGGACAGTCCTCCCCTACAGCACGGTTCATGTTATGGACCAAAGAGTTGAAAGAGAGAGAGGATGAGGGAGAGAGAGGATGAGGGAGAGAGAAAGGGAGGGGGAGGAAGAGAGAGAGAGAAAAGAGAGAAAGAGGGGTGGTGGGGGGCATAGGGAGATGGAGGAGAGGTAGCAGAGAGAGTATGGGAAAAAGTTTGCAGTAGCATGTTGTTGAACTGGTTCTGTTTTCCATGTTTTTAAAACAGTAAAAATGAGAAACAAAAATGAGAAAAAGCTTGTGTAATTTTGATAACTCCCAATAGGATCGTATTTTGTTTGTTTATTTAGTCACTACTATGCTTTGTTTTAACCATCAGCGTGGGGCTTTTTATGGGCGAGATTTACAGCCAATCCTGTCAGTAAACATGTGTAGTCTGAGCACAGTTCAGACTTTTTGCTTGTCTCCATAGAAATAGACGTTAAGGTACAGTGGAACATTACAGGGAAGCAGCAGCAGCCAGGACACCAGGTCTGTTGAGTGGATAATAATAAAAATGTCTAATATATTTCAAGTATCTCTAATAATAATGTATGTAGATCCGAAATAGCTTGACCGTCCCAGTCCCAGTTTCTATCTTTGATATCTGCTAACATGTGTGTGTGAGGAATACAAATGAAGTGTCCAGTGAGTTTCAATGTCACAGGGAGAGGGCTGCTGACTGAGCGAAAACACGCTGTGAATGGAAATACGGAGTAAACAAAGAGACGGATCACAAACGGGTTACGCTGTACAGACGCAAGATTTTAGAAACAAAAACATCTTTATTATGAGTAGCATTCATTGAAAACAACTGCAAGAGCATTTTAAAAAAACTGATTTCTTTCCATGTATTTGAGCAAATATTGTCTTGTCCCAGTACAGATATATTGTAGAAGCAATTCTTGAAGTCAAAATAAGTCTCCTAATCAGGAGCACTTCTAAACTCACCGTGATAAATAATTAGGATGCTCAGAATGCATAAGGTAAGTGAAGAATAACTCTGGACCACAGCAAACAATGAACTAGTTCTGTTTTTCGTGGTTTTAAGACGGTAAAAATCAGACACAGCGAATTTCACTTTTGAGAGAAGACTGGAATATGAACTTGTATCATCTAAATGCTTGAAAAGGGGAGCACCAGTCCAGCTAACATATGTTTAAATAACATTGCTCTGAACAAATCAATATATCTGTAAGTCTATGATAAATCTGATACATGAGAGAGGTCGGGTTACTCCTGGTTTAACCTCAAACTAGGTCATTGGTCATCAAGTTTACAACTGGACTCATTACAGGAACCAAGAATGTGTATTCATTGTGTTACAACATATATATAACTTTAAAGTGCATTGTGTAACTTTTCCAGTGGCGGGTCTGTCACTTGCTTGTTTCTATGGAAATGTCTGAAATGTGCCTAAGTATGACATTAAACAGCTCTACTTTACATTTATTCAATTACAGTTGGTTTTATAAGTCAAAAATACCTAGAAAAACAGCCTCTCCACAGATCTGACCTGGAACTTGTTGGTTTGGTTTGGTTTGAATGAAGATAGAAAGGTTTAATGCCATACTGTGAAACATTCCGGACGAAGCAATAACATCTCCACGGAGAAAAGCGTTTGACACAATGCACCTTTAATTTAATTTTAATTCTTGGTTGGACGACTAAAGTGTTGTCCTGTCCATATGACTGGACCACATGGGGCGTGGAATTAGCAAAAGTGCTCAAGGCTGTCAAGGCTGAGCTCTGACAACACAAGAAAAGTACTACTAAATTCTATTTTATGTATAACTGGAAGAACAATTTCATTTCTAAATCTCCTTCTAACTAATTTCATAACTTCAGCCGGTGTCTATTAGGGATGGGACGAGACTTCCACTAGACGAGACAAGATACGAGATCGGGTCCACGAGAACAAGACAAAACGAGATTTTAACATAATTCCTAATATATAAATTTCATGGTTCAGTTTCCAATTTTGGTCTCACAATTTTTAAAAACTGTATTTCATAGTTTTGCTTCCATTCTAGTTCTACTTTTTGGAACTGTAAGAGATGTAACTCACCAACACGTCACCTTTTTTTGTCCAATCCAAATGTAAATACGTGGAAAAAAATCTCACAAGATCATTTTTCTCTTGTGTGTGTGGTCTTGTGGCAGTTTTGTCTCACGAGAACATGTGTCACGGGATCTTGTACACTGAAAACTGAACTTGTAAGATTTACTAGAAAAAATCCGTGTAACAATTTGCACTAGCACTTTTAAGTAAATTTCACTGCTGTAATATCAGATACAGTTTACTTGTCAGTATTAAGTAAAATGTACTTACACGAGTAACAGTCATGAATTTACTGAGTAACTGTTACCCAATTTCTTTAAAGTTAGAAGTCATATTTATGCAAATAAATTAAGTAAAATATTGTCATAATTAATTGCTGTGATGAAATAATAAAGTAAATATTATTTTTGTAGTATTTACTGATGTATAATAAATTTTCACATTTTTATATAGCACTTTTCCACCTTCAAGGCACTGAAACCACTTTACAACAAGGAGCCACTCATTTCACACACATTCACACACATTCACACACACACTCACACACCAGTGTACACAGACAATGGGGACGAGGTCCAAATAAAAATAATTATTCAATTTATACGTATTTTGGTTAATTGAAGGACTGAAGGTTTACAGCCAACCCCCTTAGCGCTGTAAAATTGAATGCAATTGAATCAAAAATGTAATTTAAATGGTCATAATTAGCCACTCTTATTTTATATATATTAAAAAAAAAAGTCAGACCTCTATAAACATATTCTTTTTCAGCTTTCTCTCAATTGTTAATGCTTCTCAACATGTTAAAAATATAAAGTTTGAACAGAACAGTTAAAACATAAATTGCAAATCTAATCACAATAAAAAAAAATAAAAAAAAAATAAAAAAAATCATAATTACCGTATTTTCCGGACTATAAGCCGCTACTTTTTTCTCACACTTTGAACCCTGCGGCTTATACACCGATGCGGCTCATATATGGACGGATTATTCGTCTATGAACACAGCGGATGCGCGCGCAGCTTGAGTGCAGAAAGCGCCGCTGTCTGTGCGGTGAACATGGGTTAGGGTTAGTTAGAACACTCGCTAGCGCTGTTGTCAGCACTAAAACAGTTTATCGCTGCGTGATAAAATAAGTTCTGCTGCTAAATGAACATTAGTGAGTGGGATACGTCTTAATGACCCGTATGTGTTAAATGCAGGTTAGGCGTAAATGACGAGACGAAACGTCTCAAACTTCAGTAGCTGGACATCCACTCATACATGATCGATACAACTAACCCCGACCCCCGGGAGAGCCTGAAATCCTGTTGAAATCCTACAAGACACTGACATGATACAAGACACTGACATGATCCCAGACACTGACATGATCCCAGACAGGACAGCGGCTCTTTCTGCTCGAGACATGCGCAGTAGAGCGCCAGAGCGACTCTCGCGCGTGACGAACTGACTCAATGCAAAAAGACGACAAAAGCTTTAGAGGCAAAACAAGCAGATGCTCGGAACTTGAAAACTTCTTGAAGACGTGGACACCTGCGGCTTATAGACAGGTGCGGCCTATATATGTACAAAAATAAAATTCTTTGAAAATTTAGTTGATGCGGCTTATATTCAGGTGCGCTCAATAGTCCGGAAAATACGGTACATACCTTTGGGAAAATTAGGCAGCCCTAAATTGAAATTGTAGTTTTGAAGAGATTCTAGGCCCCACCCTTTTGCACATTTTTAGTGTTAATAGAAACCGACACAGACACGAGAAGAACATGCAAACTCCACACCTTAACAAACCACACCCTCTGAGACTCAAACACAGTACCTTCTTCCTGTGAGGTTGAAGAACTAACCACTATGCCACAAAACCTGGTGCCTAAACAACTCCGGACAGAGTAAAAATGCTTACAGGGACAGAAAAGCATGAATCACACTTACTTGAATGGAGTCAAGTGTTTTTTACTGTAACGATGACTGCACTTTACAAACAGGAGGTGACCAAGGTGTTTTTCAGGACATTATCCGTCAGCTGTTACTCATCACAAACCATTAAACCAAGGGGACTCAAACAAAATTTAACACGGGCTCTTATGTCGTAATATTAAGGTTCCAATAAAACATCTTCATTTCTACCAAGACATTTTACAGACGTTTTGAGCAAATTTTGGAAGGATTGCAGAAATATGATTTAAAATACTAAAGAAAGAGACAGAGACAGAAGAGGAAGTGAAGAGAGCAGAAGAGGGGTGAGAGAAAGATGATAGGAGAACGAAAGGGAGAAGGGAAAATGGAGGAGAGTGTGGGAAAAGGAGAGAGGGGCAGGGCGGAGAGAAAGAGATAGAGGACAGAAAGCGAGGGAGAGGTAGATAGGGGAGGAGAGGGGAGGGAGTGTTGGGAGATAGGTAGAGATGGAGTGAAGGAGGAAAGAGAGAAGACAGAGAAAGGGAAGGAGAGCGGGAGGGAGGGAGAGAGGATGGGGGTCAATGAGAGAGAGGGAATAATGCAGAACACAGAGCTGCAGAGGGGAACCAGCGCAAGAGAGAGTACTACTACTACTACTACTACTACTACTACTACTACTACTACTACTACACTCCCTTCATTAAGTAGATAACACTAGTCACACAAATGGGTCAAAACTACACAACTTCTTGGCATTCTACTAGAGCAGGGGTCGGCAGCACACATGTGGCTCTTTCATCCTTCTGTTGTGGCTCCCTGTGACTCTGGAAAATAAATAATGAGTATTTAATTACAAGGTACTTTTATTTTAGTTTGTTCGTTTTTAAATGTGATTTTAAATTTGTAGATAATGGTAATCTTGTAACATTAAAATAAAACCTACACCAGCAGCACGATTTATTGAGCTTTTCGACCAGGAGAAATCCAAGAAAAGAAAAGTTTATGAAGAAAACAGAAGGTACGTGGACAGATGCATCCACGCTCCAGTAAACAAGATAAAATGAAGACAGAACACAGAAGCAGATGCATTTTTGATTCGCTGCGGGTGGATAATTTAAGTTTGGATTTTTATTTCCTACGAGGAGGACTCAAACAGACATTGAGTATTTCATTTGAAAATAAACATCAACCAAGTGACTTTTTTTCAGATTTCAAAATGTTTTTTGTTATATGCAGAAATAAAAATTCTGTGTTCTCTGTAGCATTTCATTGATTTTATAAATGCAGCATACTTTAGTCTTTTATACAGAGCATACAGTTAAAAAAATGATATGCAGTGTTATCCTCATTTTAGAGTCAAAAGGGTTTTGTGGCTTCAGGTGTTTTCTTTTCTGTGGAAGACGGTCCAAATCGCACTTTGAGTGTTTAAGATTGCCGACCCATGTACTAGAAAAAGCACTATTATTAACGGTGGCAAAGGAGAAATTCAATTTGACAACTGGACAAAGTTTTTTTTTTGGTCAAATATGTTTTGGAGCTCATCCAAGCTGCTTCAGTTCCACCAGAACTGAAGAAGCTTTCTCCTTTGCCATGGATTCTACCTGGACTACTGAGGGATTCTACACGGTGCTGTTATACATGAAAAATGCACAAATGACTCAGAATGTTCTGAATATTTGTGTGTAATTGCATGGCTAGGCAAGGGGGTAGGTGAAAACGTCAATTTTCAGAACACTCAAGCCTGAAATGAAGGACAATGCAGAAATACTCCAACATGAGCCATCAAAATACATGTGCGGAAATGGAAAACTAACGGACGAACATGGTTAGTCGGTTTGGGAGAATGTGTCTCCTTTTGTTTGCTTTGAAAAGGCTTGTGATGTTGCGCCATGTTGGACTGTGTTGTGTAAAAAACAGGAGTCAGACAGAAGCTGCAGAAATGTCTAAGGAGGAGGAGTGGAGAGGCCTGCAGCAAAGCTACAGGACAGCAGCAGAGGAGAGAGAGGGACAGAAAGACAGAAAAAGAAAGAAAGAAAGAAAGAAAGAGGAGAGAGGGAACAGAAATGAAGAGGAGAGATAGGCGGATAGAATGAGAGGAGAGAAGGAGGAGGAGGAGTGGAGAGGCCTGCAGTAAAGCTTACAGGACAGCAGCAGAGGAGAGAGAGAGGGACAGAAAGAGGGGTGGGGTGTAGAGAGAAAGAGAGGCAAGATAGGATGGGTAGAAGGAGAAAGAAAGGAAAGAAAGAGAGAAAGGAAAATGGAGGAGAGAGTGGGGGAAAGGATAGTGCAGGCAGGATGGAGAGAAAGAGATAGAGGACAGAAAGGGAGGAAGAGGTGGATAGGAGAGGGGGAGCCGGGAGATAGATAGTGATAGAGTGAAGAAGGAAAGGAGGAGAGAGAGAAGATAGAAAGAAAGGGAAGGAGAGAGGGAAGGAGAGAGAGAGAGGAGGAGGGTCGACGAGAGAGAGGGAGGGAGGGAGTGATGCAGAACACAGAGCTGCAGAGGGGAACCAGCACAAGAGAGAGAGAACGAGGGAGAGAGATAGGGAGGAAGGAGGAAAAGGGAGAGTAAAAGAGGAGGATGGGGAAGAGAAGGAGGAGAGGAGAGGAGAGGAGAGATAATGGTGGACAGGTGGAAGAGAGGGAGAGGCAGGCAGCAGAAGTGAGGCTGTGAATGATTCAGTAAAATGACTTTATGAATGAAACATTTGTGTGGATCAGATCAGACAGATGCAGCAGCACAACACACACACGCACACACGCACACACAGATACACACAGATACATACACACACACGCACACATGCACACACATGCACACACAGATACATAGATACACACATGCACACACACATACACACACAGATACAAAGATACACACATGTACACGCACACAGATACACACACACACGCATACACACACATATACATTCACACAGATACACACAGATACATACACACACACGCACACACAGATACACACAGATACATAGATACACACATGCACACACACATACACACAGATACATACACACACACACACAGACTATGGAAGGATAATGCTGCAATAATAATGTTATAAACAGGCCTGCACTGCACAAGGTTCTATTGAAGTCAACTTATTTTAAATGATGTGTGACATTTGGCACTAAAACGCCTGTGCAATGACGGACACGAGGTCTCCAATCTGACCAACACCTAGCATCCACGCAAAGGCAAGGTCAGTGAGGTGCCTTGCCTAAGGACACAAAGACTGTTTGCACTGGACCATAAATAGAAGGAAGGGTGTGACTATAAAAAAAACAAACAGTTTTATGTGGTATTCCTGAACGCAGATGGGTCCCCGGGTGCGGCACTGCAGTCTCCCACTGCTCCAGACTGCTGAAAACTGGGTCAAATGCACTGGACAAAATACAGGCACAATAGCAAAATTAACCCTACATGTTATTTGAATTATATTATTATTTGTGTTATATTATTTGAATAATTGCAAGTACAGAGCAGGGGGGTCATTAAAACCATCATCAGACATTTTCTGAACGCTCAACCTCAAATGCAGAACAATGCAGAATTACTCCAATATTTACAAATCGAAATATAACTCAGAGAAAGTTTAGTTTTAATTTTAGTCCTGGTTTAGACCTGATGTAGCCCTGGTTTAGTCTTAAGTTTAGTACTGGTTTAGATCAAACTGGTGAAAAATAGGGACAGCTTGGACATTTCTTGTATAAAACTGGGACAAATCACTGGTTTCGTATAAATCTGCTGGGACAGGGGACACAGGGCTCCAAACTGGGACTGTCCCGGGGAAATAGGGACATCTGGTCACCCTAAATATAAGCCCTTTAAATATGATTGACCTATGTAGTGATTTGTCATTTGAAACGCAGGTATACTCTCTGATCATTGAGCCACGTTAAACCGTCTCCTTTAAAACCACTGAGCGCCCGTGCCGGTGCTGACTAATCATTCCACGTAACAGCGCACACTTTCCACCTCCTTTAGCTCCACTCTATATTCACTCTCTCCTCCTTATACTGTTAGCGTTAGTGTAGCCAGCAGCTCTCCGCCCCCACACTGACCGCTCCTCTGCGAGAAGCCCAGGATGCTGTGTCATCAGAGACTGAGGACAGACTCGGAGGAACGCTCTAATTTACTACAACGTTCAAACGCAGCGGCCAAACGGGATACTTAGAATGGCTAAAACGACATAATACGGCTTAATGATTTGGGAAAAAGATCACATTTTCTGACAAATATCAACCAAATAAAAGGGCTGCTATTTTCTGATCTCTGTTCTAATGTTGTTTCCTCATCACAAACAGACCTGGAATTGTGTTTTGTTTCATTCACATGTTTAACACACAAACCCTAAAAGATTTAGGCTGAGTTCTTCTCTCAAACAGAAAACACTCCACCTTATGATGTCAGAAATGCTCTACTGTGTTTTTAAACTGCACACCTTTACTAGACTCATTTGGATCATTTCAGCCCTGGAATTTCCCATCTCTACTGAACTAAAGGTAAAAGGAGCTGTTCACTTGAAAACTACCACTTCATGACATCACAAGGTGGAAAAGAGCATTTGGAGATGTAGACAAATAAACCAGGATTGCTGAAACATGTGTGAATGAAACAAAACACAACTCCAGGTTTTTGATGAGAAAACAACATTAGAACATGGCTTAAAGCTCAAAAGAATCAATTTGGTGTCATATAGGATTTTTAACATTCTAAGAAGTCCATAGTTTAAACAGAGCTGGAGGACAGGTCAGTATTCTATTTGCTGTTTAAGTGTCACATTGCAGATTTGTTGACCTGGTTTACGGTTCATATCCACATGAAACAAATTAAATTAATTAATCTAGCAAATGTGATTCAGTACCGACCAAAAATAATAACATTTTCACAAAATCAAAAACCAGTGAACCTCAGGATAAGAGTTATATAGGCCCCAGCCCTCCATCTGAAATCATGACATCAAATTAGAAAAACTAGAAGGTCAAGAACACAAATCAGATAGGGGATGTCAAAAATTAGACACTAAAAAAGTCCCATTGAAAGGACAGAAATGAAGCTTTCCTGAATGTCTTTAGAATGATGTTGAGCTGTATCAGAACAAGTATAAGAGCACATAGACTAGTATACACCCATGGACCACTATGGAACCTACAGGACCACTGAGGATTACACACATATAAGGACACATGGGAATAGAAAAGAAAGTACTATGATTCTAATGTTCTAAAGAAAGAGTGTCTTTTATTACCATTGTGGTATCAGAATCTGTATTGCGTATCAAGTCTATTTCTTAGTATTGAAATTGCTTTTGAAAAGTTAGTATCGCGACTGACTATACTTATATCAGATCTGTGGTTCTTGCTACGTTAACTCAGTGACCCGACTTCATGTTCACTGCAGAAACACACACATCGACCTCTTTCTCTCTCACTTTGCTCAATATCTTCTGTTGGGCTGCTTTTACTGCCGGAGTTTAAAGTGCCACTATGAATGTTTTCTTGGAGGAGGGTCTGCCACAGTATGACACTGAAAATATCTATGTTGCTTTTATTCAATTACAGGCGCTTTAGTTGTTCTTACTGTGCGCACACTCGCCTCTAGACAGATCAGAACTGTAACTTGGCTTTAACTGAATGCAAAGCAGTAACATCTCCATGGAGACAAGCAGGTGGCGGACACTTCCCCCGGAAAAGTGACAAAGTGCTCCTTTAGATTCAGATGGTGTGGATGAAATGGAGAACATAAGCATCAGAATGAATGTATTCTATTAGGCCCATTCAAAGCATGGGTCATTTTCTGCTTATTTGCATGGTTGTGTCAGTGGCTGGAGTCTTTTTTAGCTCTGAAACAGGAGCCAGTGAGATAGAACACATTTCTGGCACACTGAGCGTAAAATACAATAGTTTTTAGTAAGGATGCACCAATATCAATACTGTATTAAGGTACACTTTATTGTCCCTGTAAGGAAATATGTCCTCAGGATTTGACCCATCCTTCAGTGTCTCTGGGGCGACCTGTCAGGAGCATGCACCCAGGGACCCATCTCCAGATCTTGAGCTAGTCTTGGTCAGGACTACCTAAAGCTGGAGGATTTGACCCATGGGCTTTATTCACGCTTACAAAACCGGAAGATATTTGGAAACATGCGGATGACGACTTCCTTTTGGCTCTGTTGGCGATAGTAACGAAATTCACTTGGTTTTATTCATCTAGATGTTCTTTTTTCCTTTTATACATTGCCTATTTGTGTATTATAATTTGTCTAACTTAATAAAAATGAATAAAAAGATGTCATTGTAGCATTCCGTTATGTTCGGCAGATCAACAGTTCCAACCAACTGCCTGTAAGCGACGCTGCTGCTGAATCCACGGTTTTATCACATGCCCAGTTTCGGCAACTCCACCGGAAGACATCATCCGCTTGTTTCCAAACGTTTTATGGTATAGATGGATAGAGCCTATTGCACATGTTTTGAGTTAATGGGGGAAACCGAAGTGCTCAGAGAAAACCACCCAGAACCAGGGAGAACATGCAAACTCCACACAGAAAAGCCAAAACCTTCTTGCTGTGAGTCAAGTTCTAGCCACTCCGCCTCTATGCCTCCACTGTATAGGGCATTAGGATCCATCTACCAAAAAACAGGTATTCTTCAGGAAACTGGTAAAGACTTAGGCCAATCAATTCAAAAATATGATTTACTACAATGTGACCATCTCTAAACATTTGCACTAAGAGACTAAGGATTTTACTAAACCTAAATTAGGCCTTAATTAGGGCTGACCCAGATCTCCAACCAGGTCTAACGACGGTTAATCCAGAGATGGCCAGAAACATGAACAGGTTTCTGTCTACAGTAAATAAATACTGCAGAGGCCCTCACGTACCACCAGCTGTACCCGTCCCATTGTATTACCTTATTACACAGCACCACAAACCAACAGTGCAGCACAGCCCTCCCTTTTTCTCTCAAAACACACCTTTAATCTCATGGACGTCTGAACGAACCAGGCAGCACCATCATTTCTAACTCTCCTCTCTCTCTCCCCTTCTATTCTTTCTACCTCCTCTCCTCTTTTCCCCACTCATCCTCTCTCTCTCTTTTCCTTCCTTTCTATCTCCTCTCCCTCAGCCTCTCTCTCCCTCTCTCATTTATCTCCCTCGTCCCTCTCTCGCTCCCTTCTCTCCCTCTCCCATCCCACCCTCTCCCTCTCTCTCTCACTGCCACCACTCTTGCCTCTCTCTCATTCCTCTCCTCTCTCCTCTCTTCCTCCCTCCCTCTCCCTCCTTCTCTCTCACTGGGGAAAGGACAGAACTGCAACGTTGCATTTCTTCAGCACGGCGCTTCTTCTCTCTGATGCATGAGTGCTGCGATCAGGTTTCTTGCATTTGACCGTAACACACACACACACGCAGTCACACACACACAGTCACACACACAGTTACACACACGCAGTCACACACACACACAGTTACACACACACAGTTACACACACAGTTACACACACGCAGTCACACACACACACAGTCTCACACACACACACACACACACAGTCACACACAGTCACACACACAGTCTCACACACACACAGTTACACACACGCAGTCACACACACACACACACACACACACAGTTACACACACACACAATTACACACAGTCACACACACACAGTTTCACACACACAGTTTCACACACACAGTCTCACACACACACAGTCACACACACACAGTTACGTACACGCAGTCACACACACAGTCTCACACACAAACAGTTACACACACAGAGTCTCTCTCACACACATACACACACACACACACACACACACACAGTCGCACACACATTCCCGCAAACCCCACAAAGTGAGGTCACAGTTAAAGACACACAGGCTCACACACAGTCTCACACAGAGCTACACACACAGTCAAAGACACACACACAGTTACACACACAGTCTCTCTCACACACACACACACAGTTATATGATTTGAGAAAAAAGATCTATTTTCCTGACATTGCGATCACATCAGATTTGTGATTTATCCAATCCACTTTATTTCTACAGACAGATGAAATAAACATGACAGCGCTGCACAGATCAAAGCTGACAATAAAAGAAAGCAAAGTATCAGCCCCAGTTATTGTTATTGTGTATTACCGACACCCAAAACGTTACACTAAAATGTATTAAGAAGAGGGTCCTGGATAAATCCACTACAAAAAAGAGATGACACAGCTGATGGGGCATCTCAATAAAATAAATTCAGATTCAAGAGACTATTTTAGTTTAACCTTCCAATATTTTCAAAAGCTTTGCTCATACAAACAGGATGTGCTGACCCATTAACGCCCCAGAGAAACATATGAGTCATGTAAAGATGGATGACAGCGTCCCTCAGCGAGCAGAGGGACACAGGCGCAGCTCTAACTTAGATACGCCCCTATTGGCTTTTGGCTGCACTGCTGGTCAAATAACTGTTCATTATTAATGAGTGTCAATAATACAGAAAAGCCTCGTTTCACCACAAAACATTACACAACAACAACACAGACAATGGATTTATAGCCTATTTCAGAAAATATGCTGAAGATGCTAAAATGGCCCTATCCATGGGTCTAGATTAGAATGATGAAAAATGACTACTGCTGCCATAGCGATTAACAATTTAAAACAAAACATTACATCTTGCCTTTTTTTTAAACCCTATGCTTAAACCTTATTTGTTCTTTTTGGGTAAAATAGACAATGAATAATGATAATGTAATGTTAATGCTAGAAATCAGTATAATATAACTGAAGTGCATGTTGGGTGGGAGTGGCTCAGTATAGTGTTTACAGGTCAGTGGTTAGATTCCAGCTTCAACCTGAGCATACTATTGTTGGGCCATTGGGCAAGACATCCACCTTACCTATGTATGAATGTAATACGAGAGCGAGTTATTGGTAGTTTTAGAGGGTAATCACGTTTTGCGCACTTATTTCTTGGCACTAAAGTGTTCTAATAAAAATGTATGTGTATTGTTCATGGATCTGATTTGCCCAAACAAAAATATCTGACTGTAAAGAAGATTTAAGGGCGATATGCTACAAAATGCAACAATCGGCCCAATATATGTGAAAACCAATAATTGAAGAAACTATGACAGTATTTTCTTGTGTTGAAAATGATTGTATTGTTTAAAGAGTGTTGTTAATCATCATCAATAATCAATAGGAATGGGACGAGACACAATTTTCACAAGAGATTGGGTCCACGAGAACAAGACAAGAAGAGATTTTAACATAATTCCCAATACATAAATTTCACAATTCAGTTTCCAGTTTTTTATTAATTTGATTTAATAGTTTTGTTTCTATTCTAGTACTGCTTTTTTGGAATTGTTAAAGAGATGGAACTCACCAACACATCATAATTTTTTGTCCAAACCAAATGTAAACGCTGGGAAAAAAATCTCACAAGATCATTTTTCTCTTCTTTTTGTCTCACGAGATCTTGTGGCACGAGATCTTGTACCATCCCTACTAATCAATCAAAAAATTAATGAAGTAGTATTGCACCTTTCATGCTCATTACTATATGAATTTCAATACGTAAAAGCTGGAACAATATATTCTGGGGCTCAACATCAAAATAAATAAACTGCATGTACATTTTCTTTGCAATAATGGTAAGATTTTTGCTATTTTTGTTGTAATACGGGTAGATCTCAGCTGTAGAGGGTTGAATAAATAACTTCTATGACTAATTATTGGTACATTCTGTTGTTTATTTGTTGCAGCTCAGGCTTTTTAATGATACTGTCTATTTCAAAATGGTTCACTGGGATTATCCTGTTTGACTTTTGTTATTGTATCAGTGGTATAAAGCATGTGTAGGCTAACAAAAATGTGAATACGCCCCCTTTTCTGTCATAATGTAAATAATTAACATGTAAAAATGTTTAATAACAGTTATTTCTTCATGCAGATTGGACTGAAACAGAGCAAAGGATCATGGTATATGTAGTTCTGTTTTTTAGCTGTTGCTGCACCATAACAATAAATTTAAGTGGAGAAACTAGTAATTCGATATACTGTGAGACTTTTGATGATACAATATGAAGATATTTGTTTATGTATTAATAAAAATGCATGTAGTGTATTAGATTAGAGTACATTTACTAAAAATCAATTCTGTGCTGGGGAAAAAAACGGTTGTAGTAAACAGTTAAACATTTTGTAGTGAAGTCGTAAAGTTTTACGTTATGTGTACTATTTATGTTTTGTCGAAAAAGATGAAAAATATTAATTACAAACTACTTAAACCTTTAGGGTATGTATTACTTAAAGATAGACAGTTTGTTAACTCAAAAACAGCATTTTTTGTACTCAATTTTTTTCATGTAATCAGTTTCATCCATTTTTTGGAGTAGTCCTAACTTGTCGGGTTTTACAGTGATTTCAATGTTATCGTTTATCGCAATATTTCTCTGTAGTGATATATTGTGCTTTGTGACAGGCCTAGCTGCAGTAACACTATCACAAACTACTAGAGATGTATAAATGAAATATGAGATGATATTATTGGTGTGTGTGTGTGTGTGTGTGTGTGTGTGTGTGTGTGTGTGTGTGTGTGTGTGTGTGTGGGTGTGTGTGTGTGTGTGTGTGTGTGTGTGTGTGTGTGTGTGTGTGTGTGGTGCTGGCGGAGGTGAGGAAGTGCAGTATAATGACACAGATGTCCCCTCCTGTGCTCTGCTCCACTGTGGATCAATACAGCACAAAGGCGTTCACCTGATCCGTGCTGAGCCGAGCCGAGCTGGACCAGAGGCACTTTCACAGCACACACAGACACAGAGACACATGGACACAGAGACGCAGAGACACACAGACAAAGAGACATACAGACGCAGAGACGCACAGACACAGAGACAAAGAGACATACAAATGCAGAGACACAGGCGCAGAGACACAGACACACAGACAGACGCAGAGACTCACAGACGCAGAGACATACGGACGCAGAGACACACGACACAGAGACAAAGAGACATACAAACACAGAGACATACAGACACAGAGACACATAGATGCAAGGACATACAGACAGACACAGAGACACACAGAGACAAAGAGACATAAACAAAGAGACAGACAGATGCAGGGACAGACAGACAGACAGACACAGAGACACAGAAACACACAGAGACACAGAGAGAGACGCAGAGACGCACAGACACAGAGGGAGGGCTCAACCATATGGGGAAACGATTGAATTGTGATTTTTCTCACAAACATTATGATTACATTGGTCATTTATGTTTAAATATGAGGATTCTCCAAGACTGAAACATGAACTGACAAACTAATACAAGAGTCACATTTCAGAACATGTTTGTACAAATCTAAACTACAGGGTTAGCAGGGTTTATGCAGAATAAGACAGGAGATTTTGTAGTTTGTGTAGTCTTTGTGATTTGCTAATTGCATCCATTCAAATAGCATTTTTATTTTGATTAATAGTTTAATCTTCAGCCCTACACACGAGACGTACACACTCCCAGGTCATTCAGACATTGTACAGGACAAGAGGGGGCATTCATGATGGAGTGTGATGTCATAATCTTTGAAGGAGGGCAAGGGCCTACACTTTAACTATGGGCGATTCACAGTTTATGAAAGGGACATCTATAAGCTTTAAATCCACTAATAAAAGTCTGAGCTGAAAATATCAGGATATAAAGATCTCAAAATGCTCCGGAGAATGATTTTCTGTCCACAGTCATCATTACTTTCATTATTGTTATATTCCAATGGTGTTTTTTGCAGAGTCCAGTGAAAATGAATGAATATTTAAAAGACAGCAAGTTGCCAGTGGATATCCCTGACAAAAAGTACAAATGAAAAGTACTTGACCAGAGTAAAGGTGAAGTATTTTTGTCTAGATGCTAAAATATGATGAATCCTTTGATACACTGTCTAAAAAAATTGCACATTTTCTGGTACGATTTGTGATTTCAGTTTTGAATTAAGATTAAGTTCACAGGTCACATTTTAAACACATCCAGGAGCATTCACATGGGAGAGAACATTGAAATATGAACTGATAAACAATTCAAGAATCCCATGCATTTCAGAACATGTAAAAGGGTTCACATTTTTTTGCACACACAAAATGATAGGATCTGTTGTATGCAGAGGAAATTCTGATACTTGAATAATTGTAACCTAAGAATTTGCCCATTGCAACAATTCAGACTGCAGCTGAAATGTTGCAACTCTCTCTAACATACCTCTTCATTGTACCATAGGATCTACTGCACTATTCACCACATGCACTTTGTTTGGTCTAGGCCTGTCACCATTTAATTACTATATCATTTAATAGATGATAGAAAATGAGTTATGGAGACAGGTCTAGTTGGGACTTACTTTTTTGTTCATATAAAATGGATCCAGGTCCTCCAGCGGCGTGGCCACCATCCCGTCCGGAATATCTCCATAGATGAAGGGCAGGCTCTTCCCCGCCTCCAGGTCACTGTTGGGTTTGGCCTCATTGTCGTCAGAAGTGTCGCGGTGGCTGCTGTCGGACCGGGGCTTGGGCGGCTTCTTGTTCTTCTCTTCTTGGATGCGCTTCTCGATGTTAGCGAGCGACTCCGGAGTGAAGTATTTAAAACTGTCAGGTCCTGGGGGTGCAAGAAGGGGTGCGGCCATGTTTTCATCCTGCAACTATTTCCCCTTTATTTGTTTTCCATCCCAGACATTCAACTGCAAAAGAGAAGGAGAAAGAAGGTGAGACATAGGGCTGTCAAAAGTATGCTAAACTAGAACTAGAAGATACTCATTTAAAGTGAGGTATTTTACTTCTGTGGGGTATTAATTGCAAACATATAACAAACATTTGCCGAAAACAATGTGTTAACATGTTAACAATAAGTTTCACTTTTGTTTTTGATGTTTTTCCTTTGGTCTCTACGCAAAGTCACTCCCCCTTAGGTGGTTCTATTTTTTTAGGTTTTATGATCAAATCAATTTACGTTTTTTTTGTCTTCATTTTATGATCTCTGTGCTGCACTTTAGAAACTGCTTTGTTTGTAAAATGTGCACATCACCTCGAGTTTGTAAAATTGTAACATGTTGTAACATATGCTTTGTATCGTGCTTTTGTATATTTATTAAAATGGTGTGGGAGCATGGATGACGTAGGCTTGTGGGCTGAGCTTTGCTTAATCTTACAGCTAAGGGCGGGTCCAGGCCCGGGAGAGATCGCTAAATTACTCAAACATGCATGGATAACATCTAAAACCTCTTGAGACATGTTTTTGATGAGGGAAAAAAGGTACAACATGATAGAAAGCTCAGAAAATCAATTGCACATAATACCCCCTCTTTAAATTTGAATGTAACACAACACTGTGCAAGATGGCTACAGTAAAATATGAAATATGAAATATGAAATATAAAGCTACGGCATGATTGCAGCAAGTGTCTCTATGATTGTGTACAGTGCAGCATCTGAACAGGATAAACAGCAGGTAACGTGACTTGAGTGTATGATACAGCTGATGATTCAGAGGGTTTCAGTATGGCACATGATTCCTACAGGTGAATGAGTCATGGACAGGTGCATGACACATAGGCAGGACTAGTAGTGTTCATTTCATATCATTAATATACTAATTAATGCCAAAACTAGTATCAAAACAATATACTCATTCAAGTAAGTATAGATTCAGTTTTAGAATTCCTCGTCTTTATCCAAGATAGTATAAGAGCACTTGCTACTACTGTTATCTTTTTATTGTGTTAAAAATGAAGAAAAAAAAAAAAAAAAAAAAACCCCTAAACTAACTAAAACAAGAATCCCATGCATTTCAGAACATGTTTGTAGCAATCTAAACTATAGGTACAACAAGGCAGGATATTGTGTTCTTTGCAGAGGACTTTCTACTATCCAATTGCAGTGTTTGAGATTTGAGAAGTGCTTAAAAACTCAAAATGCTATTTAGATTCGTTTGCAATATATTGCGCAGCCCTATAAATACTGATGATACAGAAATACCTTTGACAATCTATTTTGGTCAGACTGTCATATCATGAAGTGGAACTAAACACTAAATCAACATTTTTTTTGCTACTAAACTGTGTATCTACTGTTCCGAGTACTTTTTAGTCATTGTAGAGCAAACTAGGTACATTTGCAACTTTCTGCTCAAAAACTCTATGCTGCCTCTAGTGAGCACTGCAATTTCAAAAAAGACAATACTTGGTGGTAAAACCCTTGTTTACAGCACAGAGGTCAAACGTTTTCTATATCATTAAGGTTTCATGGCTGTCGCTTGGCAACTCGGAGCTTCAGCTCCCTCCATAGGTTTTCTCTAGGAGACTGGCTAGGCTACTCCATGACCTTAATGTTCTTCTTCTTGAGCCACTCCTTTGTTGTTTTGGGTCATTGTCGTGTTGGAAGACCCATCCACGACCCATTTTCAGTTTCCTGGAGGAGGGAAGGAGGTTGTCACTCAGGATTTTAACAGTACATGGCTCCGTCCATCTTCCCATTGACGTGGTGAAGTTGTCCTGTGCCCTTGGCAGAAAAACACCCCCAAAGCCTAATGTTTCCACCTCCATGCTTGATGGTGGGGATGTTCTTGGGGTCATAGGCAGCATTTCTCTTCCTCCAAACACAGCGAGTTGAGTTAATGCCAAAGAGCTCGATTTTGGTCTCATCTGATCACAGCACCTTCCCCCAATCACTCTCTAAATCATTCATGTGTTCACTGGCAAACTTCAGGTGGACCTGCACATGTGCCTTCTTAAGCAGGGGGACCTTGCAAGCACTGCAGGATTTTAATCCACTGTGTTACCAGGGGTTTTCTTAGTGACTGTGGTCTGCCTTGAGATCATTGACTAGCTCCTCCTGTGTAGTTCTAGGCTGATTTCTCACTGTTCTCATGATCATTGAAACTCCACGAGGTGAGATCTTGTGTGGAGCCCCAGACCGAGGTCGACTGATGGTCGTTTTGTATTTCTTAAATTTTCCAACAATTGCACCAACAGTTGTCTCCTTAACACCAGCTTCTTGCTTATGGTTTTGTAGCCCGTTCCAGCCTTGTGCAGGTCCACAGTCTTGTCCCTGACGTCCTTTGACAGCTCTTTGGTCTTTCCATGTTGGACAGTTTGGAGTCTGATTGACTGATTCTGTGGACAGGTGTCTTTGATACAGGTGACTAGTGAAAACAGGAGTCTAATTCAGGTGATGAGTTGATCAGGAGAGTCTAACTGGTCTGTGGGAGCAGAACTCTTAATGGTAGAGGATCAAATACTTATTTCACTCAATGAAATGCAAATCAATTAATATATTTTTATAATGTGATTTTTAGGATTTTCTTTTTGATATTCTATCTCTCAATGTTAAATAAACCTACCATTAAAATGATAGACTGTTCATTTCTTTGTCAGTGGGCAAACCTACAAAATCAGCAAGTGATCAAATATTTATTTCCTCCACTGTGTAGGTGATATCCTTAAAGATACATCCTAACTATATTTCAGAACATACATGAAGAAAGGTTTTATGCCATACCGTGGAAGATTATAGCCAAAGGAACAACATTTCCATGGAAACAAGCAGGAGGATGCCCTTGTCCAGGCCAATTAAGAGTCAGGTTTGTGGAGATGCAAGGCTACATAAGGACTTCACAAGACAAAACTACAATCTACCAAACAAACTGTACATTTCTGTCAGATGATCTTATGAGTGATTTAATTTGTTTCTTGTAATATAGATCATTTTTGCCAATTTGCATTTAGCCAACAACAATATACTGAGCAGCCCTATTGAGGACCATAGCTCTATAATCTATCTCTTCTCAGTATCAGAGTATCTTTGAGAGTTAGAGATTGAAATGTACTAATGCAGCTTTAGCTAAAGAAAGCTAACCAAGCAAAATGGAGTCAGAAAAGTGCAAACATTCAAAACATGTGGAGGTAGCACTATTTCAGCTTTACAACTCACGCACACAAAATCACGGATACTGGTATATATACTCGCTGTGAAAGAAGTACATTTTATTTGAGCTCTTTGACCCAAGTCCTACATTGCAAAAATAAGTTAAAGAATTTAGAATATTAATCTTGTTTTAACTCATTTTCTTTAGAGCTGTTTAGTTTTGCTCAATAATTGGTCTGTTTTTGACAGGTTTATCCAGTGCTTTGCCTGGAATATTCCACAGTATGGCATTAGACGTATCTAGCTCCATGAAGACAATCAGCTCACAACAAGAGTGCCTATTGTTTGAAGGTATGTATTAGCAATAAAAAAAATTCCAGGCAGATACTAGATACTCATTTGAGCAGGTATCAATACTAAAACAGTCCCACTGACAGGACAGAAATGAACCTTTCCTGAATGTCTTTAGACATTATCATTGTGGTATTGGAAATCAGTATGAGGTATTGAGTCTATTGTTTAGTATCAAAATCGAAATTTTAGTATCAGGACCTTTACAAGGAATGCACAATATGATAAATGTGTGATTTTCATGACCTGTTTTTAGTGTTGCTATAACAATATTACTGTGAAATTTGACTATACTTTCGAAAAAATAAGTCTGTAAATTAAGACAAAACTGAACATGCCTTGTTTTACTACTAGTCAAACAGTGTAAAAGTAAAAACCAATATTAAACCAAGACGAGAAAAAAGACAACGTAATACTATATTGCACTATTTTTTTTCTCAAACTGAAAACTGTTCCTCCTTGTGATGTCATTAAGTGGTAATAGAGGAAATGTTCCACTGTGTTTTAAACTCTTTTAATAGAATCATTTTGATCATTTGAGCCCTGTAATTGCCTAAGTTTGAAGTTACAGGTATTGTTTTAGTCTAATTGACAATTTCAACTGTACAACAGATAAAACAAATATATTTAAAAACAAAAGCAAGAATTTAAGGTTATTTTAGAGTATTGAAAAATAGTACAACTGAGGCTAAAAAATACATGTAAATTTTAAAAACTACCATTTGATGACATCACAGGGTGGAACCGTGCATTTTTAGCTTTGATGATACCTAATAATGCAGGATATGTGAATGAAACAAAACACAGCTCCAGGTGTGTTTTTGAAGAGGCAACAATATTATAAAATGGTTTAAAGCTCACATGAGTCCATTTTGCGTAATATAGAGTTATTGCTATTCATTCTGTTTCTTGCAATAAACATTATTTTAGCATTAGCCAACAACACAATATCTTCATGTTTGTAATATATTGTGCAGCCCAAAGAAAACGAACCTGTGAGCAACCTCTGCGTCTCCTTCTACCCGGGATTCAATTGATCTGCCTTCAAGGTGATTCAAACTGGGATCTGATAGCGCGGACAGCAGCGCTCACATTCTTATATAGTCCTCCTCACAGAGACCCCAGGAGAAGAGAATCCACAAACGAGACCACAATTTATGAAAAGTCACAAACAAAACAAGAGCTTCAGTGAAAAATAAGAATGTGTCTAAAATCCATAAACTCCCCGGTTAAGTGCGTAATGCGTAAAAGCGTCAATTACGCAAAAGCACTCGGTTAGATCCATTAAAAATCAACGGTTCTTCAGTGAAATATTAGCAACATTGCGGTTTATAAGCCAAAGCACAATCATAGGACGGGATCAGGTCCGATTAGGCGATTGGCTCAGATGCTCGTCCTTTGTAAAATATACCGTCCCAGGTCGCATCACCGGATCCGTCAGGCCGCTGCGCTCTCGTCCCGTGTGCACTGACGGTGACCTGACAGCTGACCATAGACTTCTACAGCCTGCTCTATACACCACACTATACGCATCTGACTGAGAGCTTCACGCAGCGGGAGGAGGAGGCGTTTCACGGCACGGAACGGAGTCACATGGCCCGGCGAACAACTTCCACATCCTCCGCTTCTGCAGTGATCCTCAATGCCGCTAAATGTACAGAGTCAGCTGAGTGGGATAGGCGAGCACAGAGCTGAGAGCCGTGTACACAAAGACCCGAAATAACCCCCTCCTCTTCTCTCCTGTTGTTTAAAGCCACCGTGTCCCACTGCAGTGAACTATTTTCAACATATCTGGACCCGGTCAGTGACATAAGAGTACATAGATTATGAACAGCATCGTCTTTGCAAAAGGGTTTCACGGTTTCCCTGCGAGGCGCTGTGTAGGGCCCGAGTCTGAAATGCTGCAGTGTGTTTTATTGCTGCTCTCGGCTCCACCGGACAAACTCCGAGTGGGTCAGATGAATGCATAATGTACGTCCTGGTTTACGTCTGCACCGCGTTGGACAAACAAGTGCCATACAAAACAAAGACAGAAGACCAAATCCTTTCATTCACACAAAAATCTGATCAGATCTTTTCTATATTATGTGAAATTCAGATTTACAACGAAGCTGTTTTGGAGCAGTCATTGGTCACATTGTAAAAGTTTGTTTATATGAATATTAGGCCTGATGTATTCAGTGAGATTGGGGAAAGGACCTCGGGCCTCAGGGGAGTGCCAATCTAAAGACGCACCTGCTCACGCAACTCTCCTCAGACTGCGAAGAGGGGGGGCAGAGGAGGGAGCGTGGACAAAAACATCTCTAACACGAGATAACCTGGCGACAGAACCAGGCCCGAATCTGGAAGATTTACAAGCGACGCATTGTTCTTCTCGAGATGGAGAATGTAAAATAGTTAGGGCTGAAGTTTGACGCGGCCTGACTTTGTGCGTAGCCACAGATTCACATTGTAATGTCATTCTGTAGCAGGCCAACACCCCGAATAATCGCCTGTGCTTTTGAAGGCGCCAATGGATAAAGCGCAGGTCCCGGCTCATATTCTGTGTTCCGTACCTATGTCCTTCTCCTCCTCTCAACGGCCCGTGCACGGCAGACAGATCGAGCTAATGATGCTGAGAGGCAGCGCTCTGCGGCACTGGGATGCAGTCAGCCGGCAAAGTGGCACTGCGCTACCGCCGCGACAAAAAGCACAAAGCGCATCAAACAGAGCGGTACTTACTTTCTGTGGCATCAGAAGGACCCGAAAGAGCCGCGGGGAAACTGCAGATGTACAAGAGAGTCCCGCGAAACTGCGGCTGTCGCCATATTGGTGCTGCTCTCTCCTTCCCAGTGCGCGCAGATACACTGCATAATTGATGACTCTCAGCAGATTGTTAGGGAGTGTCGGTAAATGCCTTCAGCCTCCGGAGCGGACAGCGGCCCGGGACCACCGAGTCCACAAAGACACCTTTTAGACTGTACTAAATATATTAGATATTAGACTCTACTTTATGTATTCAACCAATATGTTCAAATACTCACCTTACACTGCTTTAAAATGTTGATGGTAGATTAAACGGGCAGAGTGAACCAACAAAACAGTGTGAAATTATACCAGTGTACTTAATATTATGAAATGCTACTATTAGGCTGGCCACACAAACACACAAAAACACACCAAATGTATGTTATGTATGTGGCTGTGTATATTGTTGCAAAGTTTCAACCTAAAGGACTGGACCCATACACATTAGATTAGTCTATTAAATGATATGAATGAATGATCTGGTTACATTGTATTTTTCTGTGCATTTTGTGTCACAGGCTGCCAACGATCCAAGTTTGAATTATTCTCAGATAATTGGACATTGGCGGTGGGACTTCTACAGGACACAATCAAAACGAAGAATGTCTCCATCTTGTGGCTATAAAATAGATTACAACAATCACCATCTGTACAAAACCTTCCACTGGTGAAATGGTGAAAATGTGTCATGATTAAATGTTGCCTATATGATGTAAACATGAAAACCTTGACTTCACATCAGGTGCACTTTTAGTCCAGCTGCAGATTTTTGGGTCTGGGTCTGAAGGCAAAAAAAAAAAAAAAAAAAAAAAAAAATACACATGACAAGCATATGAAATATATTTTACACATTTTTAAGAGTGGAAATGTAAAAATCACAGAAGGTAGCCCCTCACACTCAAGGCAACGGTAGAAATTTGCTAATTTAGCTAATAATCCCACATTTTTCATTAGCAAATATTGAGCTCTATTTTAGAATCACACATAGAAGACGGATTGGGGAAAAGATAAGTTACATTCACTTACCTCTTATTTTACAATGGGACAAATTTAAGGTTTGTTTTTTGTTTTTGTTTTTTTTTTGCCTTTTAATCAAAATGTAGGTACTTTTGGTCTCAAAAATACGGCGCTGCAACCGGAAATGATCGAGTCTTCTATTCATTGCATGGGCTCTACGGCTGTAACGTTATAACATTACAAATAATGAATGAAAAAGTTGAATAAATTAAGTAACAAGTATATTTAATTCAATTAATTACAACAACCCAATACAATTTGTTAAATATTTTCATCAAATTCAAAACAATGTCCAATGTATTAAGTACATTATTGTGAATATAAATATGAAATACACAAAAAAGTAACATAAAATAAAACCGTCATTTGGTTTTATTTCCATTTTATTTTGAAAAGCACGTGAGCCGGATATCCTGTCCCGTGCACTTTGAAGTTGTTTATCTCGGTCACACTCAGTCGTACTCAAGTTCACGCTCTCTGCACATTCTCTCAAGTTTTCTGCAAAAATGTCAGCGTTAATGAAAATATGCACGTTCTTTGTAAATGTTTTGTGCACGCCGCTCCACGTTATTTACGCACTGGGTTTGTTCAGGTTGTACAAACGCTTTTTCCCTATTTGCCTGTACAAGATAACCAAAAATTACAACAAGAAACAGCATGACACCAAGAAAGAATTGTTCAGCAAAATCTCCCAATTCAAGTCGCCAGGGAAGCAGCTAACCCTTCTGGAAATCGGATGCGGGACTGGGGCAAATTTTCAGTTTTTCCCCCCCGGATGCAAAGTGATCTGCACGGATCCCAATCCATTTTTTGAGAAATATTTGGCCAGCGCCATGGTGGAAAATGCCCACCTGTCGTTTGAACGATTCGTAGTGGCATCGGGGGAGGATCTGGGGTCGATCGAGGACGGATCTGTGGACGTGGTGGTCTGCTCTTTGGTCCTCTGCTCCGTCACGGACACCCCACAGACCCTGAGAGAGGCGCTGCGTGTGCTCAGGCCTGTATGTACACTTAGATTGTATTCACTTTGATTTTTACTGTGCACAGGGGCACTTGGCCTCTCCGAAATGTACAGCGTTCTATAAATATATCAGATTATATCATCCTTTCAGATGGAGCGCAGCGGTCTAAATTAACTCTATGTGTAATTCACTGTTATAGAAACAGGCATTTTCCACACTTACAATCTACAAACTTTGAGCCTTATGCATCATTATGTGTTTGGGACTGGGTCCACTGACTTGCCAAAATAATTAATTAATTATATTCATTACATTCATTTATAAGTATAGTAATAATGCCTTAAACTTGTAATGGGTTTTTCAGGCTTGCTGAAGCCTCTCAAAGCACTACACTCTGTCATTATTCATTCACTCCATACTTGGTGGTGGTAAGCTAGTATCATAGCCACAGCTGCCCTGGGGCAGACTGATGGAAGCAAGGCAGCCAATCTGCACCACTGGCCCCTCTGCCTTATTAGATTTCATTCAGCTGACATCAGTTATGCATTTGTGATAAAATAATACTACCTTTTTTCTTTTTTTTTGCTGTTGGAGAAGAAAGTGAAGTTTATGCCAGTTTTTGTTTTGTGTGGATAGATCCAGTGATTACAGAGATATTTAACTATGAATTCTAACATAGTATTGTGATTTGCCCTTCACCTAAATGTTCAAATATTGGTTTGTTTACAGTACATTACATAACTGCTGAATCATTTATCTGGAATCTTAAAAATTCTTACTTATGACTATTAACTGTAACTATTAACACCATGGCTCATATTCTAAAGGTCAAAGTATAGAACATATCTAATGTCCATTTGTCTTAAACTATAATAAAGTTGTAGTCCACAGAGGACACAGGCTAGAAGCTACTGTACATTGAAACTTTGCTGAATCATCCTTCTCTCAGTGATTGACTTTCTGAAGTGGGTAGATGAAATTACATGTTAAACAGTGAAATTGTTTTACAGATAAATAACAGTTGTTACAAACAAAAATATTAATAATTAATAATAATAAAAAGGAAACATGAATTTTTAATGCGAAGGCTATTAAGTATATAATTATTAATATAAATATGAAAGTGTTGTATTACTATATTACATAAAATCAAAACGTCACTTGGATTAAAAAAAAAAAAAAAAAAAAAGTTTTATTTTTGGGTTTTATTCTGAGAAGCACGTGTGCCGGATATCCTGTCAGCGTAAACCTGACGTACAGTTTGAACTTGTTTACCTCGGTCCCGTTCAGTCCGGAAAACTCAGACCAACTCCAGTCCGCCCTCTCTCCAAAATGTCAGCGTTAATGAAAATATGCACGTTCTTTGTAAATGTTTTGTGCACGCCGCTCCACGTTATTTACGCACTGGGTTTGTTCGGGTTGTACAAACGTCTTTTACCTATTTTGCTGTACAGAATGACCAAAATTTACAACAAGAAACAGCATGACACCAAGAAAGAATTGTTCAGCAAAATCTCCCAATTCAAGTCGCCAGGGAAGCAACTAACCCTTCTGGAAATTGGATGCGGGACTGGGGCAAATTTTCAGTTTTTCCCCCCCGGATGCAAAGTGATCTGCACGGATCCCAATCCATTTTTTGAGAAATATTTGACCAGCGCCATGGTGGAAAATGCCCACCTGTCGTTTGAACGATTCGTAGTGGCATCGGGGGAGGATCTGGGGTCGATCGAGGACGAATCTGTGGACGTGGTGGTCTGCTCTTTGGTCCTCTGCTCCGTCACGGACACCCCACAGACCCTGAGAGAGGCGCTGCGTGTGCTCAGGCCTGTATGTACACTTAGATTGTATTCACTTTGATTTTTACTGTGCACAGGGGCACTTGGCCTCTCCGAAATGTTCAACATTGATGAAATGCATAAAATCATCGTTGACATTGTTTCAAATGGAGAACAGGGGTCTATCCAACAACTTTATGGGCAGTTCACTGTTTTTAGAAAGAAATATTCATACTTTATGGTAAGGCTCAATGTTTGTAGGTTGGGTGTGTTTAATTTCTTTCAATTAAAATGTTAGATTCATTTAGAATAATAGTAATAATACCTTACACTTGTACAGGCTTTACAGGCTTGTTGAAGCCTCTCAAAGTGCTATACTGTGTTATTCATTCACTTGGTGGTGCTAAACAACTATTGTAGCCATAGCTGGCCTGGGGCAGACTGGCAGAAGTGAGGCTGCCAGTCTGTCCCATCAGCCTCTCTGGCCCCTCTGACCACCAGTCTCACGTGCACGCCACTTTCATACTAGGCACTGTGGATGAGTGTCTTGGTCAGAACCTGATAACACTTGGGCCATGGTGCAAGGTGTTAAATAAAACTAGACTTTGACTGAATATAAATACACAAAAAATACAGGATTTCCATATTAAATTTCATTCAACTGATCAGTTACGCATAAGTGATTAAATAAGTCTTTTTTGCTGTTAAAGAAAGTGGAGTTTATGCCGGTTTTTATTTCATGTGGATAGATCCAGTGATTACAGAGATATTTAGCTATGAATTTGACCATAGTATTGTGATCTGCCCTCCAGCTAAATATTAAAGTACTGATTTGGTTACAGTACATTACATAACTGCTGAATCATTTATCTGGAATCATAAAAATTCTTACTAATGACTATTAACTGTAACTATTAACACCATGGCTCATATTTTAAAGGTCAAAGTATAGAACATATCTAATGTCTGTTTGTCTTAAACTATAATAAAGTTGTAGTCCACAGGGAGGACACAGGCTACTGTACTGTACTGTATGCTCTCCTCATCAGGATTTCTGGCAGGAATCTGCGAAGGCTTCAGTTGGTTCAGAACTGTGCTGCCAGGATCCTGATGAGGCCCATAACTCAACACATCACCTCCATCCTTCATATTCTGTTGGCATCTTGTTTGGGATGGAATATAAGATCTGCCTCCTGACCTACCAGTGTGTCCATGGCAGTGACCAGTGTACCTAAAACAACTGCTGACTTCCTACTAGGCCTGTCACGATAAATACTATATTGACTGATATATTGATATATGATAGATGGAACAATCATTTTTGGGCTCAATATTTATTGTGGGCAGTTTTTAACTGTGGGTAAAATGTGGGTTATTTGTCTTTTCTATGATGAGATTTTGGCTGTAGAAGGTTGCAGTCTGTCATTTATTTATTGCAGCTCATATTTTTTTTAACAATACTGTATATTTAAAATCCTTTTTGTGGCTAATTCTCTTTAGGGTTTGGTTTCAATATTATCATTTATCATCTATATTTACGCCAGCAATATATCGCACTTCAAA
Organism: Taenioides sp. WSHXM2023; assembly: GCA_029959045.1. Lineage (NCBI taxonomy): Eukaryota > Metazoa > Chordata > Actinopteri > Gobiiformes > Gobiidae > Taenioides > Taenioides sp. WSHXM2023. The sequence goes on along the minus strand of CM057087.1, from coordinate 3,423,583 downwards.
ATGTGTTATGGTGACAGGCCTACTCGTGGGTTTGTGGGGAGTAGGCCTGTCACCGCTCCAGCGACAGCAACCTGCTCCTTGTCCCCCAAACAAAGCTCCACACTGTGAGGGACAGCTGCTCCACGCCTGTGGAATGCCCTGCTTATCCACCTGAGGGCGCCACAGGCAGTGGAAGCTTTAAAAAGGCAGCTAAAATCTTTTATTTATTTAGGCATAGGCTATGTAAGTGCTGATATGTGATTTTATTATTATTATTATTATTATTATTATTATTATTATTATTAACAGCAATAATCGTCATCACCATCATAATAACAAACATAAATGAATAAATATAACAATGTAACTATGTTTTAGTGAAATGAGTGGTCTAGCCTGTCATATGCACTTTAATATATCCCTCTTTTGATTAAATTGTGATATGCCTAACATTAGTACCATAGTCGTATCTGAACTTACTCCTCTGATACAGGTAGAGTTGTCAAAAGTATTGAAAATCAGATACTAATCGATACTGAAGCTAGGTTCAAAACTAGATACTCACTTGAGCAGGTATTGATACTAAAAAAGTCCCATTGACAGGACAGAGCAGAACCTTTCCTGAATGTCTTTAGAATGATGTTGATCCGTATCAGAACAAGTATAAGAGCACATAGACTAGTATACACCCATGGACCACTATGGAACCTACAGGACCACTGAGGATTACACAGATATAAGGACACATGGGAATAGAAAAGAAAGTACTACCATTTTTATTTGATCTATTTTACCTTTTTCAAGAGACCTGACCAAGGTAACAGCAACACAGTCAATACAAAACAGTCAAATCACAAAATATCACATAAAAGCATTTGTAAGAAAAACACACACATCTCTCGGTCACTGCACTTTTTACAGTTTTCTTGAACTTTTCAAGTGACACTATAGATTACAATCAAAGATCTTTCTGTAAATGATTCTAAGACCATAGAGATGTGTAGGAAAGGCAGATTTTCCAGTGTCCAGCCAAATAAATCATCAAGAGTGCAGTGGTAAGTGAGAGACGTCATAAGCCTCAGTGATGCAGATACAGAGTCCAGTTTGTGCAGAGTGGAAGAGGGAGCTACATATACAAGTATCACCATAGTCTAGAACAGAGCACTGAAAGAAAAGCAATATTTGTGTCTAAAATAAAAAAAAAACAATTTCACGTTTTTGATTAGTGTTGTAATATGAACTTTAAATGTAAGATGGTCATCCATCCATATGCCCAAATATTTATATGACTGAACTTTTTCAGTGAGTTTCCCATCATACGGTATTTTGATCCACTGAAACAACCTTTTGAGAACAAAAGAAATTAGTATGTGATTTCATTTGATTGTTATTTCATTGAATGTTGAAAATTCTTTTGTCTAAATAAACAGTGTTTTTATTATGGTGGTATCAGGCAAGGCAAGTGTATCTGTATAGTACACAAAGTAATTCAAAGTGCTTTACAAAATAAAATCCTTAAAGTCACAATGCAATCAAATCAAGACATAAATAATCATCATAAAATGAACATTAAAAGAAAAGAGTACAGAATATAAAAGCCTTTCAGTCACAGCTAAACAGAAGTGTTTTGAGCCTGGATTTAAACACAGTCAGAGCAGAGGTTTGTCTCACATCTTCAGGAAGATTGTTCCAGGTTTTAACTGAAACGCTGACTCCCCGTGTTTAGTTCTGGTGTAGTCCTGGTTTGGTCCTTGTTTAGTCCTGACTCTGGGCACCAACAGGAGGCCGGTCCCTGACGTCCTCAGAATGCAGATGTTCATATGGCACTAACATGTCAGAGACGTACTTTGGTATTAGGCCATGGAGAGACTTGTGCACAAGCAGAGCCGCTTTAAAGTCTGAGCCACATGGGGCAGTACAGAGACCTGAGACCAGGACGCATGTGCTCGGACATCCTGGTTCAGAATTAGTATTGAGTATCAAGTCTATTCCTTAGTATCAAAATGGAGTTTGAAATATTAGTATTATGACAATCCTAATCTGAAGTCCCTCTGATACAGAACATGTGTATTTTTCAGGGCGGTGCGTTCTTCTTCCTGGAGCATGTGGTCTCAGACAAAGAGAGCTCCTGGACATACTTCTTCCAACACGTCTTGCAGCCATTTTGGTTCTACTTCGGCGACGGCTGTGAGATGACCCGGGCCACGTGGAAAGAGCTCCAGAACGCTGGCTTCTCTGAGCTCAACCTGCAGCACGTTCAAGCCCCGTTAATGTTTCTCATCAAGCCACACATCAAAGGCTACGCTGTGAAATAGATGGTTTCAGATGACAATGTGACATCCTATTCATGGCTTTCAAATAAAGGTGCACTATGTAACTTTTCTGGTGGAGGATCTGTCACTAGAGTAGGGCTCGACGATATAGCCAAAAATTCAAATCTTATCATTTTTTTTTGCACACGATTGCAATTTTAGTTGATTTTAATGGAAGTCAGAGCAGGGACTGACAGTCTTTCAAACAGGGGATACATTTTCATTCTTCTATGCTATTATTTAAGAAACTAAGCTGCTTTAAGTTACATGTGTATCGATATCTCACGTAACTGCACAATAATCGGGGTCGCTTCTCCCCAGATCTGACCTGTAACTTGGTCTGGTTTGGTCTCCATGAAGATAGAAAGGTTTAATACCAAACTGTGAAACTTTCCAGACAAAGCAATAACATTTCCATGGAGAAAAGCGTTTGACAGACCCTCCACCAGAAAAGTTACACGATGCACCTTTAAGTTTAATCTAAGAAAGGTTTAACACTGTTACCAATACTTACGCAATACGTTAAGGGTTTTTTTTGGTTTTTTTGTGTTTTTTTAACATCTGGCAGATAATCGAGTTGTACAAAAAATCTGTGTTTTTCCTTTTGGACATTTTCTTGTGAAAATACCAACCCAAAAGTACCAAGGAGTAGGCCTCTACTACCATCTGAGCAGCTGCATAAAAAATTACCAATATCTACCAGGTTTAATATAATGAGGTTGCTTCACTGGTGTGGTTGAATTAGCTATACCATGCACAAATGTTTGCTTGCACTATTGAGAGAATATATTACAAATCTAGTGGTATTTCTTTTATTTTGTATAAAAGCGTATTTTTATATAAAATTATCCACACATGTGGCAGCACTAAATGTATTTAACACATTGCATCCTATGTTTTCTGTTAGGGATCGGACAAGATCTCGTGAGACAAAATTGCTACAAAATCATGCACACAGGAGAAAAATTATCTTTTGAGATTTTTTCCTCCTGAATTTCCCTTTGGTTTGGACAGAAAAGAGTTCAGAGCTGATGAGTTATGCAATTTGAAAAGCTGTGGTTCCAAAAAGCAGCACTACAATGATCACTAAAGTATGACATAAAATAAATGAAGCCTTGTGAACTAGATTGCATTACTAATTTATTACAAATTATGACAAAATCTCGTCTCGTTCTCTTGAACCCAATTTCGTGGTGTGTCTCGTCTCACTGCAAAAAAGTTTGGCCAAAAAGATATAAACACTTAAATCTATCAGAAAATGACTTGAAAATAGTGAAATGATCTGTCCATGCAGCAAGTTCTCTTAAAATAAACTCCCTCTAGACTAGAATGAAGCAGTCTCAAAACTAGTAAGTAGATAATAAACCTGAAGATGAATAACCTGATGTAAGTTTTAAAATCTTGGCCAGATCAGAGAAATTTGTGCGCGTGAAAATTGTATCTCGTCCCATCCCTATTATCTATATTCTGCAAAGCCAGTTTCAATATTTCTAATGCCTTTTTTGTGACAATGTTCAGTCAGATTTTGGTGAGATTTCATTAAAAGCTATAACGCCCAATTGTTTTGATTAAGTTGTTTTGAGTTATAATTTTCCTCCTCATGTTAAAGCTGCACTGTGGAGATGTTATTGCTTTGTCTGGAATGTTTCACGGTATGGCATTAAACCTTTCTATCTTCATGGAGACCAAACCAAACGAAGTTACAGGTCAGATCTTTGGAGAGGCGACCCCGCTCACAGTCAGAATTCCTGTTTTTCTAAATATTCTTGAGCTATAAAACCACCTGCAATTGAATAAATGTAAGGCAGAGCTGTTTAATGTCATACTGTGGAACATTCCAGGCAGATCAATGACATCTCCATAGAAACAAGCAGGTGACGGACCCTCCACAAGAAAGTTACATAGTGCACCTTTAAAGCTTGTTCTATTGAAATTACTGTGTTAAATGTAAACAAAAAAAAAAGAAACTACTACCCCAGATAGTCCAGTATCCATGGCAATAATGCAAATACAATACTGTTAAATTCACAAAGGATTTTACTTATTTTTATGTAGCAGTACAACTACCCGTCCAAAAAATACCTCAAGTTATAGTACAAAAATATATGGAAACTACTAAAGTAAAAATAATTGTGAGAAACTGTATGAATGTAGCATCTGATTTATGATTTGTAAAATAATGCAAAAAAAAAAAAAAAAAAATCACGAAAATGACAAAAACTAACTGAAGACTATCTAAGGAAGCGGTACAAAATACTCAAGTAAATGTAGTCCATACAATTAGTAGGCTGCATGTAATTCAGTAGGATTGTAATCACCACTGTAGAAATAGTTTGAAAATGTGCAAAAGTACTTCAAAACAGGAAGTAAGTAAAGTAAGATTAATCAAACCATGGTACTGTAATTTGTCCTTAGTGGCGCTCTTTCCATTATTTGAAGGACAATGAAGAAGCGCCATCTTGTGGAATCAGATCCGCATTAAAGTGGATTAGCTAATTATACGAACTCCCTAATCTTTAATCCACTAAATGACCACTGTCCACAAAGCTCTGAATTAGCTGGAGTGTCCTCTTAAATCTATATTAATTCACCGCTATGGAAACAATAGGGCTGACCGGGGCGTACCGGAGACTTTTCGCTTTGCTTTTTATTACAACAGCACGTTTATTTACAATGGAAAAAATGCACGAGTTCAAGAGGGAACTTTTCAGGAATTTGCCCAGGTTTAGGAGCGACGATGGGACGCTTCGGTTGCTGGAGACTGGATGTGGAAGTGGGGCAGACTTCCAGTACTACCCGCACGGATGCACGGTGATCTGCAGTGACCCGAACGTGCACTTTGACAAATATTTACGTAAGAACATGGAGGAGAATAAGCACTTGTGTTATGAGGGGTTCCTGGTGGAGTCCGGGAAGAGGCTGGAGCACGTGGAGGATGCGTCAGTGGACGTGGTGGTGTGCACGCTCGTGCTGTGCTCCGTGCGTAATGTGCGTAAAGTGCTTCAAGAGGTGCGCCGAGTGCTCAAATCTGTACGTGCCATGTTGCGTTTACTTTAGAGGAGAATTGTGTAACTTTTCTGGTGGAGAGTCAGCCAAATGTTTTTTTCTTGCTTTGTCTGGAATGTTTCACAGTATGGCATTAAACCTTTCTATCTTCATGGCGACCAAATGAGAGCAAGTTCCAGGTCAGATCTGTGAAGAGGCGACCACACCCACCATCAGAAAGCTATAAAAAACACCTGTAATTGAATAAATGTTAGATAGAACTGTTTACTGTGGAACATTCCAGGGAGAAAAGTGACATATCCATAGAAACAAGAAGGTGACGGACCCTTAACCAAAAAGTTACATAGTGCACCTTTAAATAAATAGAAAGTAAGATGCAGTTTCCCACTTTAGTCTACTAGTCACACTATTTGTAAGTAAAATGTAATTAATGTGTTTTTACAGCTTTTATTTATGGTAGTACAAGAAGCAAGAGTAGGCTACAATTTATTGCCAATGTATTGCCTTTATAACCTTTTTTTTAAATTAATGAGAAAACTTATGAATGATTTACAGTGCCACATTGATGAAGGTATCAACTAAGGGCAGGTTTAAAAAATAACTGGACCAATAGAATACCATTTGTTTTGAGTGGCAAAGTTTCAGTTGCCTATTTTGGATTAAAAACTGTTGTCCATGTTGTTAACCAAGAATCTGCTCTTAGACAATGAAAAATACAGAAACAATATTTCAGTAGAAACTAAGGCAAAACATGATACAAATGATATATGTTGGCTTCACATCATCATTTTTCTGGTCCACTGGTATTATTTATATTTTTTTTATTTCAAAAATCTTAGAATATGCTTGCTTGGAAAATAACAAGGCCTAACAGTGATATTGATGGGGGGGAGAAAAAAAAAACAAAACAACAACAACAAAACTGTGCTAATGTGATCCGTTGGATTTGATTAGTTGAGACAAGCTCTTCAACCCGGAAAAAAAAAAAAAAAAAAAAGTACTTACAAGCTTTATGGAAGACATTGTGATGAAGGGCGTGGACGAGTAGATGACGTCTACTCGTCCTGTCGTGAGACAGGTTAGTTTTACCCTACTGATGTTGTGTTGTTGCAATAGTGTCCAGTCCAGTGTCCGGCCTGGACACTGGAGGTGACAGAGGTGAGGATGAGAAGAATGAATGGAACGATAAAAGGATGAGAAGAGTGAAGAGGACGATGAGAGGATAAGGACAATGAAGAGGACAATGAGAGGATGAGGAGAGTGAAGAGGACAATGAGAGGATGAGGAGAGTGAAGAGGACAATGAGAGGATAAGGACAATGAAGAGGACAATGAGAGGATGAGGAGAGTGAAGAAGAGGATGAGAGGATGTGGAGAACGAAGGGGACGATGAGAAGAGTGAAGGGTACAATGAGAAGATGAGAGGATGAGGAGAGTGAAGGACACGATGAGAGGATGAGGAGAGTGAATGGGACGATGAGAGGATGAGGATAGTGAAGAAGAGGATGAGAGAATGAGGAGAGTGAAGGGGACGAAGAGAGGATGAGGAGAGTGAAGAAGAGGATGAGAGGATGAGGAGAGTGAAGAAGAGGATGAGGGGATGAGGAGAGTGAAGGGGATGATGAGAGGATGAGGAGAGTGAAGAAGAGGATGAGAGGATGAGGAGAGTGAAGGGGACGATGAGAGGATGAGGAGAGTGAAGGGGACGATGAAAGGATGAGGAGAGTGAAGGGGACAATGAGAGGATGAGGAGAGTGAAGAAGAGGATGAGAGGATGAGGAGAGTGAAGGGGACGATGAGAGGATGAGGAGAGTGAAGGGGACGATGAAAGGATGAGGAGAGTGAAGGGGACAATGAGAGGATGAGGAGAGTGAAGAAGAGGATGAGAGGATGAGGAGAGTGAAGGGGACGATGAGAGGATGAGGAGAGTGAAGGGGACGATGAGAGGATGAGGAGAGTGAAGAAGAGGATGAGGAGAGTGAAGGGGACGATGAGAGGATGAGGAGAGTGAAGAAGAGGATGAGAGGATAAGAAGCCAAGGGGGTACTGGGGAGAAGGTGGGGCACAGCACAAACCAAAGAAGTTGTATCTGCAATGGAGGTTTAATAGATAGAAAAGTCGATCAGAAAAGTAAATTATAAAAGTACTGCAGTGTCACTGTGTCAGTGGTGGAACGCAATGAAGTAAAAGTAATAAAGTACTGGACTTAAAGGTCCATTGTGTAACTTTTCTGGAGGAGGGGCCATCAAATGCTTGTCTCCATGGAGATGTTATTGCTTTGTCTGGAAAGTTTCACAGTATGGCATTCAACCTTTCTATCTTCATGGAGACCAAACCAGACCAAGTTACAAGTCAGATCTGTGGAGAGGTGACCCCAGATCAGTCAGAACGCCTGTTTTTCTAGGTATTTTTGAGCAATAAAACAACCTGTAATTGAATAAATGTAAGGCAGAGCTGATTAATGTCATACTGTGGAATATTCCAGACGATTCAATGACATCTCTATAGAAACCAAAAGGAGAAATTTAATTTGTCAATTGGACGGAGTTTATTTGGTTGAATACGTTTCGCAGCTCATCCGAGCTGCTTCTTCAGTTCTGGTCAGATGCTGGCGGAAATAAACTCTGTCCAGTTGACAAATTAAATTTCTCCTTTTGCTATGGATTCTACCTGGACGACTGAGGGATTCTACACACATCTCTATAGAAACAATGTGATTACTTTTACTTTAGTACTTTTTTGCTCCGTCTGTACTTTTACTTAAGTAACAAAAGTGAGTACGCCTACTTCTTCCACCACTGGGCCATGTTTTATGTAAATGTAAGAATCTGTTCACCTCTTTCAGGGCGGGGCCTTCTTCTTCCTGGAGCACGTGGTGTCTGAGCGCTCTTCTTGGTTGTGTTTAGTGCAGTTTGCGCTGGAGCCGCTGTGGTCGAGTCTCGGAGAAGGATGCACTCTGACCCGGGCCACATGGAGAGACCTGGAGGCAGTCGGCTTCTCTCACCTCCACATCCAGCACATCAGCACCCCCAAGGTGTCAGCAGTGATAACGCCACACATCATGGGATACTGTGTTAAATAAAGGCTGTTGCATATTGATACTTAACAGTCACATCACACTAGAGAGCACTGCATGTACGTCTGTGGAGGAATGTTCAGCAGTTACCATGGGGACATGATGCAAACGTTAGTAAATACAGCCAAAATGTTGTTAGATTGTCTGAAAACTCAAAATGGATTTAAGCAACACATTTTCAGGAGTGATGAATATGAGCGTTCAGGGTCCTGTTTAGGAGTTTGATTTTCAGTAAAGGAGGAGAGTGACTAACTGAAAAACTATTTGAGAGGGACTTGTTTAACAGCACAAAGCAGCTCACCTGTTGTAGTCCCAGCTAAATCAGTTCTTTCTGGTCAGATTGTTTTAAAACAAAGTTCAGATTAAAGTCTAACTTGAGTAACAGCTTCTAACAGAGCAGTACCTCCAATTAGCTCCACCTCCCAGGGAATCTTGATGACGTCAGCTGCAGATTTCAGTATAAAGTGGCTAAAAAATCTGCAAAAGCAACTGTAGACCAATTCCCATGACATATTATTGTAAACTGCATATCCATGGGTTCTTGTTTCCTGTTATTGGTGCCGTTTGAGGATTTTTCACACTTCAAAACAGATTTCTTGGTTTAAATCAGGGGTGTCCAAACTTTTCTCATCAAGGGTCATATGAAAACAGACCAAGTGGAGGGCTAATATGTGCATTTAGAACACCAGACCTTTATACATGATTTGATAGTTGGTTTTATCATGGGAGATATTCTAAACCTTGGAGTAAAAAGTACTGCTTATGGTAATATGGGCTAATTCACCTGGAAGCTGAAAAGATGGTCTGAGAGCTGCAATTGGCCCCCCATCATAGTTGGGACATGCCTATCTATCTATTTATGTATCCATCTCTATATCTATAGCTATCCATCCATCTCTCTCTCGCTCTCTCTTTATATATATATATATATATATATATATATATATATATATATATATATATATATATATATATATATATATATATATATATATATATATATATATATGAACTAATTTGCATTCCATTGTATGAAATAAGTATTTGATCCTCTACCAACCATTAAGAGTTCTGCTCCCACAGACCAGTTAGACTCTCCTGATCAACTTATCACCTGAATTAGACTCCTGTTTTCACTAGTCACCTGTATAAAAGACACCTGTCCACAGAATCAGTCAATCAATCAGACTCCAAACTGTCCAACATGGAAAGACCAAAGAGCTGTCAAAGGACGTCAGGGACAAGACTGTGGACCTGCACAAGGCTGGAACGGGCTACAAAACCATAAGCAAGAAGCTGGTGCTAAGGAGACAACTGTTGGTGCAATTGTTGGAAAATTTAAGAAATACAAAACGACCATCAGTCGACCTCGGTCTGGGGCTCCACACAAGATCTCACCTCGTGGAGTTTCAATGATCATGAGAACAGTGAGAAATCAGCCTAGAACTACACGGGAGGAGCTAGTCAATGATCTCAAGGCAGACCACAGTCACTAAGAAAACCCCTGGTAACACAGTGGATTAAAATCCTGCAGTGCTCGCAAGGTCCCCCTGCTTAAGAAGGCACATGTGCAGACCCGCCTGAAGTTTGCCAGTGAACACATGAATGATTTAGAGAGTGATTGGGGGAAGATGCTGTGATCAGATGAGACCAAAATCGAGCTCTTTGGTATTAACTCAATTCGCCGTGTTTGGAGGAAGAGAAATGCTGCCTATGACCCCAAGAACATCCCCACCATCAAGCATGGAGGTGGAAACATTAGGCTTTGGGGGTGTTTTTCTGCCAAGGGCACAGGACAACTTCACCACGTCAATGGGAAGATGGACGGAGCCATGTACTGTTAAAATTCTGAGTGACAACCTCCTTCCCTCCGCCAGGAAACTGAAAATGGGTCGTGGATGGGTCTTCCAACACGACATTGACCCAAAACAATGAAGGAGTGGCTCAAGAAGAAGAACATTAAGGTCATGGAGTAGCCTAGCCAGTCTCCTAGAGAAAACCTATGGAGGGAGCTGAAGCTCCGAGTTGCCAAGCAACAGCCACGAAACCTTAATGATTTAGAGATGATCTGCAAAGAAGAGTGGACCAAAATTCCTCCTGATATGTGCACAAACCTGGTCATCAACTACAAGAAACGTCTGACCTCTGTGCTGTAAACAAGGGTTTTACCACCAAGTATTGTCTTTTTTTGGCTAGAGGGTTCAAATACTTATTTCACTCAATAAAATGCAAATTGGTTTATATATTTTCTTTAAAGTTATTTTTGTGGATTTTGTTGTTGATATTCTCTCTCTCAATGTTAAAATACACCTACCATTAAAATTATAGACTGTTCATTTCTTTGTCAGTGGGCAAACCTACAAAATCAGGATCAAATACTTATTTCCTCCACTGGATTTATCTGTATATTTTTTATTGCATATGTTTCGTCCTGGGTTATGGTAATATCTGGGCCAAATGAAACACGGTAGTTGAGGGGCTCGCACTCTCATTTCACAGCAAGGTTTGACTCCCGGCCTTTGTGTGTGGAGTATGTGTGGAGTTTACATGTTCTCCATGTGTCTGGGTGGGATTCTCTCATTAACCCAAAACAGGCACCATAAAAAGGTAAAATCCTCCAGAAAAGGTAGTCCTGACCAAGACTAGCACGTGTACCCAAACCTACGAGTGAAAGCATGCGAAAACATTCAAAACACACACACAAGTAAAGTGAAAATAGATTTATTTTGTTACACAATCATGAATTTCATAAACTGCTTGTTCTTTTTTTTCACCTAATAAATATTACCTGGACAATGTGCTTTTCCCTGATTGTCGAAGTAACTGGCAAAAAATAACCAAACCCAAACACGACACGTCCTTTCTATCGTTCATTGCACTGCGCTAAGGAATGACACATCTGTAACACCTCCTTTATGGGAAACATAAGAATTGGTTCACAGAAAATAAAACAGAAAACATGATGTGAAATAGTTCATACAGTTAAAAATTTGAAGAGGTTAGAAAGAAAAAAAAATATATCAGCAATTTTAAAAACACAAAAATAAACAAAGGGATACATTTAGAAAGTGAGAGTAAAGCTCACGGTTTCAAACTTCCCAGTATTAAAATGTACACAACTATAAATGTTATAGCGATTAAAAACAGCAGGTGGAAACAAGAACAAGTGCAAAACCAGCTCTAAAAAGATTAGGTATTTTAAATGCGTTTTTCCATGTTTTCTTTTTATAAAATACTATATTTTCAAAGGTCCTATATTACTCAAAATTGACCTTTGCCTTAGAATATTGTTAATTTATCAAAAACATACGTGGTGTTGGGTTTTGTTTCATTCACATATGTTTGAGTAACCCTTCATTATGAGTGTGTCTACATTTTTAAAGCTCAAAATGCTCTGTTCCACCTTGTGATGTCATGCAGTGGTAGTTAACAGCTACCTTTTCTCATTTGTTCAGTAGAAATGGGCAATTCCAGGTCTGAAATGTAGTTTAAAAACACAGTGGAGCACTTCCTGTATTACTACATGACATCTCGAGGTGGAACAGTATTTTCAGTTTGAGAGAATAACTCCAAAATCCTAAATCCTAATCCTAAATCTGCAGGGTTTGTGTGTTAAACATGTGTGAATGAAACAAAACACAACTCCAGGTCTGTTTGTGACGAGGAAACAACATTTGAACAGAGATCAGAAAATGGTGCAGTATGGGTCCTTTAAAGGATGCACCGATCCGATACTGGTATCTGATATCAGAGTCAATACTGAAAAAAATTGCTGTGGATCCGTTATCGGCTTCCAAATATTGGTTCAGTCGATATCCTGAAATCCTATAAATGTGTGTAGTAAGACTATTTAATGGTTTTAGTTGGCCCAGAAAGTCTCACAAATTTGTTCTGTAGTTACTTGAGGGATAAATAACAGCTTCAGAACACATTTGGATCCGTTTTGTGTTATTTTTTGTTTTCATCCCTGGACTGGCATCAGCTGATGCAGATACTTAAAGATTTAGTTTTGAAATCTGTATCTGAGCTAAAAAAAATCTGCATCAGTGCATTATTAATATTTTTTAAACATAATTATTTTCAACATATCGTTTAAAGTTGAACTGTGTAACTTTTCCGGTCAAGGGTACGAAACCTATTTGTCTTAATGAAGATGTTATTGCTTTCAATTGAATGATTCACGGTATTAAAATAATATAGCTAGCATTTTGTTTATTACAGGTGTTTTTATTGCTCAAAACTACCCTGAAAAACATCCATTCTCATTTTGCCTGGGCTTGCCTCTTCACAAACCTGACCTGTAACTTGGCCTGAAGACAAGCGGGTGGTGCACTCTCCAACAAAGTTACACAATCCATCTTTAAGGCCAACATGATTTAAAGAATGTTTTTAGTGAGACTGCAGAACAAAACATCGATATTCTACCTTTGGCCATACGACTTGGGATTCCATAAATAATTGCAGTAAAATTTTAATTGATTTATCACAAAGACTGGTATGTTTTAATGGGAAAAAACGGCTAACTCTCCTCTACAAACATGTTCTAAAATGCATGTCATCTTTGTATTGATTTAGCAGTTCAGATTTCAGTCTTCTCTCACATATTGATGCTCCTGGATACTCGAAAACTGAACTGAACATCGTGAACTGAATCGTGATTTGACAACATGCATCTAAAATGTCATTGTGATTGCAAAGAAGAAAAAAAAAAAAAACATGATTAGTGCCCAAAATGTTGTCCATAAATTGTTTGTTTTTACGCCATGCCCTATCTGGATTTGAACAACTTTTGTACTCTCAAATTAAAATGCTACTGGATACACTAATTCTACTCAAAGGACACTGAACTGAATCCTGATTTGAAAACATGAATCTAAAATTTCAACGCAATTAAAAAAATAATGAATCCAAAATGGCGTCCGTTAATGGTTCATGCTTTACCCTATGCCCCAACTGGATTTTAACTGTAAGCAGAGTTGAAGTATACAGGAAGCATTAGAATTTGAGAGTACAAAACTGAAGGACCCTGAACTGAATCCTGATTTGACATCACAGTTAATCCCCAAACTGGCGTCCGCTGTTTAAGCTTTACACTATGTCCCAATTTGATTTGAACTGGTTTTGTACTTGTTTTGTTGAGAGTATCAGACTGCCATCACATGACGTTACACGAATATAAAACTGAAGAATCGCACCTGAAATTAAGTGTTCCCACAAACCTGCCCGACAGTCCGCCGACTGAGCTGCTGTTTTGATTTTAACCCTTTGCGATTATCCAGTTTTCACACAATACACGTCCTTTAAAGTTTTCAGTTCCTCTATGAGCGTCTTGTTTTGGTTTTCCAGAACAGCCACACGGTTTTCCAAACATTTCACGTATTCCTTTTTCTTCCTTCGACATTCACGAGCTGCCTCCCTGAAAAAAGATGGAAGAAATGTTGAGAAAATTGTGCTTGTGTGTGGCTTCAACAATGGGAAAAGCTGAAATTTTCTTTCAACATCTGCACAATAGGTCTGCTTTACATTAATATAAAGTCAACTTTTCAGAGCTTTTAATCATGTTATTGTTGCTTCCATTATTTACCCACTCAAAGTTTTATTTAAAGTGATTCGTGCAAGTTTGAGTAATCTTCATTCTCCTGTATTCAAGACGTCATTGGGCTGATCTACCTCCGTTTTCAGCCCCACCAGTACATGCCCAGTGTGACATATGCACTTCATTATCCAACTGCATTTTGTTAATCTGTGATACATGTTGGATTCAGGAAAACAGCAAATATCCAACCTCCAAGCTGCCTTAGCTGTGATTTAGCTGTGAGTTAGCAGTCTTGTGTTCACCTGAACTGCCCCGCTCCTCTGACCTCGTCTGACCCTCTGATCCTGCTTTACTCAAAGTCTAAAGGGTTTTTCATGAGCTCATCACAACAGCATGGCTCACTGCCCACTGTGCAGCCAAATCAGTTTAATGTAAAGTACGGAGGACACGCCAAAGAGAGATGGAGGTTATTAATAAATGATAAAAACAACACTAGAAGTGTGGAGATTATTCTAAACAATTACAATTATAAAGATACAGTAGTAGAATTTCATATTATGTTTAAGTTTACTCTATGTTGTTAGGTAGGGCATGTACCCAGTGCAACCATAACTGGGTTGCCAGAGCTTGCTTTCTTAATCTCAGTATATGGACAGACCAGGCCTCATGTGAAGCTCAGAACCTCCAGAATTCCCTCCCTGAGCTGCAGAGGCTGCACTAGCACTGACTCATGACTGGTACAGGTGCTGGGGTTTAGGGAGTGACTATTCAGATCAAAGAGAGGAATTTAAAGTTTATGTGTTACTGGTTTTAGTTCTATGATCTGGCAACTCAAAGTATGAGGCTCATCCTGCTTTCTATAATAATCAGCTTGAGAAAGAAAACATCAAATGAAAACAATGTTTTATAATAAAGAATAAATCAGCATTACAGCTGTGGTCAGTAAAAAGCCGTCAAGTTTAAACACTGCATGTGTACACGTTTAAGCCTTACCTGTTCTTGGCGAGCCTGATCTCCCTCTTTAGTGTGGGGTCATCGGTCTTGGTTTGGGAAAGTCCCACAGGAGTTGTCATGACGACGGTCTGCTGCAGAGAGCTGGAGGAGGGCGTGGTCCTGATCTGGTACGTCTGCATCTCGCCTCCGGCTCCTGGACAGAAAAGAGGAGAGTCACACCAAGTGCAAACTCAGAACATATTTGGACCTTATGCATTTGAGCATCTTAAGTATCCACCATGATGAGTTTAGAAGCACTTTCACAACAGAGCTTTACGGCAGCACTAACAACAACTAGCACACTAACTGCACTTTCTCATTATAGGACCATTAAATGCTTTCAAATTGGATGCAGACAGAATGCTGCGCGACACATTTTGCTCAAATACATGGGAAAAAACTGGGTACAGGTCAGAAGCTTTAAACACTGGGCCCAGCACAGTCTCAGTGTTAACAGTGAAGTGCCAGGAGGGGAGACCTTCACAGTGATGTGGCATTTGACCAGCCTTCACATGACATTACACTGGTAACATCATCTCACCTTGCACCACCACCTGGTTACTGGGCACGAGTATCTGCTGCCCATCCGGAGTCTGGGCGTACTGCAGGATGGTGGTGCCCGACTGAGTCCCTCCCGCACTGGGCATGGTCAGAGCCTGCACCCCCTGGAGGCCATCAGAGCCCGGAGACGCCAACTGGATCGTCCCATTGGCTCCTATAGTAACTGTGTGCACAAAGAGAGTGCGTGTGTGAACAGAATAGAATTATAAAACATTGACAATTCAGTTGAGTTTTCAAATTTCAGATCACACTGTATTTCTGTTCAATCTCAGTGTTTCGAAGTATGGTTACCTTACCATTAAAAGTACCTTTACATTATGCTTTTAGGCATACCATTTTTACCTTTATTTTCTAGACAAATAATCAAAATATTAACATAAAAAACATTACCATTAAAATGATCAAGAGACGATTTTTGGACCTGTGATCACACTTCTTAAGAAAATAGTCTTTCCTCTAGACATGAATTTCAGATGTAAATGATCACCGTCATTTTTTAGCCTTTCCAATTCCAGGCCTGAGAACAGTATGGCTGAAATGTATTTTGTTGTAAAAAATAAGTGCTAGTGTGTATTTGTGCTGTTGGTGGTCTTCAGATAGGACGTACTGTACTGCCCGGTGCTGGTCTGATAGATGGGGGTGGAGGGGACTGCGACTCCAGTGACGCCTGTGGACACTGCACTGATCTCTGCTCCCGTCTCAGAGGACAGCTCATTGAGGATTTTTCTGGAAAAGACAAAAACATTCGGTCATTTGGTTTAGTGAATGTTGTGGACAGATGTAGAAACAGACAAACACAGGTGCAGTCTCAGCATCAGCGTTACATTTCAGTGATGTTTGTTTTAGTGACGGGAGGAGATCTTTGGGCTACTGACCATCCGCCTGGGCCACACATGTCCTTACTCTCCCATCTGCTCGTCCCCATGAGAACTTCTGGAGTGTTCCGCAGTATGGCATTAAACTCATCTCCATGGAGACTAACAGTATTAGTTTAGATCAGACCAAGTTACAGGTCAGATCTGTGGAGTGGTGAACAATGCATTTTTTTAAAAGGTAATGTATTAGCAATAAACATGGAATAACAGCTACATCAACAAGTTAATAATGCCTTACTGTGGAACATTTCAGGCAAATAAACCACATCTCAATGGAAACATGCACATGGCACACCCTCAAACAGAAAAATTATGCAGTATATGTATGAACAGTTTCATTATTCTCAATACTTGGATGCAAAAAGATGGATAGTTATTGTAAAGTCTTCTTTAGTTGTATGACAGCACATGTTTCAAACACTAAACAAACGCACACTGGGCCCTCTCTCTCAGTCGCTCAGTTTCATATTTGTGCATTTACTTGTATGACTCAGTTTCATATTTGTGCATTTACTTGTATGACTCCCGTCGGGCGAGCAGCTCTCTGGGTCTCTGTGCTGCAGCTCCACTGTCTGAAGAGTCCTGTGAATCGTCACTGTCCGAGCCCTGGGTCTGGACACAGGAGAATAAAACACGATTAGGAAATGGGACGTACACAGTGCATTGAGCTGAACATAAACTATTTTCTATGGACAAACATGTCTCCTGCCTATAGACAATGTAGAAAATGGATTATACACACTATGGCACACCACCATGAATCGTTTTACAGTACTTTCATGATGTCAAAATAAAGTGCACATCAATAGTCACAGAATTGTTTACCACTGTGTCCATTGTCAGATTTAAACTGCATATGACAGATTTTACTCATTTTTTCACAGTTAGGTTATTTTTTAGGTTTAAAATTTTGGAAATCCTGACAAACATGTTGAAAAGTGATTTTGTTGTTGTTTGTTCTTTCATATGTCAGTCTTTCTGTCAATTCATCTGGACGGGTTTAACATGTAAATGTAAAAAGAATCCCATTATTAAAACAAAATTGCAATGTCAGAAAAATCACATTAAGACAATTTTCCAGAATGGTTAAGCCCTAGTGCCACAGCTCCGAGTCTGACCTGTGGAGTGTGTCCCTGTGGAGACTGGATGACTGAGGACTGCGCAGACTGGATCACCCCCTGAACCTGTAACTGTCCCCCGGGCAGCTGTACGACAGTGACAGGAGAACCGGCCAATGACATCTGCAGAAACACAACCAGGAAGTGAGCGCACCGCAGGAAGAGAACACACACACACAGACACACACACAGACACACACAGACACACACAGACACACACAGACACACACAGACACACACAGACACACACAGACACACAGGCTCTTTTCTCGCTTCCTTCTCCTTGATTCCTCTTCTTGATTCTGCAGGAAATAGGTGAGGAGGAGACACAGTGAGGAGAGAGGATCTAAACTCCTCGCTGAGATCAATAAAGTTTGATTCTTTTCTCTGGCGTCTGCTCCTGAAGACTCCCTCAGGTTCACTCCTTCACTCTGTGGTTTTCTTTGGGACACCACTTAATGACACATTTGATTGACAGCTGAAAAATGGAGGATCGAGGAGAGGAAGAAAGGAGAAGGAAGCGAGGAAATAGAAATGAGACGCGGCCATACACACACTGGGTGTACATGCTTTTTGACTTGCATTAATTTCCTGAAAACGAATCCTAACAGTAATAACCATAGTCACTATTTGCCTAACCTTAACCTAAACCCTAAACCTAACAGTGCTGTCACGATGCTAAAATTTCAAGGAATAGACTTGATATTCAATGCCGATTCTGATATCATGATGATAATTTTATAATGTGTCCTTATATGTGTGTAATCCTCAGTGGTCCTGTAGGTTCCATAGTGGTCCATGGGTGTATACTAGTCTATGTGCTCTTATACTTGTTCTGATACATCATTCTAAAGACATTCAGGAAAGTATTTAGTATTGATACCTGCTCAAATGAGTATCTAGTTTCAATATTAGTTTTAGTAACCCTAACCGTGACCTATTTTAACACAGATCTAAACTTAAAACCATGTTGCTGATCTAAATCTAATCTACGTCATGGAGACCAGATTTTTGTCATCATGATCCAAGTGTGTGTACAGTTTGAAGTATCCACAATGTAATAAATACCCGTCCACACACTCACACGCCACAAGCCAAAGCATTACAGTGCACGATGAAGCGCAATGACGGCTAATGTTTGCACAGAAACAACTGAGCAAAGGAAGCTAAAATAGAATCCTCCAACAGAGCTGTGCATATTCACCAGATAAATATATCGTAATCTAATCTGAATTACAGAGAGGTCACATTTAGGAACTCACTAAAGATGCAATTATTAAGGTAAAATCATCTCTGCAAATAACAGCATAGAGATAGAGTGCCATTTTATTCAAGAAAAGCACAAACAACGGGCATGTCATAAAGTCTTACAGACGTCTGATTATTGATACAGTGGACTGAATGTACCGTTCTGCCTGACTGTTTTCCATAATTATCTGAACTTATCTTAACTTTGAAAACCAACTCTAGCATTTGAGTGCTGAAAATAAAGTTACTGCAAAAACCAATTCCAGACACACTGTCAAAAGTGTAACAACAAAATACAAGCGCAAGTACAAACATGTGAACTCCCTGTGTGGAAAATGGAACATTTCTGGATGGTCAGAAAGTGAACTTTAGCAGCAGCAGCTGAAATGCAGCCTGTGCAAACCTGTACCTAAGGCAGAGCATGCAAACGTGCAAATACAGATGAGACAAAAGGACTCATTCATTATACAATGCAATATTTGAAATGTTAGTAATAGAGAATCCTTTTTAACTACTGTTAAAAGAAGATGATGAAAAGTGCTGTGGGCCCATATATAATACAAAACATCTTTGTTTTGCCCAGAACAGAACAAGTACTTATTTGCTCTTTAATGACTGCATTTGTTAAAGATGCACTATGTAACTTTTCTCCATGCAGAGGTTAGTGCTTTGCCCAGAATGTTCCATGGTATGGCATTAAACTTAGATTGATTTAATCAACAAATATCTTGAAAACATGAATTCGTACTGTCAGCAGGGTCACTGCTCCATAAATCTGACCTGTAAACTGGTCTAGTGCTGGCACCTGCTTGTCTCCATGAAGAAAGACAAGATTAATATCATATTTTAGAACATTCTAGACTAAACAATAAGATCAATCCATGGAGATAAGCAGTCGACACGCCATCAAAAAGCTTCATAGTACACTTTTAAAATGAATACTTGAGCACAAAATATGAAAAAGTGTATCTCTTTAGACGTTTCCCCCTGATATATGGCGACACAATCAAAGTTGGGCGATAGCAGCAGGCAAATTCTAATGCGCTTAAAGCTCTTCTCACGCCTCCAAGCTTCACAGCAGCGCAGTGACTAAAAGCAAAGCCTGGCACAAGCGGACAGTGCCTATTCCACTGCACATTTACGCAGGTTTGCGCGCTTTTCTGTGCGTTACCTGTTGGGCTACCTGTGAGTTTGTGGAGGAAGAGTCAGTGCCATTGGTGCCAATCTGTACATCTTCCATTTTCACTAAAACAAATGAATTGATAAATGTGATGTTTTGATAACAGTGAGCGCCTCTAGAGTGACACAGCCGTTTGTAGCCAACAAGAGTAAATGGTTTGATCCACTCTTTGGCCTATGGCGCGCTACTTTACCACTAGAATGAGTTAAATACATAAAAAAGAAAAACATGAGCGGGTTTAAAGCGTTATGGAAGTAAAATAAATCAAAGTTAGCATTATACGTGTGAGATTAAGGTGTTCATTTATGAACTTCCTCTTTGATTCACGTTAGCCACAGCGCCTTTTGGAGTTACCGACTTTAGCTAGGCCCTGTAGACAACTTTCCAACTCAATGTTAGATTTTTGACCCCAACTCGTAAACAAATAAACTAAAGACAGTCCCTTCATGCACACACGTAAATTATCAACATTAACATTACATTTCCTATCGTATGTCAGTGCGTTCGTAAAGCGGATGTCAACATGTGAAAACGTTTAAAACACGACTTTAAAGCGCTCCAAACGCTACAAGTTGAACCACTCTGCTTTACGCGAGATGGACGAGCTTTTGTCTCAATGAGAAAAATGTGTAACTCTGTCACTGGCACGCAACTTACCGCGTCAATAGACGTCAGTGTTACGAGGCACCATTAAAGCTAACTACACCTTCCCTTTTCGTAAGAAGCGACGAGCCCAGGGAGAGGCAGCCGCCATTACCGCGTCACGGCGCACCAAACTACAGCTCAAATTTACCTTTCCCGGGCCTCTTATCGGCTCTGGCGCACAGCGTGGAGTTCGTGTGTTTACTTTGACAGATGAAACTGGGTGTAAAAGTTTCTAAACAAGCAAAGCTAACGGCTAAAACACAAAGATGTCAGCTAAAAAATAGCTGACCACTTTTTTCCCCAAAGGAAGTGGGCGGAGCGCAGTGCCAAAGACGCATTACGCAATGGTCCCTCTGCGCTTCGTGATTGGTAAAAAAATGTGCAACAGATAAGTCAGTGGAAAAGTTCAATGGCCCAGTTTATCTGAATGCTCAAAAGACAAATTCAGACCTTCAGCAACTGTGCACAAGCGAACTCTGTTACTGCAAGGCCAGGCATGTTCTAAGGACTTATTTTTCTAAGCTTGTGTTGTTTATTCAATATTCTCCTAAATTGGTATCTAATTTGGCTACTATTCTAGTGTATTAATGGGCCTCAAGAATCCTCCTTTCATAAAATGTTCCACAGTATGACATTAATTGAATCTACATTTGATCATTACAACATTGACAATGCACCATCAGACACCATGAAAACACAGAGACATGTTTGTTCTGGGTCATTTTATTAAGTTTAGAAAAAAATAAACAAAAAGTAAGTTATTTCTGAACATAAGTAAATATGACATAGACTGGAATATTTCACTCCAAATGAAGTTTACAAAGGTCCCATAGTTTTAACCAGTGCAAAGTGCCTTAATAAAAGTACCATTTCATTGCATTGTCTTCAGCTGTGAGTTCTGATGAAAGGTTTTAAAATGCAGACGTTCAGAGGATACAAAATGCTTCTATTTACATGTACAGTATTTAGCACAACATCATATAATACAGGTTTCTATGGCAGAGGGTCTCAGCTGGTGGGTCGGGTCGGTCACTACAAAATACAATGTTGACTTAGGAAGTACAATGTTGACTTAGGCGCACAAAACCAGGTATAAATCAGGACCAAATCAGGTCCACATCAGGACTTGATCTCAATCAAGACTGTATCTTAATCCAAAACAGCACTAAATGTGAACTCACTCAGTCTTTATAGGTATTACAAATCTAAATAAACAAGGTACCAAACCAGGTCGAAACTTGGACTAACCCTGGATCAGACCAGGACTAAACCAGGACCAAATTAACCAGGACTAAACCAGGGTCTAACCAGGACAAAACCAGGACTAGAGTGATTTGCAGTGTTAATGTTTATAACAACTAACTGAACCAAGATTAAAGCAGGTGTAAACCAGGACTAAAACAGGTAAAAAACAGGTCTAAATGGACTAAATGTGGACCAGTTAGGTCTTAAAACATCTAGTCAAACCCGATACCAAATCAGGTTTAGAGACTAGGTAAACCAAAAGACATAAATCTGGACTATAGTCTAGGCTTCAATAAGATCTAAATCAATCCACAAGTGTATTAAAACTGGGACTAAACTAGGTCTAAACCAGGTCTAAAACATATATAACGTTAACTTGGATGAAACCAGAACTAAACTGGGTCTTAATAATTGACCAGTAATTTAGAAGCATGTTTGGATGGTGAGTGGAAGAAAAGAGAACACAACACAGAGATTACATGCACACTCGAATTGGAAAAATGTAAAAAAGTTACAAAAAAAGAGCATTTAAAAATAAAAAGTTCCCAAAAATAACTGGATTAAAACTCTAGTTCCTGACCCACCAATCAAGAAGCTCTGATTTCTACTGACCACCAAACCAAGGTCTTAAAGAAGTGGCTCAGTTTTGCTATTGCATTTTAAGTGCTTTTTAAATTCAGCGACAAACACATATTAAGGAGGACTGCGGCGGACTTAGATTTAGATTTTAGATTTTTTTCTTTTACAACTTTCCACAAAGACAAAACACATTTCAAATTTAAAACAGAGAAAAAAATCGTTCAACACTTGTGTCAGTCTGCCACAAAAGTGTCCAGGACCTAAACTCCCATCAAGCAAAACATTATGAGCTCTGCATATGAGCCACTCCAACATGGCACCAAAACTGTTCACAATTTTCACGATCCCTGGGTTAGACATCGTTAAGTCCTGAATTGGACCTGGTTTAGTCCTGGGTTAGACCTGATTTAGTCCTGGGTAAAATGGGCTGAACCTGGTTTTAGTATAGCTCTTGTCTTCTCAGTCTGCATTTGTCAGTACCTAAAAGAGGTGTTTTAAACCTGGGTTAGACCTGGCTGGGTTAGACCTGGACTAGACCTGGACTAGACCTGGACTAGACCTGGACAAGACCGGGACTAGACCTGGTTTGGTCCTGGTTTAGACCTAGTTTAATACAGCTCTTGTGGCGCATTTCTGGACTACAGTGTATCTATTAGAAGTGCTTTAGGCCTGCCTGGTTTTGACCTGGTTTGGCCCTGGTTTAGATGTGGCTTAGACCTGGTTTAGATTTGGTTTAGACCTGGTTTAGATCTGGTTTAGCCCTGGTTCAGCCCTAGTTTAGACCTGGTTTGGACCTGGTATGGCACTGGTTTAGATCTGGTTTACAGCTGGTTTGGACCTGGGTTAGATCTGGTTTAGAATTGGTTTAGTCCTGGTTTTGACCTGGTTTGGCCCTAGTTTAGACCTGGCTTAGACCTGCTTTAGTCCTCAGTTAAACCTGCTTTAGCCCTGGTTTGGCCCTGGTTTAGTTCAGTTTTTGTGGCGTTCCCATCTGTATGTATCAGAAATGATCCAAACTAACTAAAGAAGTGTAGGTTTGTTGGCTCGATGTTCAGGTGGTCATACTGTTTTGCTTGCTCAGTATAAGACTACATACAATGAAAACCAGTGGACCTTTGAGAGAATGAACCTGATAGTCTTTAAACAGTCATTGTATCATGGGTGTAGAGTATTAACATTTGCTATTATTTCTGCTTTGTCTTGAAGCTCTTCGTGCCTCAAAATTGTAGTAAAATAGACGTTTTGAAAAGTGCATTATTAATCCTAACCAACTGAAAACAACCATTAATCCATAAATGCCAAAACTATCACATCTTATTTACACATTCCCCATCCTTATTGTCCGAGCGCCTGTAACCCAAACACGTGAAGCATTCAAACATTTGTACAATTTAAATGTTTTTACAGTAAGATACAGTATCTAAAATACTAAGAGGATTGTATTGTTACAGTACAGGATATACTCTCTTTTCTTTGTTATGTATGGGTTCATTTTTTTTAAAACATTAATTTCATACTGGGCAGTAGTTGTCAACTGTTGGGTTCAAAATTACAACACAAATTAAGTATATTTTAAAGTGGAATTATAGTTTTGTAACCTTGATATTAAAATTTTGTGAAGTGCCTGTACATGATTTTTTTGTTGTATTTGAGCAAATTTTGTCTCAGTACAGATGTGTTGTAGAAGCAGTTGATGAGCTCTAAATAAGTGTACTGTCCGCATCTAATTCTAAAGCATTTTATTGTCTGATAATCAGGAAGTGTATACTGTGGTCCAAAGGAAGAAAAATGATCTGACAAAGGCTTTTTGCAGAAACATAATTAAAAAAAACAAAAAACAAAAACAAAACGCTTTTGGACATCAGCCATCTGAGTGTGCTATGCATTTTTTTCACTTTTAAGTTACTGTTAGCTTTACCGCCATGGCAAAACTCCGCAGTGGTCTTTGAAAGTTATGAAAAGTGCTTCTAAACTCATTGTGGTGAATAATTAGAATGCATAAGGTAAGTGAGGAAGAACTTTGGACCACTGCAAACAGTTGAAAATGAACTCGTTCTGTTTTTCACCTTGTTAAGACAGTAAAAAATCCGGCACAGCGCCTTTAAGATTGCAGTAACAGCTGTTGATGCCGTCTACAGTAACAAACTACACTAAAATACCACAGCTGCAAAGACTGGAGGTGGTGGAAGTGTATTGCCCAAAGACACAGCAGCAGAACAGCATGCGTCGACAACCTCCAGGCAAGAGAATCTCTACTTATAAAGAGATTTCACTTCTTATTATAGATGCCATTTTGACTCTGAGCAACAGTAAAGATAGGTCATTCTATTTTGAATTGTTAATTGCTATGACGACAACCCCTCATTTTCACCTCTTTTCCCACAGATAAAGACAGTCAAGTATTCAACCTTAAGTGGGAATGTTTCTAGAATAAGTGCAAGAAATGTAACACAATTATAGTGGGACACGATAAAATGACTGAATCAAAATGGCACAGAAATCGTACCCCAGGTGACCACCACTGCCCGTAACAAAAGACTCAACAAACAAAGAACACTTGAGATTGATAGAAGAATGTATGGCTAGTTCTGTATAAGGCAGGAATTAAAACAGGGATTGACTAAAGTCTTTTTGGCTTCGACGTTTTAATATTAGTTATATTAAGACAAATAAATGTACACAGGCTGCTCTGTATCCGCCTTCCAAACGCGGCCATTCTCAACCGGCGGGAGTGAACCGAAAACAAGAAGGTTTCAAATATATGGTATTATAGGTACACTATGTAACTTCTATGGAAGGTCTGCCACCTGCTTGTCTCAGTGGAGATGTTATTGGTTTGCCTACGTCTTTGCGTGTCCGTGCTAATGCTTTCTATGTATTCTTCTAATAAATATTTAAATAACGCTGCTGACTGTGAGGTTTTCCACGCATTTATAAAGACTCTAAAAAACCTCATAGACATTATAGTGCCAGTTGATTAGGCCTAAATACAAGATAGATATGTTTAATGCCATATTGTGGAACTTTCCAGGCAATGCAATAACATCTTCATAGATACACAGAGAATGAACCCTCACCAGAAACATAGTGCAGATGTGCCAAAAGGTTGTGGTAAAAATAAAAAAAGGAGGCTAAAATAATTTGTATAAAATTGGGCCTCCCACAAGCCGAGAATCACTGCGTTCTAGTGAATCCAAATTTCATTAAAAATACAAGAAAACCTGAAACATGCATTGGTGAGTAGTTTGAAAGCAGCTTGTAAAACTGTGCAGTGTTAGTTCAAAAGAGAATGTGTTTTGTGGTCATTTTAGAAAATTATTACTTTGTACAAAATGCAGGCGTCCGTTCTGTCCCTACGAAGTGCAATAAAAACGGGTTTGTTCAAGTTGAGATGTTGCCGTTTATGTTTTTTTTTTTCCACAGTGACTTGGAGAGAGGAGATCTGCTGGTGAAGCTGGAGAACACTGCAGCTCCTAAAGTTGGAATAATCTAGTTTGTATTTGACCAAGAGTTAAAAATGAGAACATATCTTAAAGAAACTGTATGTATTTTGATTTTAAATTCCATAAACATGACCTGAACTGTATTCTCGGATACAAGGAAGACATATTCAAATCAAACATAGCTCTTACTCATTAATCCTGATTATAAACCCCAGCACCTGCAGTAGATGCTGTCCATATACTGAGTGAGAAAAAACTTGGATGTGTCCTCTATCTGCAGGTTAATGCTCTGGCAACACAGGTTCAGCTGTGACTGCGCCTTTTTTTAAAACTGTAAAAGTGCAGGATAAAATGTCATGGCAAGGACCAAACAGAGAAATTCATGGTCCGTTTTGTGTGAAAAAAAACATGGTGGGAGGAGTGAAAAACAGAATCTGCAGAATGAAGTAAAGGACTAAACGTTATTTAAAGGTAAGAGAAGTCTACTTAAGTTGAAGATCACCAATGAAGTTATTTGGTTCCAGACTGTGAAAATCTACACGAGCTGCACAAATAAACTCGCCTTTCCTAAATGATTCCAACTTTATCTGCAGCACTATTGAATATTGATTACTGAATATTGTACTGTATGTGAAGAGTTCACATGTTGTAAGCCACGTAGATGGGGTCGAGCTGATCTGCGAGGAAAGAGTCCCTCAGATGCATGCGCTGCTTCTCGCCCCTGGAGTTGATGGGGATGACTCCTGGGTCCACGATGACCACCACACCCACGATCAGGTGGTGCTCCTCCAGAACCACGTTTGTGATCAGAGGAACCAGGTCCAGCGCGTCCTGCTCAGAGCCACACAGCTCAGACACCACCACCAGAAGGTTGGTCCATGTAAACACAGCACTGGGACAGAGAGAAAGAGAGTGTGAGCAAAGGATCAGAAGATTGATTCCATTTCTACTAGTGTTAAATCATCATCATCATCATCATCATCATCATCATCATCATCATCATAATAATGCATTCAGTGTTTCCCATAGATTTTGTTCAGATTATGGTGGCACAAATACTTTCCATGTGAACCATTTTATTTCATACAGTTGGTGGAGTTTGACACTTATTCCCTGTATTTCATATTTAAGCGTCTTTTTGAACACTGTACTTTTTATGTTAATGACATTACAAAGATTTATATGGATTTATATAGTTCTTTCAAGACACACAAAGCGCTGTAGTGCATTATTCATTTACTTCACACTGTCTGGCGGTAAACTACTACTGTAGCCAGAGCTGCCCTGGGAAAAACTGACAGAAGTGAGGCTGCCAATCTAAGATAAGATAAGATAAGATATGCCTTTATTAGTCCCACAGTGGGGAAATTCCGGTGTTGCAACGCACAGTTCAAGAACAGCAGGAAAATGGAACATGCAATAAAACAAGATAATAGATAATGGCTTAAAAATAATTTAAAAATAGACTTAAAAATAGACTCTAATGTAACACACTGTTCCGGTGGAGCAAAAATATAAAATACCCAAAAAACTATTATGTACAATACAAGTATCAGTGCAGCATATGAACAGAATAAATCTCAATAAGTGAAATCTGCACCATCGTTGGACTATTTGACCACCACCAACACTCATACACCACATTCATATTAAACAATGTGAGTGAAGTGTTTTGCCTAAAGACACAACAACAGTTTCCATTGGAGCCACTGCTGGTAGGCCCAGCCCTGTTTAACTTCCAAGATAAGAAAAGAAACTTAATTTACTCATTTACAGGGGGTACCCATCAAAAAAAAGAGATGAATATTATTTATGACTCCTATTTGTGGGTCTCAGCTTCCTGTTATATGGTGCCATTTTGAGGACGGTTTTCAAAAAGTGAGTGAATGAATGTTTTGAATTGAACTGCTATGGCGACGGTCCTAACTTTTCATGGATCATGGAACACCGTGCAGATGACTTGTGATGTTTAAAATGGAGGATGGCAGACCTCTCAGCGATACTGCGGTGAGCCCGGGACACAGAGATCTCGATGTCGATGGGGTGGTACCGCAACCCCCTCAGCTCCAGAGTCTCATCTAGAGACCCCACCACGAACAGGGCGTCATGGCGATCTGAAAAAATAGAAAAACAGATTGGTGGTTTTCAAATTGATTCTATTGATTACATTGTACTTTGCCATGAAATATGCAAAAAGTAAATGCATAAATCTTGAACTCACTGTATTAAAACAAAAATCTGCACTTTAAGAATCTTACTTTTATCTGCCTCCATCTGTATTAAATATTATTGGTCTATAATGTGTGTACCTGATCCCAGCAATATCAGCTAAAGACATGAGAGAGAAGTGTGAGAGTGTAGTGCATTTTAAAGTAGCACTTGTAACTTTTTGGGTGGAAGGTATTACCACATAATGCCTAACTCCTGCATGCTTTGGACCCATCTCCAGACCTTGAGCTAGTCTTGGTCAGGACTACCTTAGCTGGAGGATTTGACCTATTGTGCATGTTTTGGGTTGATGGCAAATACCTCGTCTCTATGGATATAGATAGATGTGTATACCAGTTATGCAATATATTTTTTCAAGTGTAACATTCCAAGTAAAAAGCAGAATTATATTATTATTGCAAATCTAACTGCAATGTTTATAAAAACATGAGATCTTTTTGAATTGGTAAGCCCTAGTATCATGTTACCTCCACTAGCGTCCAGGAGCTCGGTCCTCTTGACAAAGCCCAGGTAGCCAGTGCGCGCCCAAAGCGTCTGAGGGTCTCCGAAGCTGAGTTTGGTGTTGAAGTGGTCGGCCTGCAGCCCCTCCTCTCCGTAGATGGTGTAATATCCACTGGAGTTATGAGGACTGTGCACCCAGATCTGAGGAGCAGGAGAAAACACTGGGTTAGACTGGCACTGTGCAGGAGCTGGCCTTTCAATGCTGGAGAATAGATTTTTTGTTCTTGTATTGATTAACTTATATTTTGGATTCTTATTGTTGATTTGGTGTAATTGTGTTGTATAACTTATTCCTGCAATTCAGGGACTGCAGTTGGAAACTATTTAGCAATAATCTGATGAAGAACATCTTTGTGTGCCTCTGTCTATTCAAATTAAGACTGACTACACAAAACCAAACTATTCAATGTTTTCTTTTCAAAATGGCTTTCAATACTGAGTTCATGAACAAGACCATTTCGCCATTTCACTAAACAAATGTTCCTCCAGAGTTGTCCATCTGCTCCAGACCATCTGTTTTTAATGACAGAGGACTGGCTGTGGACCTCTCCACCTGCTTAGCTCCATTGAGATGTTGTTGCTTTTCCTTAAGTGTGGCAGTATGGCATTAAAGTTAAACTACCAGGTCAGACCTGCTGAAAGGCAACCCTAAGACTTTGAAAAGAAAAAAAAAAAAAAAAAAAAAAAAAAAGCATAATTGCTAAATGCATTAAAAGTTACATATTCAACAATGTAATGTCAAAGTTATGCAAGTGAAGTTATTTTACCTCCCCCAGATGGGAATCACCAAGTGGACCTTTAGTTTCAGGGTTTACTATTATTACTCGAACTCCAGGTAAAATCTGAAAAGGGAAAAAAAAAGTTTAGTTATAAATAAGAGTATAAATAAGTGTATATTGTATCCAGAACCATTAGGAAATCTTACTTTTCCCGACTCCATCAGTGGAAGACTCTGAGGCGCTCCTCTCTCCACCAGTCGAACTCTGAGAACACAGAACGTTAATGACCACACAAACCATTTGGTGACGTTTGCTTTGAGTACAGCTCATGTTAGCTGTGTCATCACACACAGACACAACATGAAAGACATACTCCTGTCTGGGTATCATTTATTTCACGTAAAAACAGACCATACTGTATAACCTAATACTAATATATAATACTATTATACTATACTAATATATAGACACTAACCAATACATGCTTAGTTTAAAGGTACAGTATGTGAGTTTCCTGAGGTGGAGGTCACCTGAGTGATTGCATGGAAATTCCAGAACATGGAGATAGATTCATTTTATGCCATACTGTGGAATATTATAGCCAAAGGAACAACATTTCCATGGTAACAGACCCTCCTTCAGGCCAAATAAGAGTCAGGTTTGTGAAGATATAAGCCCGCTCACTATAAGGACACATGTTTTTCTAGGTTTTTCAGTGCAAATCAAATATAAAAGTCCTGTTTTGACCCTCACCTGTCATGGCGGAGGGATTTCATGTCCACATAAACTGTACAAGGATCAGGTCCAGTGGTGCCCTGATACAAAAATACACAATATATTCATTAGGTCAAATAACTAAACAAAATGGAAACTGGTATTTCATTGTTCAGACCTGTAGACAGACTGCGAGGTTGACCCTTGACCCAAAGGCAGTGCTGACGGCTCTGGAGGACAAACCCACGTCTTTAAAGAGTTTGGAGAAGGAGTGTGACAGGGCCAGACGGGGGCGCTCTTCTGCGATCACCACACAGCTCCGCACACAAGACAGATTCACCCCTCGTGCCTGAAAAACCAAAACAGGTTTCATTCACCAGAAAATCTATTCATAGTTCAACAAGCAAGGCAGAAGTACTATCAAAATAAAACCCAGTCCACAATACACCATGAGGTGGTGCATTTTCTATTGTTGGTCCTAGTCTATGGAATGAGTTGAATGAAAAATAAAAGTTACAGTTAAAAGTTGACCTGAGGCTTAACCTTATCTCATATTAAGTGTATTATATTCTACTGATTGTGTGGCCCTCAGGGAGGTGCTTGGGGCGCTGCATTGGTTAAGAATCACTGGAGTAGAGGGCGCTAAAATGTACAGAAGTAAAAGTAAAAAGTTCATTAAAAATATCGTATAGTACTCAAGTATTCATTGTCTCCTGCTGCATGTTTTTTACCTTGAGCAGGTCAGTCTGTGTGCCCAGGCCCCTGGTGCACAGTTCCATCACAGAGTATGAGCAGAACGTGTCTCTGATGCGATACTGGCTCAGAGTGGTGAGCCACAGAGACACACAGCTCTCCAGCTCAAAGGGAGGGATCAGAATCGACTGGTGCCCTGAGTACACACTGAAACCAACAAGAGACAATCCATTATACTAATATACTAGCTAGGATCACAACACACCAAAAAAGGGTGCATTAAAGCTGGGGAAACCAATGGCTGCAGTCACATGCACATTTTAAATCAGATTTCATAAAGTCGCTCATATACTAGAAAACTATCTAGATATCTATGAACTAGTTCATTTGAAACACTTTGCTGTGAAGGTGAAGTGAAGTTATGCTTCACTTCACCTTATGCATTCTAAACAATCTAATAATTCACCACATTGAGTTTCTAAGCACTTATCACAACTTTCAGTGGTAAGAGTGGAGTTTTGCTGTCTGCTTTTGTAATATATCTGTACTGGGAGAAGACAAATTTGAGAAAAATACTTACAGGCCCTTTAAGTACCTGCTTTTTACCTTTTACTCGCAATAATTACACAGACACAAAAATCAGATTTTTCTATGATTTCTGGAATTGTCTGATTATTGAAATGACACGTAAACAGCTAAATCTGATGTGATTAATTCAATTTATTTCTGATCATGGTCCCTCAATTTACTTACATCACATTTTGCAGTTTGCGTGCTATTTTAATAATCTGACAGAATCTGAATACAGAACTCTGATGATCATGTC
The DNA here is from genome assembly GCA_029959045.1 of Taenioides sp. WSHXM2023. Taxonomy (NCBI): domain Eukaryota; kingdom Metazoa; phylum Chordata; class Actinopteri; order Gobiiformes; family Gobiidae; genus Taenioides; species Taenioides sp. WSHXM2023. Next base: position 3,392,106 of record CM057087.1, on the reverse strand, counting down.
GTAAAATATGCTACAGCTTCTCTAGTATGTGACCAGCTTTATGAAATCAAACTTTTGGAACGATAAAGTCAAGTTAATGTGACATAAACAGACTAACTGCACCTTGCAAGGCACCAGAGGACAAAGCCCAGGCCACAGTACGGGTCCAGGCAGATGGCGATTTGTCGAGACGAGTAAAGTTCACACTGGAGTTTGATGGAGCGACACAGAGCACTGATCGCAGCGTGAGAAATCTGACAAACACAAGACATGGAAAAATAAGAAAATATCACGAAAATGTTAGGATAAGAATTCATTTAGCTACAACCAGGAATACAATGAGTTTGGGGTAAATTAGGGAGGAGATATCACTAGATTATTCAAACATGCATGAATAACCTCTTCATTACTCTTCAGGCATGATTTTGACAACGTTCTAACATGGTAGAAAGCTCCAAAAAGTACATTTAGTAAAATACCCCCGATTTAAATGACTCCAATGCATATATTCAAGTACACCTTACCTTATTTACAATTTTATGACAATGCTTTGGAAATATGTTTAAATGTTGTCTCCTCAATGACGATGTTTACCTGCACACCAATAATCTGATTTGGTTTTTAAACGGTTTCCTTAAATGGCCCCAGCCCAGTCCCTCACCTTGACCCCGGTGAGCATGCCTGTGGTGGACACGCTGAAGTCCAGGTACGCGATCATCTCTGCGGTCGGAGGTTTGTAGATCTGCGGGGGGCGTCGTCGAGGCAGGTCATCTGACACGACAAAACAGGAGTTAGACTGAAGAGGACCGGGTCACATTTGAACAAAAAATGAATAATTTCAGTTTGAAAACACTCTGATTGTCTTTGAATGAAAATGTCACCTGTGTCGATGATCGTTGGCCATGTTTTTATATTTACAGAAGCGGCTGCCTCTTTAGAGCGCAGGATCCGGGTGAGGTTCTGAGTGGTGAGGATACAGGCGGCTCGGCTGACCTGAGGAGACAATTTTTTTTGTTTGTGTTGTTTATTTTATTTATTTATTTTATTTAATTATTTATTCATTTATTTTTATTTTATTTTATTATTTATTTTCTTTATTTATTTTCAAAACATCAAGTACAAATACATGTCTTACACTTGAACCCAAAAATACTATAGAATATTTGTTTCATATTTGGGCAGCTCAACTATGAAAACATTTTAATCATGATCACTTGAAGCTACATTTTTTCCTACACAAATAAATTTAAATCTTAAAGTAAAAGTGTGTATGGTGTTAAACGTACGTCGATGATCATGCGCACGGTGGGCAGAGTGGCAGCCAGGTTCTGTGGGTGAGGAGGTCGGACGTTGACTGGGACACATCCAGCGTAAAGACACCCGTAAAACGCTGCTATCAGGTCTATGCCTAAAGGACACGGCGATATCTCGGATGAGAAAACAAACACTGGAGACTGGCAATGCATTTAACAGTTCAGATCTGTGGAGAGGAGAGTCCACTTATAGTACAGAGTGTATGTTTTTAGGGTATTTTCTAGCAAACCCTTAAATAAAAGTAAGATAGATAGGTTTAGTGCTGTAAGATTAAATGCAATTCTGTAGAACATTTTAGACAAAGGAATAACATCTCTATCTCTATATCTGATATCACTAGAAAAAGTTACATAGTGTAGCTTTAAAGTATGACGATGATTAAGGATTAGAAAAATATATATGTTTTTGACATTTGGCTTGGACTAAAAATGGTTACACCTTTTGTTTATTCCTTTTGAGAAGCTGCTGTTAAAAAGGCAGTGCTACAAGACAAAAATATACATTTATTAGGGATGGGACAAGAGCTCGTGCCACAAGATCTCACGAGACAAAATTGCCACAAGATCGTACGCACAAGAGAAAAATTATCTCATGAGATTTTTTCCCCTGAATTTACCTTTGGCTTGGACAAAAAAAGGGTTGAGAGCTGGTGAGTTACACAATTTGAGAAGCTGTAGTTCCAAAAAGCAGGACTACAATGACCGATTGCACTACTTATTTATTACAAATGATGGCAAAATCTTGTCTCATCTCATGGACCCAACCTCGTGGTGTGTCTCGTCTCGTGAAAATTGTATCTCGTCCCACCCATAACAAGTATTATTAAATCAGTATTTCACTCATACAATATTTAGGTAAAAACTGTGAACTCAACAGCCCAATTGATTTATTCTAAATTTGGTCATTTTGTGTCTCATCCCAGCCCATATCACCCATAGATCATAATTAACATCCGTCCATGAGGCCCAATCTGCATATACACACACAGTTCAATATAATAAATATTGATTGTGACCTGGGGGGTAGAGCAGCACCACGTTCTCCCCTGTATTGATGCTTCCTTTCTCCATCAGAGCTGCTGCGATCTTCTCAGCTCTTTTATGGAGCTGCACACACGTGGCTGTGCACACAGTCATGCCCTGGACAAAAACATACACACATTTTAGAAACACAAACATATCACATACAGGGAATGTAGTTTCTTTAGATACACTGATCCAACACAAAACAGCTGAAAACTTGGACATTTGTTTAACATTTAAAGCTACACTGCAAAACTTTTCTGGTGGCGCGTGCCCCTCCTGCTTCTGTCCATGGAAGTGTTGTTGTGTTGCCTCGGCAACCCCACTAACAGCAAGAACACATGTTTTTCCAGATATTTTTTAGCAATAAAAACACTTGCTCTGAAACAAATGCTTACCCGAAAAGTTTATTTAATGCCATTTTATGTACATTTCTAGGTAAAGCATTAACATGGATACACGCAGATGGCTATGGTGGACCAAACAGAAAAGTTATGCAGTTCTGCTTTAAATTTAGTTTTATGCTACGTTAAAACCCCATTGACAAAGTCACAATGAACCTGACTTGACAAGACTAAAAACATTTAGACAGCATTTTTTGATACAAAAATATGGTTAAAATTTGGGTCCTGACCTTTGCGTTGAGCAGTACAAATAAGACATGGTCTGGGTCGCTCTGGGCCCTCCACTGCAGAGCCTCGGCCAGGAACTGGTGCTGAAGGAAAAACATGCAACAAATCAGATGTTTGATCGAAGAAAAACTATTGAATAGTTTGTTACTAAAGCCACAACAGGGAGAACTCTCGTCTGGTTATTACAATACAGAGTTACACAGAGAGCAGCTGTGGGTGATATGCAAAGTAACAAAGCAACACTATGCAGCTTTTCCGAGAGAGACAGATCAATAAAAACCATACAGTGCTACACATTTGTCAACAGTCTGATTATCTTTGCATTTAGATGTTGAGGTTGTAAAGATACATAGTGTTCTGTTAACCATTAGCCTAGCTTAACGTATCTCAACAACACATGCTTTTATGAGCATGTCCAAGGGCGGTTCTATGGGAGGAAGTGGGGTCCCTCCTGAGCCTTGGCCCCCTAAATGCCCCTCTAAGAACAATTTAGACAATTGTGATTATATGCAGTTATAAAGTGTTTCCTATTGGCTGCGAATCAGAAAGTGCTAGCGAACACCAGTGTGCTGTTAACATGCTAGTTGTTGTTAGCAATAGTGTGATGACAAAACTCCGCTCTTGTCTCTGAAAGTTATGAAAAGTGCTTGTAAACTCATCGTGGTGAGTAATTTGGACGCTCTGAATGCATACGGTAAGTGAGGAAGAACTTTGGACCACTGCAAACTGTAGTTCTCTTTATCATGTTCTTAAGACTCCTTTAATAATGTTGCAAATAGAAGTTACAAATATATTTTTTGTTAAGCCAACGTGAAAACATTCAAATACAACATTAAAAAAAGTGAAATATTTAAATTATATGAACAATTTTGGCCCCAGTATGCCCCCTGTTTAAAGTGGTCTAGAACCGCCCCTGATAATGCTGAGTTCAAACACAAGGCTGAGACATTGGGAAAAGCACAGGTAAAGGTATAATTAGCATAATAATAACATGTAAATTAATAATATAAAATGAAGAATGAGGGGAGTAGCCAGCGGGTTGTGGTTGGTAGATTTCTTACCATCACAGTTGGCCACATACAGAGCTACAGCGAAAGAAAAGAGGAGGAGGAGGAGAGAGAGAAAGAGAGGTAGAGGAGAAGAAGCCAGAATCTCTATTATAACTACAACAACTATCAAACGTAGTGTGTTCAAATCATGTTGAAAAAATTACAAAAATATATTTAAAATAGAGCATGCTGATGTGCACTGCAAGAAAGTGAGTTAAAATGACTGGAATTATAATCATGATTTGAATAATTAGAACTTTTTTAGGTTTTATTTTTAAAAGAATTTTGAACTTGTGGAGAAAAAAAGCTTAATTTCAGCTTCTCTGGCAAATAATTACTTTGGCATAGTAGGTCAGTATTACAATAAAAATGATCTTAAAAACAAACTTTTAAAATAAAAATAAAAATAAAATAATAAAAATAAGATAAAAAATAGGGATAGTGCAGGAATATTGGAATAAAAAAAAATGAATACAACAAAAAAGAAGATAATTCAAGTCCTTTTAACTCATATAGAAATTCCTTTTTTGCAGATATGGATTTCGAGAATAAAAATGACCCAGTGTTTTAAGCTGGTTGGAGAGTTGAAAGTTTTTACCTTTCGTATGAGATCCTGGTCGTCGATCATTCCCAGGTCTCGTCCGGCCGCCTGCGCAATTCTCTTCCCGGCCACTAGGTTTCCCACCATCACAGACGCAGGGCCCACTCCCACTACATCCAAGACAATACAATACATTCAAATCTACTGAACAGACCTAGTGTATTTGACTTGTTTAAAGATGTTTCTGACTGGAGTCTAAATATTTACCATTGGGTGTGAAGATTGCAACATGAACAAGACTAGCTCAAGATCTGGAGATGAGTCAAATGCAGAGGACAAATTCCCAACAGAGGCATTAAAGTGTACATTACCTTACCTAAAAGCCGTGCATAACTCATACTGCTACTTTTGATATTCATTTAATCAGATCTCAGTAGTTTTGGTTTGATGAAATGCCCTCTATAACCATGTACACACCTGGTTGCTTCTGCCTGGGCTTGGGCAGGTTAGTGACGCAGGTGTGGGGGCACATGAGGATGTTACAGGGGTGAAGACTTCCCTCCAGAAAAAACTGCTTCGTGTCCGAGATGTGGATCCCCCCGAGAGGAGTTTTAGGGAGAGTGTTCGCCGGGACCAGGGCCAGACAGTAGAGCCCCACCTGATGAATGCTGTCAATGGCCTATAAGAGAGTAGAACAGGAAAATACTATTATAGACTATAGATACATGAGATTAGATCTGTTCATTATCTCAGTATTACAGTATTGGCTCAATAATCAGTATTGCAAGAAATATATTGTAGCAGTACAAAGTTTTCCATGTGACAGTACTGTTTTTTTAAGTGAAATTTGAAAAAGGGAGATTTGAATCATGATTTTCCTTATTCAGTCATTCTTTAGTAGTGCTTTGGTCTTGATAAGTTTTTCTTGATAAGTTTGTATTTTGACACGTGTGAGTAGTATGAATGAAGTCATGTACAGTTTTGCTTTAAATAGTGAATACTACATCTTTGTCTCATGTCTTTTAAAACTGTATGGCAAATCTAATCACAATCGCAGTAGTTGCAATTAAATTTTCGTCCAAAATGGTGCAGCCCTAGAGTTTGGTGCAGTTTTTCTGTGGTTGTACCTGCAGTACTCGGCTCATCCACTGGAAGCTGTCCTCTTCACTGGCGTCTGGTCTCTGCTCTGCCACAATCACCACTCGCTCATCGTAAAACACTGTCGCCGAAAACACAGCAATCCTACACGATGGAATATACAGCAATTAGAATGACAAAATCATTTAAGTACATACTGTATTTCATGTGTATTTAAAAAAAAGGTAGATCCTATTATAATTAGGTAGCTAAGTAGTGAAATGAAATAGCTAAAAAATGTTTCCATCTTTCAGACTATCCAAGTCTCACCTCAACCTATGGGATTCCTCCTTAAGCACATGTCTTCTTCTACTGTGTTTCCTCCTCTCGTTTAACTCTTTCTTCCACTCTTCTATGTCACTTTTCTTCCTCTCACTTCCCCTCCATCCTTTATCTCCATCTTGTTACGTCCCACCTTTTCTGTATTACTCATAACTGCTATTTTTTGTGGGGGTTTATTTTTACCAAAAAATGCTGTCATTAACGTGACTGGTCCCTAATGTGCTATGAACATGCAAAGTTGGCAGCGATCTAATAAGCAAAAATATTAAAAAAGAACATATTTTTTAGAAGTTTTGGAGAGAGGAGTAATAATAAATCACATTATTCTGCTAAGTAAGATTTACTACTGGTAAACCATTGTTCCAAATATTGCTATACTTAATTAACACCACTAGATGTCAGCAGAGATATATAAATATAATAATTTTTCTGGTTCATAATGGTCAGTAATGTTACAGAACTGTTATTATAAAACACTTAGAAGTAAGGCTGCACAATTTTGGTAAAAAATCTAATTATGAGTATTGTGATGGTGATCGTGATTTCTAATATATGTTTAAAAAATATATATATTAAGAAAAAATAAATAAAAATTCTGTTCTGAGTGCACAGTGCAAACAACTCCAGGAGCATTACATTTGAGAGAAGACTGAAATATGAACGGATAAAGTAATACAAGAATCCTATGCATTTCAGAGCACGTTTGTAGATCTAGATGACAGGTACATAGGATTTTTCTATAAAGACAGGGTCATTTGTTTGTTGCAGAGAACATCTATTATTATTGCAGCTTTTAGATTTGATAACTCAAATTTCGATTCAATAACGATTTATTGTGCAGCCCTAGTTTGAAGCAATTAACATGCCATCTCTTCAATTATCATTCACACAATCTACTTTGGAACTCCACCTGAGAATCCCCAGGTTGTGAAAGATGGACTTAACATGACTTTGGATATTTACTATAATATATTAGTGTTTAAATTTGCGTACCTTCCTCTGTAAACAGTTTTGACGGGCTCCACGGCCAGAGCAGTGGCCACGAGGTCGTCGGCGTTATGTCTCCTCCCACTGACCATCAGCAGACCCTCAATTTTACCCACCACAAAGATCAGACTGCCCTTTAAACAGAGAAGAAAAACACTATTAGAATCATCGCAAAATCATCTTTAGACATTTAAGTTTACTTTTAACACAAATATCTGCTCTTACAGTACACTGTGTGGGAGAAGCGCAACTTTGAAAAAACAGTGACAGCTTGGTTTAGGTGAAATTTATCAACATATAAGTGGTTATTATTATTATTATTATTTTTTTGTTAATTAGTATTTATTCAACCATACTGAAGAAGCAGCTTGGATGAGCTGCGAAACGTATTCGACCAAATAAACTCTGTCCAGTTGACAAATTAATTTCTCCTTTTGCTATTTATTCATCCCTTCTTAATGTCTTATTCTGCATAACCTTCTTTAATGTTAATAAGACAAGAACTAACACTTCCCTAATAATAAACTCCTTATTTACTTTACTGCTTATTACACTGACATTTTGTACATGAATAATTGTTAATGAAACCAAAATTACATTTACAGTGGTTCTAGCCCTTAATGGTGCACTGTGCAACTTTTCTGGTGGAGGGTCCACTACTTGTCTCCATGGAGATAATATTGCTTTGCTTGGAATGTTCCATTGTATGACATTAAACATATACATCTAGCATTTATTCATTAGATGTGTTTCTATTGCTAAAAAATACAATCATTCCCTCTGTGAATAGGTGCGACTCTCCACAGATCTGAACTGTAATGTAGCGTAGTGCTGTAACCTGCTCCTCTCCCTTGTGATAGAAAGTTTTAATCTATATACTGTGGAACATTCTAGACAAAACATTTCCATGGATATAAGCAGGTAATGGACCCTAAACCAGAAAAGTTGCGCAGTGCACCTTTAACAAGACCCTTATTACTACAACCTAAGTTGTATATATATATATATATATATATATATATATATATATATATATATATATATATATATATATATATATATATATATATATATAATTAGCAACAGAATAAGGTTTTGCAGAATAAATATGGATATACTGCATGTTTTTGTTGAAGCTACATGTCAAAATGTGTTGATTTTCAGGTTGCTTGTGCCTGTGTTGTTGAATCAGGCAGTGGAGGAGTCTCAGTTAGATTCAAGTTAGAACAAAGCTCCTGTTCTCCTGTGAGTGTTGAACCGCAACAAAACCGCTCTGACACAGGAGTCACAGTGAGACATACTGTATGTAAATTAGCAACTAGTTACAGGTTAATAAGTGTACCCTAAAATAAAGTGTTACCAAATGTACATATAAATTTACAGATACAATATAATGTATTTTCCTCTACTTACTGGTCCAACAAACCCAAGCAGTCCAGACCTCACAAATGGAATCTCTCCGATTGGAACTCCATTTGCATTGACCGGTATCACCTGGACAAGACAAAGACCATCATTTGAATAAAAAAACAACATTAACACAGTTTCGGTGTGATTGTGAGTGTGCACCTCAAAAGTGTTCTTGGTGAGCCCAGGCAGACCGTAGTACATGGTTCCTCCAGCACGAGAGTTTATGATGATTTCTCCGATCTCGTCTGTTTTACACAACTGAGGAGGTCCATCCGGCTTCACTATACACATCAGGGCTACAGGCAGAGGAGAGAGGAAGAGCTCACTGTATGTAAAATAAATGATCGTTTTATAAGCAAATGAAGCTAACTGTTCCATCATGTAATAGTATGTTCTTGTACTTTTTAAAAAGGGCCACACACACACACATACCCACACACACACACACACACACACACACACATACCCACACACACACACACACACACACACACACACACACACACACACACACACAACTAAAAATATAAAATTGGAACAAAATAAAGTTTGGGCAGCTGTGGCTTCAGAAGTAGTGTACCAGCACCAGCTAAGGAATGAATAATAACTACACTACAGCACTTTGAGGGGCAAGTCTATGAAGTTCATTAAGTGTCTCCTATTGTGATCAGATTACTTAAAAAAAAACATGGCGGCTTACGAGTAAAAAAGAAAGAACTGATTATGTGAAATGTATAAGAATCACTAGAAAGTGTTAATTGGGGGTGAAAATGGGCGGTTGACTGACGTGCTCTATCATCTGGTTCCAGACTCTCCTGCATTCAAACAGAAAGTAGGAGAGACTGATTCGCCAGGCAACATAAACCTCTCATTATTCAACACTGTTGGTCCTCCCACTCTCTCTCCACCCTCTCTTCTCTCTCTCCTCCTCCTCCTCCTCTCTCACCTCCGGGCATCACATGGCCCACGTCCTGTACGGTGAGGGCGGAGTTCTTGTCCTCCGTGTTGACTCGGATCACACCATGACTGAGGCCGGTCATAGAGAGGATGGCCCGAGCGGGGAGGGGGGCGCCAGGTACCCCCGGTCTGAAAACATGAAACACATCACAGATTAGGGATGAATGGAAAACATCTAATTGTGATTTTTCTGACAAGCATTGCACATTTTAAACACGGCCATAAGAAATGACAAAAAGAAACTCATATATGAATCACATATATGAGTTTCATGTTTCATGTTTTTACAGATCTAAACTACAGGGTTAGTAGTAGTTTTATGCGGAGTAACACAGGAGATTTTGTTGTTTTTGGAGGAAACTATGGTACTTTGAATTGTAGCCTTTATAATTTGCTAATTGCATCCATTCAAACAGCAATAACGATTGTAACAAATCTTGCCGCTCTATCACATGATCGCATGATCACAGAAACAGAAACAACCAACGGTGACCCTCTCTCCTCTTTCCTGCCATCTGCTCTTTGCTGCCATCTGCTCCACACCTCACACAATGAACTCATACAACAAGAAATATGGAAATGAAAGCAAAGTGTGGCGCGATTTGTACTCTATTAATGACTGAAACTTGAACCTTTGAGAAAAAGCCAGTCATTGTAAAAGTAACAAGAGTCATCAGTGTATCATAGAGCAACTTTCAAAGGCAATTCATTGAGAGTAGATTGATTACAGCACCAGACCAACTATGATGCTGACCTGACTCATACAAGAGACACTTAAGTGTCCACAACTAGACTTAGACTTAGTAGCTCACACATCACATTAGAATAACATTAGAATAACAAAGAGATAATAATACATTCTAAACTAGTTAACTAGTTAATTATTTTTGATTTGATAAGAACATTGTTGTTGTTTTTAATAATAAAACAAAACTGAAACATTAAGAAGGCGTTCTCAAACTGGGTGTTTCTTATGCCGACGCTACCACAGGTTTTATTGTGTCTATCATAATGCATATTTGTATCTATAGTGCACTTTTTACAATTCAAATTTAATTTCTAATTCTGTATGCCTATGGAGTCATCTGTGTGTATATCCTATATTAAAAACAGTTAAATGAGGATACAGACATAAATATAGGAGCGCAGTAGACAGTTAAACCAGGACATAGACATAATACATGCAGTAGAGTGGACTGACCTGCGGATGGCGACAGTGAGAGCCTCTGGAGACGCTGCACAGGGACAGATCACCTCCGGCTTCAGCCCATGAGACTGGAAGACATTTAAGAAGGCATCGCACGAAGACACAGACCCTACAAAAAAACATCATATGAAATGTTTCTCCATAGTTAATGTTCAATATTTATTCTAATTAATAGTATAGATTAAATACAGGTTCTTGTCAACAAACAATGTGTAATTCTACTCACAGGGATTGGCTCCATCAGCCACTATGAGCATCCTGAGTGAGGTGAAGCTGGTGTCACGCTGTTCTCTGTGCGCCATCATGGCCCAGTGCAGATCCCGGCACTTCACCAGAGCCACGCGAGCTGAAAACACACATCATAGAAAAAGTTCTTTAGTATCAATTCAAAAAGGATTCATTTTTCATTCATTTTTTCCTCTCTTCACAGACTGCAGCAGACTCTAACCCTCCAGCTGAGGTAGTCCTGACCAAACTGAGCTCAACTTCTGAACATGGATCACTGACCACTTGCCCCAAAGCCACTGAATAGATCAAATGCAGAAGACTAATTCTTAAACAGGATCAATAAAGTTTACCTTACACCAGCGTATGTGTACCAGGGACCCCGACAGGTTGACTGTATGTTTTATTTAGAGACAAATACTAGTATATTCATGTACTTTTGTGTTAATCATCACTTAGAACTACCTTATTTGTGGTTTCGATATATTAGACCTTGAATAGTCCATTTCAGGCCATTTAAACTAGACCCGGTTTAGATCTGGCAGTACTTGTAAAGCCAAACATTATCATAAGCTGTGTAACATGGTGTGAAAAGTTTAAGAGCCACTGCCTTAAATTAAATGTAAGTATTTACCGTAATTTCGGGACTATAAGCCGCTACTTTTTTCTCACACTTTGGACCCTGCGGCTTATACAACGGCTAATTTATGGACGGATTATTTGTTTATCAACACAGCGGATGCGCGGATGCAGCTTGAGTGCAGAAAGCGCCGCTGTCTGTGCGGTGAACATGGGTTAGGGTTAGTTTCAACACTAGCTAGTGCTGTTGTCAGCACTAAAACAGTTTATCGCCATGTGATAAAATAAGATATGATGTTAAATGAACATTAGTGAGTGGGATACGTCTTAATGACCCGTATGTGTTAAATGCAGGTGAGACGTAAATGACGAGAAGAAACGTCTCAAACTTCAGTAGCTGGACATCCACTCATACATGATCGATACAACTAACCTCGAACCCCGGGAGAACCTGAAATCCTGCTGATCGATACAACTAACCCCGACCCCCCGGGAGAGGCTGAAATCTGCTGAAATCCTCCGAGACACTGGCATGATCCCAGACAGGACAGACAGGTGGAAGAGAAGATGCGCTGAGGAAGATGCTAGTTTGATTGTGTTTTTAACAGTTATTTTGCGCTTCATCCACACACCCTCCTCATGGAAAACACGAAGAAATGCAAATGATGCAGCTTTTAAGTTAAAGGCACTCGATCTGTTTGTCGAAGAAGGAAACAGAGCTGCTGTACGTGAGCGCGGCATCAATGAGTCGATGGTGAGACGTTGGCGACGGCAGCGTGACAAACTGACTCAATGTAAAAAGACGACAAAAGCTTTCAGAGGCAATAAAAGCAGATGCTCCGAACTTGAAAACTTCTTGAAGACGTGGACACCTGCGGCTTATAGACAAGTGCGGCCTATATATGTCAAAAATAAAATTCTTTGAAAATTTAGTTGATGCGGCTTATATTCAGGTGCGCTCAATAGTCCGGAAATTACGGTAATATGACACTGAAACTGATGAGGACATTCTAGCAGTGCACCTACCTCTGTGTATGTGGACTCTCTGGACCCAGGACAGAGGACAGGCCTTCATCACTGCATAAGGGACACTGATGGTGTGGATTCTGTTCATCACAGCCTGAACAAAAATATTACAAAAATACAGTTAAAAATATAGGAAACCTTCACCCAGCAATGATTCTTGCTTTTACAAACAGTTCTAAAATCACATACCATCTTATCACATAGTATTTTTGTATCAAGTTTGCATGTTAATGTTGATGCATATAGGTATGGTACAAGAAGAATATACATAAAATCATACAATACATGTTTGTTATTGTAATTTTTGTGTTATTGCAGATAAATCAGAGCAAGAGTAACCCTTAAACTATCATAGATCACACTTACTGTCAGAACTCCATGCCAAAGTCCCATTTCCTTTTTAAAATCCAACACGTTCACCATCGTTTCTCCTTTATATTAACACAGATAAAAAAACAAAAACAAAACATTAACACCAAACTTAATATGACTTTAAAGATGCACTATGTAACGTTTGCTACCTGTTTAAGCATTAAGCATATTTATGTGGCACAAATAACTTGGAAAAACATGTAAGTTAAATGTTAAATGTTGGAACATACTAGACAATAACAATAACATCTCCATCGAGACGAGGAGGTTGCAGCGCATCCACCAAAGATGTTCCGTAGTGCACCTTTACGTGTAAACATTTTTCTTTTTCTGTGATGTCTCTCACCTTCGCAGTAGTTACAGGCCTGAGTCAGGGCCTGGCAGTGCGTCAACATGGCCACTTTAGAAACAGCTACACCAACCACTGTGCCGTCTTTACTCGCCTTGTACTAAAATATACAAATATAATCAGTTATCACCAACCGAAAAACAGCATTCTAAACTTTTAACTTTTAACTTTTTCACATAGCCCATAGTTTAAAGAGGTCATTTTAGGCTATTTTCTGAACTATGTTATTATAATGTTGTTTTCTCATTAAAAACCTGGAGTTGTGTTTTGTTTCATTCACCCATAAAGAATGTTGGAAAGCTTCAAGGGCCTAGTACACAGTAAAAAAAACATGTGTCTTGCAGTTGTGCTTCAACAGACATAGTAGTCAAATGTGCAAAATCCAACAATGGAATGCATTGGAATCACCTGTTAAAGAGATAAATACCAGAGTTTTTGTTCAAAAATCTCTGCTGAGGCTGTAGCTCAGTGGCAGAACTTATGACTCGTAATCAAAAGGTCTCCGTTTCAGACACAAACCCTGCATATTGAGTTCTTCTCTCAAGCAGAAAACACTGTTCCACCTCGTAATGTCATATGGCAATACAGAAAGTGCTCCACTGTGTTTTTAAACTCCATACACCTTCACTGCAATCATATGAATAATTTCAGCCGTGGAACTGCCAATCTCTACTGAATGAAACATAAAAGGTAGATGTTACGTGAAAACTACCACTTCATGACACAAGATGGAACAGAGCATTTTGAGCTTTGGAGATGTCGACAGACTTGTCCACCTTATTCCGCCCCACTCACTTTTGTCTCGCTCCTACCACCTTTTTTGTGGTGGCACTTCCGGTTAAACGGGGATCCTATTCATGTCGATGGAGAATTTCGTAAAGTTTTGCATCTTAAATATGATATAAAGTCGGTTCATTTGTGTAAAATTTTCAATTTTCTTGTGCATCAACAAGTCACAAGGCACTGACTCTCTGGGACGCTTTAAAATGGCTTCATCGTCCGTATTGAACTTATTTGCTGTAAAGATCGGCAGCCCCATACAAAATAATACAACCCGAATCATGATGGCGGCACCCATGGCACCTTACGGAATAAGATAAATAATAAAGGATTACTTAAACATGTGTGAATGAAACAAAACACAACTCCAGGTCTGTTTTTGAGGAGGTAACATTATAGCATATCCAAAAGCTCACATGTCAGTTTTGTGTAATATAGGACAGAATTATATGGTGGAATTTCCTTTTAAGATGTCATGTCTACGATGTTTGGCACAAGTGTTTAAAGTGTTTAAAGTGAGTTTAACGTCTCCTCTGTCAGCGTACATGGACTATTTCTACTATAACATCAAAAAAGGAGTGACATTATTTATTAACATTTCTTTTTGGATATTTCTTTCCAAAATGTGAATTGCCCGTGAAAGTACAGAGGGCCGTGCACACCCTAAAATCTACAAATTGAAAGTGATCATTTCTGTTCATTGATTCCAAAGCCATATTAATATTGTCTGTAGCTACTGTCGTGTAAGTCAATTCACCTTAGTTTATTTTACTGACAGAGAAGACATTGAACTTTGTGCCCGTTTTTGTTTCATGTAGATAGGCTCAGTAATTACAGAGATATGAACCATAAACCAGGTCAACCAGCTTATTTTAAACTATAGACAGTTTAATGTATAAATTGTGAGCCTATTCCCTTATAGTGTGATCTTACCTCTATATATGCAGTGTCTGTGTTGGCAGTGGGGATGTGCGGCTGCCAGTCTTTCCCAGGTTTAGTCAAGTATTTGGAGTCTGTCACCACCCACTTCATTCTCGGCCAACCTTCAAAATATTCAAAAGAAAATATTTAAAGAAAGTAGCAATTACATGTGCTAACGTCCTTATGAATCAGTGAAACCATGTAGATTTGAGGGTATACGTGTACTTGTATTGTACCTTTAAACTGCAGTATTTCTCCCGTTGGGGTTTTGGGCAGACCCTTCAGACAGATCTCACTGGTCAAGGCCAAACCAACGCCACAGCTGCCCAGAAGAAAGCCCAGCTGACTGATGCCTGCATCCTGGAAGTAAAAAAAACAAACGATATATAGATTTATAAATACCATTCTGATTCTCTATAAGTGTGCAGCGTTTTTTCATGTACAGACCTTTCGAGACAGTGGGACCTCTATTGGCACAGGGATGACTTCAGCCAATAGACAGCCATAAAAGGCCACCCAGAACATACCCGGGTCACTGTTAGGGTACACCAGCGCCACCTACAGGACGCAGAGATTTATTCGTTGGTCATTATCAGTATTTGTTTAAAGATCCTATATTAGGCAAAATTTATTCTTGTAGCTTTAAACTATGTTAGACTGTTGTTACGTCATCAAAAACAGACCTTGAGTTGTGTTTTGTTTCATTCACATGTTTGAGTAACTCTTTATTATTAGTCTGTCTACACCTCCAAAGCTCAAAATGCTCTGTTCCACCTTGTGATGTCATGAATTGGTAGTTTTCAAGTTAACCACTACCTTTTACCTTTAGTTCAGCAGAGATTGACAGTTCCAGGGCTTAAATTATTACCTGGTTTGTGTGTTAAACGTGAAAATGAAACAAAACACAAGGTATGTTTTTGATGAGGAAAAACATTACAAAATAGATCAGAACAAATAGATCATCAAATGAGGACCTATAACCATTTTTTCTCCCATCCAGATGAGTAGCATCCCCAATCCCCAAAAGATCTGTATATTTCTTTGAATACTACAAAGTCATACAGTTTGAATGAGTTGTCCCATTGTTGGAGTTGTAGTAAAGCCAAGTGCACAGATTTCCTTTGCTTGTGAGATCAGATTGTCTGTACTGCACTATGCTGCCCCCTGCTGTCTCACCCTGTCGCCAGGTTTGAGAATCTGCTCGTTCTTGGTGCCCAGTTTGTGCAGAAGTGTGTAGGCCAACTTCACACTACGACTCCACAGCTTTCCTAAAACAGACCACAACAAGGCAATAACAATCAGCAGGGCCACGGGCTAAATAAAGACTACAAACTGGAGTGGAAAAATGTGTTTGTAGAATGAATTAAGCTGTCCACGCACAGAACCAACAGAGCAGACAAAATAGTGATGCCATAATAGTCGTTCTTGTAATTAAAGCCCCACTGTGTAACTTCTTCTTTTCTTACCATATGTGAGTGTATACAGAGGCTTCCCGGTGATGTCCAGAGCTGTAAGTGCAGGACTCTTCCCCTGGGTGGCGCCCCATCGGGCCAGAGCAGCCTGAAGAGCAGGAGGCCAGTTACTCACCACCCCCAGAGGCTCCCCCTTCACTGGGATGATCTGTCTGCCCTCGGGCCTCGGCGTATTTGGGTCCGGCTGGGGCACTGAGAGAGGGAGGGACACAAAACATCCAAATATAATCCATTTGTCAAAAGCTGAAAAGTAATTGCCTATTTTCAATTCAATAAATTTTTGAGTGGTACAAAATCAAACAATGCTTTGTATAAATATAAGCCAGTGATTGAATATTTAAATGTTCTGTGTGAATAATGAGTGGTCATTTTTGTAAAACAAGTAGTTTGAAATGATATTCCACAGCCATCTGTCAGGAGCAGTGGGCACCACAAGTGCCGCACTCAGGGGCCCATCTCCAAGATCTTGAGGTCAGGACAACCTTGGCTGGAGGATTTGACCTATTGTGCATGTTTTAAGTTGATGGAGGAAAGTGGAGTGCCAGGAGGAAACCCACACAGAAAGGCCCAACTCAGAACTCAGAAGCTTCTCGCTGTGAGGCGTGAGTACTAGCCACTCAGCCATCGTGCCAAAATTAGTTCTAATCATTTATCAATTTAGAACAACTTTCGATGTCAGGACAAACATTTGAAGACTGACTGGTTGAAGAATCACAACAGCAGAACAATCCGCTGTTACATCCAGTTAAGAAAAAATCACCAACATGTTTCCCTTTAGTTTGTTTGGACGCTTTACCTTTTGGCTCTGCCCAAAACACAATGCTGCTCTGTGATTGGTCTGAATCACTGGTTACCCGAGCAGCGATTCTCGTGAGTTTGTGAACTCACAAATATGACCATCCGGTCATCTGAACCAAACCACCAAACAACAAATATTCATCTTGTCAAAAACTCACCTTCTACTATCTCCTCTGAGTCGTCTGTAAAGAATTCACTGAGTTCGGGTCTCTTTGGTCTTTTCAAAGTGTTCAGAAGCTGCTGAATTTTAGTGGAAACGCGACTGTTCACCGGGACTCCTGTAAAAATACAAAACATGACTATTAAACAAAGCTGTGGACAAAATATTATAATGTTTCACTATTGCACAATCTTAGCCTGGCCAGTCAGACCCTTCACTTTCTGCAGTGAAATGGGGTCTGAACTCTTCCCAGCCTGATTTTACCAATCACTGTACGATTTGACTGGTTTAATTGTGCTGGCCAGGCTAATTCAGTGTGCTACTCGTCATCCCAAAATAAAGCATAATTTTGATCTTCTTTTAAAGTGCATAGAACCGGTTAGACTACTGCCTCTAGTAAACTAAAATGTGCTGAAATTATTTGATTTGGATCACATGTTTCCTGTTCTCCTGCTGTCCTTGAACTTTATGTTGCAACACTGTCATTTCTCCATTGTGGGATAAATAAAGGCTATAACTCATGTTAAATTCATGTTTGCTATATATCTTACCTGGTTCTCCCTTTTTAATTTTAATTTTAAAGCTTACCTATTTTTAGTCTTTTTTTTTTTTTTGACAAATAAAGATAAATGACAACATCTTTATTTTGTTAAATGAATATATGTAATTTGTAATTTTCTGACGGCGAATCCTATTTCAAATAATTTCCTATTATAATTCCCTATTACTATTCCTATTACTATTATAATCCTATTATTCAAATAATTTCCTTGTGGATCAATAAAGTTTGTCTAAGTCTAAGTCCACCAGCAGTGGATATTAGAGATGTTATAGCTTTGTAAGGTTCCACAGTATGGCATTAAATTTATCTAACTGCATAGAGAAGAAGCGATATAGTTGGCTGAAATTGAATAAATGCAGGAAAGAACAACGTTATACTGTGGAACATACTAGACATACTAGCAATAACATCTCCATGGAGACAAGCAGGTGTCAGACCCTCTATTAGAAAAGTTACACAGTGTATTTTTTGTCCTAAACTCATATTTCATTCCATCAGTTTAAGAAATATAAAAAAAACCTTGAAAACCTGTCAAATGCACTTTAAATTTATAATATATTTTCAATGGGAATAAAAAGCAGCATACTCGGAATAGACTTAGGAATATCAAGGTGTGATTGGGGAAAAATTCTGGAAAATTTTAAGTGAAAGTTAATTCTTTGTGTGAATTTTGTGATATATTTTGGCATTCACGATGGACAGTAGGAAAAACAAGGGACCAAGACATGAGGTTTTTGACAATATACATGATAAATAGGCTTACTCTGCAGATTACCACGAGCTATAAAACATTGAGAAGAAAAGAAGTAGTGACATTTGGTTAATAAAAGAATTTAGATTGGAACTGTATAGAAATTCCTGTCTAATATTGTAGTAAATTTGGATTTTTGTGTTTACCATCGGCGGTTTCCATCATACTGGAGCGACTCTGGCCTCGGCTCATTCCTCGGACGGTGGCGATGGATGGTCGGTCGACACGCGGTCCTCTGGTGGTCGTGGGGGGAACTACAGCAGTCACATCTGGAGGGGGGGCAGTGTTTTCAGGTGGAGCTAAAAAGTAAAGAAAAGTCAGTGAAGGTTTCCTCATACAAATACACCATATATTCACTGTCCCTCCTGTTTACCATGTATACCATGTGTAATTTTATAAGAGACAGCAAAATCACCTGTTGTACTTCCAGCTAAGTCTGTTCTTTTTGGTCATATTGTAGTGTAATGTGAGTAACAGAGCTTAAGACAGAGAAATGCCTCCAGTTAGCATTACATCTCCAGGGAATATTACTGACAACAGCTGCAAAGTATCATTTCCCATAGGTTCAATGTTTAATGTCTTGTAATGTTATGTAATGCGTCTGTTTCTGTCTTATGGAAAGTGGAAAGTTTTAATCTGCTTTAGAACAACGTACAAAATGTAGCTATTGTGCAAATTAAGTCATATTTATGTTGAAACTGCTGACACACTGATTAACACACACTGTCCTAATTCTAAAAAAAACAATGAATAAAATGATCTTCTGACCGATCCTGCTGTGAGCGAGCATGTTGGTGACGGCGGCGGCGCTGGTGTCGTGGGGCTGGTACAGAGGCTGGTACTGGGGCTTGTACTGGGGCTGGGCCTGGGCGGGTTTGGGCTCTCCATGGGACATGGTGGAGGAGGCGGAGGAGGAGGTGGAGGAGCCCTGGACGGAGCGGTTTATCCAGGCTTCAGGACTCTGCAAGGAGGAGGGCACCTGGAAGTTTGACTGCAAAGAGAAACATCTGCATTAGGTTTATGAATCAAAGTATATATTGTATATATATGGATCCATAGTGTTCGGCTCCAACCAACTGAAGCTCATCAAGGCTAGCAGTTATAGGAGCGAATGTGGAGTCAAATTCCATATTAGGAATTCCGACCGCAAGTATCATAGCAACCAAAGAGCCAATCAGAAGCAAGGCAGTTGAAGGTAACGCCCCTTCCTGTCTGCACCACTGGTTTACCAATGAGCGGGCACTGTCAATTAAACTATAGTGGGATTAATCTTGGGGAAAGAAGGTACCTGATCTATTATTACTGATTTACAGAAAAAATAGTAAAATAAAAATGAGAATCAGGTAGAGAAGGTTAATACGAACATTTTAAAACCAAAATGATGAGCCTGACAGCAGCAGTTACTGAGAGAGGGGTGACGGTTTTTCAATAGAAAGTGAATCAGAATGAGAATCTGAGCCGGACGCGCACCCGTGCTCACTTCCTGTTTGGAATGCGGTGGCCAGCAGGCTAGCTATAACCATTTATATACTATCTACTGTATGTTCCAAACTAGCAGTAAGGAACATGTTTTAGTTTGAACTTTTAGCTCATCATGAAAGGAAAATTCCAATCTATCAACTGGAGGAGCATTTTAGTGTGAAGACATTCGCCGCTTTATTCAGGTGGCTCCTTCAGTTCGGGCCAAGAGCTGGTGGTACACTGTTTTATATCTGTCTGAGGGGAGGCGCTAACTACTAGCCCCGCCCATGCACCATGCCAGAGAATTAGGTGTCAGGCTGTTGGTTTCCCATAATTCTTAGTAACTTAGTTCCTGATTGGACGAACAGAGTTGACCCTGTCAGTAGCAAGAGCATTTATCATGACGAGAATAAATAAAAATTTGATTGTAAGTCACTGTGAATGGCTCTGTGTATGATGATGTGTGCCTTGCACACATGTATGCAAACATAATGCCCTGGTTTATACAGGCACACACAGGGCTATGATGAAGTGATTATTAAAATGCTGTTTAGAAGTGAACTTCACCTGAAGCCCGGGGTGGACCTGAGGCATCGGCGCGGCTCCAGATGACTGTCTGCGACTGGACGAGTCGTCTTCAGATCCAGAGGAGGAGTCTGAGAGAGAGAGTTATGTTATTATAAAAGTACTAATTAAACAGCTCTAGACTGTCTCATAATTATGTATTGTGTGTTGTATTGTGAGTGAACCTGGAGGCGTGCGTGTGTTGATGGGAGACTGGACGTAGGTGGAACGGCGCTTCGTGGGCATGGGCAGAGCCATCTTCTCCTCTTTGTGTTTGGCCAGAGCCGCCTGCACCGCCTCAGTGTGGATGTCTGCACAGACACAGGACAAACACAGGTTAGTTTAGATTAGACATTAACAAATACTGCAGAGTCTTATATAGTGCTTTTCCAGACACTGAGTGACTGCTGTCGCCACAGCTGCCCTGAGGCAGACTGAGGGAAGTAAGGCAGACAATCTCTATATTGGCCTCTCCGACCACCACCAATCACACATCACATACATACACAGGCAAGTGTCTTGCTCAAGGACACAAGACCATTATTAAACCAAAGATGTTCATTTTGTCTTCTTATGTACTTTAACTTCTTGGGTTCTTTTTTGAAGACAATACTGTAGTATTGTCTTTAAAAAAGAACCCAAGAAGTACAAGACCATTATGAACCCATATATACTAAAATGTGTAAAAAACAAAAAACATGCAAATAGTACTAGATACATACAAATATACTTTACACTTTTTACTTTACTTTTTATAGTTTATTGTAATGTATCATAATAACAAAATAAAAGCATGTCACATAAAAGCACCATAAGGATCAGTGAAGTGTTTATTTGCCCCCATGTTTGCCCACACATGTGCAAAACTCACATGCACTCTCACATGCACTCTTAAAATATTTTATAATCTGTCATTTCTAAAAGAATAATGCTATTAGTATTTAAAACAATACATTGGCTTTATCCATTGTAAATGTGCCTTCCCTTATAACTCTAATTAGATACACTCATTATTATCATAGGTCTCCAAATACAATATTATTACATGAACACGTGCTGAGAGGGTCTCATACAGTGACACATCACATCTGCCTGGCCCCACTGAAATCCATGTTAATAAAGTATGGGTCCATTGCACAGCAGCGTTACATAAGATCTAGATGAACTAATTACTCATGTCATCCTCCCCCTAACGGGCTGCTGAGCCAGATAAGGACTGTCACGATGCTTGGCTTTAAAGGGCTTTAAAGGGCTCTTGAGTTGCGTTTGGTTTATTTCACACATGTTTAACACAAATCCAGTTCTTCTCTCAAACTGAAAACACTCTGTTCCACCTTGTGATGTCATATGGTAAAACATTAAGCCCTCCACTGTGTTTTTAAACTTCATACACCTTTACTAGAATCACTTGCATAATTTCAGCCCTCAGAACAAATGTTGAAGATAAAACTGCACCAGAAGATATTTCGTTGGCAATCTCGATTGAAAAATAGCTCAAACAAAAAACTTATTCTTGTGTATAGCAGCTCAACTGAAAATAAAAACAGCTATTAAGTTACCACTTAGTGACATCACAAGGTGGAAGTATTTTGAGTTTTGGTGATGTGGACAGCCTAATACTAGTAATCCAAGATTACAGATTACTCAAACGTGTGAATAAAACAAAACACAACTCCAGGTATTTTTTTTAAACCTCAAAAGAGTCACTTTTGCACAATATAGGCCCATTAATGTGCTGTTTGTAGCGGGTGAATGGGTTTAATGACCAGAGGAAGGAAAAATGAAAGGAAAGATTTCACAATATGTCATTAATCTTCATGGAGACAGGAAGATGACACTATCAGTTCAGGTTACACTCACAGTTAGAACCTTCTTGGAGTGTGACAACCATAAAGCCACTGTTCTGTTGGTGTTTATGTGTAAGGCTGAGCTGTTTTAAATAAATCCATAAGCCACAAGTCTGTAACAGCACAAAGAGCATTCTGTCACAAAAATAGGAATGAAATAAATGTGACTAGAATTGGTTAGTTCTAGTTCTACAGTGTGTTTTGTGACACTGTTGTTTTCTACTGCACCATTCCCCGAAGCGCTCATCATCTCAAGGCTTTTTCCATTTCCTGCTCTCCCTCTCTCTCCTCTCAATCCCCCTCTCTTTCCTTTCTCTCTCATCCCTGTCTCCTTTTTTATCTATCCCCTCTCTGTCTCCAATCTCTCTCACCCCTCTCCCACTCCTTCTGTCTATTTTATTTCTCTTCTCTCTCCCTCTATCTCTTCTTCTGCTGCTCACTCTCTCTCTCCTCTCAGCCCCCCTGCCTCCTCTACCTCTCTTCTCTCTCTTTCCCTACTCTCTATTAGTCTCTCTCCCTCACTCTCTCTTCCTCCTCTGCTCTCTCTCTTCCTCTACCCACCCTCTCCCCCTGTCTTTCTCTCGTCTACTGCCCCCCTCTTTACCCCTTTCAATTTCCTTCTCTTCTTCTCTTTCTCTCACTGTATCTATCACTGCTTTTTTATTCGATCCCCACACTTCTTCTCTTTCTCCTGCCACTCTCTCAGCACACTTCCACTCTTTCTGTCTCTTGTATTTCTCTTCTCTCTTTCCCACCTCGCTATCAGTCTCTCTCCCTTACTCTGTCTTCCTCCTCCGCTCTCTCTCCTTTATTCCTCTACTCTATTTATCTCCTCTACCTTTCTTCTCTCCGTTTCACCCCCTCTCTCCCTGTCTTTCTCTCTCTACCACCCCCCCACCCCTTTCAACTCCCTTCTCTTCTTCTATCCGTGTCTCCTTTTCTATTGATCCCCACACTTCTTCTCTTTCTCCTACCTCTGTCACCCCCTCCCGCTCTTGCTCTCTTTTATTTCTCCTCTCTTTCCCTCCTCTCTATGAGTCTCTTTCCCTCTCTCTCTCTTCCTCCTCTGCTCTTTCCCATCTCTTTCGCTCTATCCTTGTCTCCTTTTTTATTGATCCCCACACTTCTTCTGTCTGTCTCCTATTACTCTCTCACCCCCACACTCTCTCTGTTTCTTGTATTTCTCTTCTCTCTTTCTCTCCTCTCTATCAATCTCTCCCTCTCTCTCTCTTCCTACTCTGCTCTCTCTCCTCTCTTCTGCTACCCCTCTCTCTTCCTCCTTTCTCTCTCTCCTACCACCCCCTCTCTCTACCCCTTTCAACTACCTTCTCTTCTTCTCCCTCTCTCCCTGTATATCTCATCTCTATCACTCTGTCCCTGTCTCCTTTTTATCGATTCCCACACTTCTTCTCTCTTTCCCCTACCTCTCTGTCACCCCTCTTCCACTCTTGCTGTCTCTTTTATTTCTCATCTCTCTTTCCCTCCTCTCTGAGTCTCTCTCTCTCCCTCTCTCTTTTCCACCTCCGTTCTCTCTCCTCTCTTCCTCTAAACCCTCTCTCTTACCTCTTTGTCTCTCTCCTCTACCTCTCTTCTCTCCCTGTTTCACCCCCTCTCTCCATGTCTTTCTCTCTCTCCTACCACTCCCCCCCTACACCTTTCGACCCCTCTCTTCTTCTTCCTCTCTCCCTGTATCTCTCATCTCTTTCGCTCTATCCTTGTCTCTTTTTTTATCAATCCCCACACTTCCTCTCTCTTTCTCCTACCTCTCTCACCCCTCTCCCACTCTTGCTGTCTCTTTTATTTCTCTTCTCTCTCTTTCTCTCCTCTCAATTGTCTCTCTCCCTCTCTCTCTCTTCCTCTACCCACTCTCTCCTCTCAGCCCCCTCTCTCTCCTCTACCTCTCTTCTCTACCTCTTTCACCCCTCTCTCCCTGTCTTTACTTCTCTCCTACCCCCCTCTACCTCTTTCAACCCCTCTCTTCTTCTCTCTCTCTCCCTGTATCCCCCCTTCCCCCCCTCTCTCTTAACCCATAAGATTTAAGCCTCTTCCCTGCACCACTTTAGCCCCAAACATGTTTTATCTTTTCTTATAAATCCCGTCTGCGATAAACCCACAGAAGATAAAACTGTTCCACATTTTCACTCCACTCTGCGCACACTTGGATTAGTCACTTGGCCTTTAGTTTGCTGTGTTCGAGGAGGATGCGCTGACGTGGACTTTTTCTCTTTTTTCTTTCTTTCTTTTTTGTAGTGTCTGTTTTCTGTCTATCCTCCATTCACATGCCCAAACAGTGACATCACCCTGACCTTACTGAGGGGTCCGCAATGAGGGCCCCCCAAAACTGCAGGGCCCCACTGGAGCCTGTTATAATGAAGATACCAGTCCTCTGTTGCACGCAAATGTGCTGGGAAAACTCAATAGGAAAAGACAATTTCACTGTTGGTAGTTTGAGGATTTAAAGTTTACAAATAAATGCATTCATGTGTTGTAGTAATATTGGGAAATCCTCTGGCTCAATAAAATGTTTATTTATTTATTTTTCAGAATAAAATTGGGTTTAAAATGAAAGTGGTCATATACAGTGTAGAATTTATTACAAAGGGTTTTAACTGAGTTTTACATGAGTTGGGTAATGCTGTCATGGGGAGATCTGATGTGATCAGTACATTTTTGACAATTTATGGAAAGAATATGGAATTATGGAAAGAATCTTTAAAGGTGCACTATGCTACTACGCTACCTGCTTGGAGACAAGCAAATGATGCATGGCACACACCTGATCTGTGCCAGGCATTTGTGGTTTTAGTGCTTACCTGATTTGTACTGGTCTCCCTTATTTTTTGTGCTAACTACATCTTTTGCTGTAGTTGTGCTAACCTGTTCTATACCTTTTGTCACTGGTTCTAGTGCCAAATAAAGTTTGTTCTTTGTTATATAGCTAGCTTGATCTATATCAGGAATCGGATGAACCTGATGTGTACCGCTGCTTGCTAGTTTTTGTGCTAACCTGATCTGTACCACTTGTCCCCCGGTTTCAATGTTAAGTTGATCTGTAAAGTTTGTTTCTAGTTTTAGGATCTGTAGAGGTTATCCCTAGCTGTAGCCCTTACCTGATCTGTAGAGGTCATCCCTGATTTAGTGTTGATTTGTTCTGTAAAGTGTAAAGTTCCTGGTTTTAGCTCTTACCTGATCTGTAACGGTCAGCCCTGATTTTGGCCCTATACTGATCAATGAAGTTAATTATTGGTTTTAGTGTTTACCTGGTGTGTACCGCTGTTTGCTAGTTTTTGCACTCACCTGATCTGTAGCGGTCATCCCAGGTTTTAGTGTTAACTTGATCTGTAAAGTTTGTTTCTGGTTTTAGTCCTTACCTGATCTGTAGAGGTTATCCCTAGCTGCACTGCCTACCTGATGTGTACCGCTGCTTGCTAGTTTTTGTGCTAACCTGATCTGTACCACTCATCCCTGGTTTGAGCGTTAAATTGATCTGTAAAGTTTGTTCCTGGTTTAAGTCCTTACCTGATCTGTAGAGGTTTTCCATAGCTGTAGTGCTTACCTGATCGGTAGCAGTCATCTCTGGTTTGAATATTAATTTGATCTGTAAAGTGTAAAGTTCCTGGTTCGTGCACTTACCTGATCTGTAGCGGTCATCTTATCCCAGGTGTTAATTTGATCTGTAAAGTGTAAAGTTCCTGGTTCGTGCACTTACCTGATCTGTAGCGGTCATCTTATCCCAGGTGTTAATTTGATCTGTAAAGTGTAAAGTTCCTGGTTCGTGCACTTACCTGATCTGTAGCGATCGTCCCTGGTGCCTCCATTGCGGTGCGACCTCTTGGAGCGTCTCTCCCTGTACCGCGACGCGTTTGACTGTGAAGGGGTGTGGCCTGAGGAGGAAGGCGGGGCAGGGGGCTGGACATCATTCTTAGGGGGAGGCTCCACTGAAAAAACAAAACAAAGCAAATTGTATAGCAATAATGTTGCGTCAGAAGTTATTTAAAGGTGCACTGTGTAACTTTTCTGGGGGAGGGTCCATCAATTGCTTTGTCTGGAATGTTTCACAGTATGGCATTAAACCTTTCTATCTTCATGGAGACCAAACCAGACCAAGTTACAGTTCAAATTACAAGTTACAGTTTTGCTAGGTATTTTTGAGCTCTAAAACCACCTGTAATTGAATAAATGTAAGGTAGAGCTGTTTAATGTCATACTGTGGAACATTCCAGGCAGACCAATGATGTATCCATAGGAGTAGGTGACGGACCCCCAACCAAAAAGTTACCTATTGCATCTTTAAGAATATTTTTCAATACGTTTTGCTGCTGAACCAGTGAACATCATCTAATTAAAGTATTTTGTTGTTTTTACACCAAACTTTTACACCAGTGGTAACAACAACTAGAATCCAAAAAGTGCAACAATTAAGACATAAGATTTATGGAACATATTTGTTACTTTCTTATTTCTTACCTGGAGGTGCCTGGATGATGAACGGAGCCAGAAGTTTAGTCTTTTTCTTCTCGTAGCCCTTTTGTGTGATGTCCCCTTGTGAACGAAAACAAACAACTTGTTAGAAAATCCAATTATTTTTTTTTTTAGCTATTTATAGTAAGAAATTCAAATAAACATCATTTACATAAGGATTACACAAGACGCAAATGTAGTAAGTAGAGGTACAAATACTTATGAGAGCATTTAGAGGTCTTATATTACAGAAAATGGACTCTTGTGAGCTTTAAACCATGTTATAATGTTGTTACCTCCTCAAAAACAGACCTGGAGTTGTGTTTTGTTTCATTCACACACATTGGAGTAACCCTTTTATTAGTCTGTCCACATCTCCAAAGCTCAAAATGCTCTGTTACGCTCTGTGATGTCATGCAGTGGTAGTTTTCAAGTTAACAGCAACATTTTACCTTTAGTTCAGTAGAGATTGGCAATTTCAGGGATGAACTTATCCAAATGATTCTAGTGAAGGTGTTTTCTCAGCGTAAATCTGCAGGTTTTGTGTGTTAACCATGTGTGAATGAAACAAAACACAACATTATAATATAGATCAGAAAATAGAGTAATATGGGCCCTTTAAGATATGTATTTATTGATTTTATTTCAATATCATTGCCAAAATATGATCATTTAAAACAGTACGTTAACAATTAGGAGAGGGTTTGGAGACTGGAAATTCACATGAGAAGACACAATATTTCCCGCATTATTTCCTGTCCATAACCATAGACGTACAGTATAAATAAGTGGACATAGCTAGTCTACTAATCACCGAGTATGGGTGCGATTTGGCTCCAGAAACTCGCCTTTTATTATAAAGTGTCCGATAATTAAGAAGTGCGTGTTAGCATGCTAGTTCTGTTTTTCACGTTTTCAAACAGCTTGAAGGTTTGTCATTTTCTTTCATAAATTT
The DNA here is from genome assembly GCA_029959045.1 of Taenioides sp. WSHXM2023. NCBI lineage: Eukaryota > Metazoa > Chordata > Actinopteri > Gobiiformes > Gobiidae > Taenioides > Taenioides sp. WSHXM2023. The sequence goes on along the minus strand of CM057087.1, from coordinate 3,364,306 downwards.
GCTAAAACCACAAAATGGCTGCTAATGTTTACAATCTGCTGGTGGGAACAAAACAGCAGATGGGAGCCCACGTTGGTGCAGCGAGGAGTCATTCTTCGTAAGAGAAAAACAAAACTGTGCTAAAAAAGAGGAGAGGAGAAGGGGAGGAGAAGGAGAGGAGGAGAGTGGGCGGAGGATGAATCAGTGACATACAGAGAGTAAATGAGCAGTTATTGCAAAACTAAGAATGTAAAAAGTCCACATTACAGGAGGCTAAATGTAGAGAGAGAGAACTAGAGAGAGACAGAAGCGGGAGAGGAGGACAGAAAGAAGAGAGGGAGATGACAGGAGAGATAGAAGAGACAAAGGGGATAGGAGAGAAAGAGGAGAGAGGGGGATAGGAAAGGGAGAGAAAGAAAGGGAAAAAAAGAGGAGAGGTAGGTGAGAAGATAAGGAGAGGAGAAAAGGGGGAAAGAAGGGAGAGGAGAAGAGAGAGGGAGCAGGGGATAAAAAAGACAAGTGGTAGAGTGAGGAAGAGAGAGGAGGGAGAGAGATGAGAGAGAGGAGAGAGAAAGAGATGGAAGAGAGAGAGAGAGATGAGCGAGAGAGAGACAGAGGAGAGAGAAAGAGAGGGAGGAGGGAGAGAGATGAGCGAGAGAGAGAAAGAGAGGGAGTAAGGGGGTGAGGAGCAGAGGAAAAGAGAGACAGAGAGCAAAAAAGGAGACACAGAAAGAGTGAGAAAAATAGAAAAAGAGGAGAGGAGGTGACAGGAGCTCCAGAGCTGGTCCCTGTGCCCCCTGCCTTCAGTCCATCTGTGCCCATCAGAGCCTGAGGAGTCTGGGTAGAGCAGAGCTGTCACTCCTCCTCACTGTCCACTGTCCACACAAATATGACACAAGCAGCACTATGTTACTGTATTCTGGAGCTAACACTGCTGACAACAAGTACACACGCATCACACAATATTCACTTTTTTCTGTGTACATACAAAAATACAAAATACTAACTACAAACTCACATTTCCAAGTTAATTTCAGTACAACAAAAACAAAAAAAAATCACCACAATGAGTTTATAAGCACTATTCACAACATTCAGAGGCCAGAGCCGAGTCCCATCACGCGATTGTTAACAACAACTAGTATGCTAACAACACATCAGCGCTACTTCCTGGTTTGTGGGCGATAAAAACGTGTAATAATTAAGATGCAGACAGTACACAGAGGTCTTATTTTAATCCTAAGAGTTGCTTTGACGATGTATCTGTACTGGGGCAAAGCACAGTTTACTTTGTGATATGGAAAAAAAAAAAAAAAAAAAAAAAGTAGCAGCCCGTTTAAGAGGTGGGAAATATTGATAAATGATATATTTCATTTCATTTTCATAAATTTTTTCCTTAATTTTCATTAATTTTTCATTCTCAGGCAATATAATGGCAAAGGAATAACTGTGCTTAAACCATAGACTGTATAATAGAAGTGGACTAAGTGAGTGTAACATCACCCATAGCATTCAGCTCCAGTCAAATGAAGCTCATCGAGGCCGCAGTCACAGGCGTTATTTTGGAGCTAGGTCTATATTTGGAATTCCAACTATGAATATCATAGCAACCAAAGAGCCAATCCGGAGTGAGACTGTTAAAGATAACGCCCCTTCCCATTCATACGGCTGGTATAGCAGGAGGTGAGCGCTTAGCAGCGCTGTCACTCACACCTGTTGCTGACGCTAGCAGGAGGGACCTCAGGGAACGAAGGCATCAGATCTGTCTGTTCTTCAAGTTCATACGTTGTTTTACAGACAAAATAGTGAATCATGTAGAGCGGGTTAATATGAACATTTTAAAACCATTGGAATTGGAGCCAGAGCTGATGGAGCCAGAAGAGCACCCATGCTCTCGTCCTATTTGGAGCGCGGTGGCTAGCAGGTTAGCTATGTCCATTTATATATAGTCTATGGCGTACATGTGCCACAAAATGCGAACTGACCATAACATTAACATCAAAAGGGAAGAAATATCACCAAATACTCTGGACTGAAGTGTTACTTTGCATGTTTCTGTTCTTATTTTCATTCTGGTTCTTTTAGAAAAGGCTTTACTTGGATAATCCTGCTTCAGGGTTATCGTGTCAGTGCAGATTGGACAAGATCTCGTGCCACAAGATCTCATGAGATAGAATTATGACAACTGTGCACACAAGACAAAAGTGATCTCATGAGATTTGGATTGGACCACCTTGTGATTTAATGAAGCAGTAGTTTGAATGAAGTTAACGGCTACAGTTTACTTTTACTTCAGCAGAGATTGGCAACTCTAGGGCTGAAATTATCCAAATGATTCTAATGAAGGTCTATGGAGTTTAAAAACATAGAAAATCACTTCCTGTATTACCACATGATATCACAAGGTGTGTTTTCTGTTTGAGTGAAGAACTCAGTCTAAATCTGCAGGGTTTGTGTGTTAAACATGTGTGAATGAAACAAAACACAACTCCAGGTCTGTTTGTGATGGGGAAACAATTAGAACACAGATCAGAAAAAAGCGTAATTATATCCAATCCACTATTTCTATTTTATAAACATGACAGTTTCAGACAAACGAAAACAATAAAAGATAGTAAATAATAAATAGCAACAATCAATAAAACATGTTAAAATGCATAAAGCTAAAAATTATTTTAAAAAATGAATCAAATCAAATAAAAAATAAGATAAAATGAAATAAAAGACACAGAGGACCGCACAACTCACACGGTGTTAAAAGCCAGAGAATAAAAGTGGGTCTTAAGATGAGACTTAAAACACTCCACTGTGGGGGTTGTTTGGACGTGGGGCCAGTCCATTCAAAAGCTTTAAAAACAAACAATAAAATCTTAAAATCAACTCTAAATCGAACAGGAAGCTAGTGCAAAGACGCGAGGACTGGTGTGATATGTTCTCGTTTTTTGGTTCCTGTTAAAAGTCGTGCCGCGGAGTTCTGGACTAACTGCAGATGCCCTTTAAATTAAACAAATAAATAAACTGTCAGGGCAAAATTGTGGTCTGGAATGCACAATTTAATATTTATTACAAATGATGTCAAAACCTCATCTTGTCTCGTTCTCATGGACCCAATCTCGTCCCTCGTCTCATCTTGCGGAATTGTGTAATCAGTGGCATAAAAGTGGTCTTCAGTATTTTCATTCATCACAGTTGTTCCCATAGCAATACATCGCACTTCAAAACGGTGACAGACCTACATTTATCATTTCCTTTTATAGTTTTTTGTGGAGTTTAATGTGATTAAACTCCACGATATTTCCCACAGGCTGTATTCCCAGAAGGGTAAACACTGAACTCTGCTCCACACAAGACACAATTCACGACACATCCGAGGGGTTGGTTCAGGACAATTAAAGACTGATTTAAAAAATGTTAAGTTAGTATCAAAAATCAGTACTAATCAACAATACTAAAACCTACTGAAACAAGATACTCATTTGAGCAAGCAGCCCATAGGTACTGTCAAATATTACATATAAGAACAGGAAGAAAAGTTTAACTGTATTGGCTAAAATAGGGATGTAATGATATGTAAATCACACGGTACGATACAATTACAATATTAATTTCACGATACGATATTTATTGCAATATGTGACGCTAACAGATTTGAAGAAATTGTACTTTTTCCTTTTAAAAAGTCTTGACTTGGGGCTATATTAGTGTCATAGTCCAAAATTTTTGATAGAAAAGTTCTTTGTAACAGTTATTTCTTCATGGTTTTTTGCATTGAAATGATACTGAAAGATGAAAGCTGTTAAAACAATGCATTTAAGCAAGGAAGCTTATAATTCGATATATTGTGACAGCCCATGATATTATTGTGAGAACTTTGACGGTACCATATTACAATATTTTGATTATTGTTACATCCCTAGTCTAAAACAAGAGCACTTTTGTCTTATTGTGGTATGGAAAGCAGTATGGGCTATCGAGGATATTCTTTAGTACCAAAATAAAATTCAACACGGTACGACAGTAAAAATGTAACTGTGATCTGATCAGTGTGATGATACGCCGTTTTTGTACTTTTTCTTTTCATGATACTTGGCAGTAACATCGCGCTGGGGATGTTCTGCATATATGTGTATGACGGAATGTTCAGCAGTTACCATGAAGACTCACTTTACACGTTAACGCAAAATAACCGCCAAATAAGTCAAAGTCTAAAAACTCAAGAAAAAAACACAAAATGGATCTTGAGGAGCCTGTGATCAGTATGAGCGTTCATGATTCTGTTTTGGTGATTTTCGACAAAAAAGTAAGAGTAGGGCTGGGTGATATGGGAAAAAAAGAATCACGAATCACTGAGCGATCTCGATTTTCGATTCGATCTTCTTCCATCTTATTAAATCATAGACAGACATAGTTCAGGTATAAAGAGCAGGGTGTCAATCAACATAATGTCTATCAACAGAAACACATGCGATGTCCGTGCGCTAAATAAGGTCTTACGTTTCACTCATAAACGGTGAGAAAATAGTCGTTTACTGTCCATAACTTGGATTATAAAGATGCGAAGCAGCAGCAGAAGAGAGAAGAGGAGAAGAAGAGAGAGAGGAGGAAGTGGGGGGAGCAGTCAGACGGCATTGAGCACACAGAGGCAGAGGCAGAGAGACACTGGACTTTTAGTCAAATTGTGCAGATTTAAGCTAAAACTTGTGAACACGTGAGGAAACGCTGTGGCTCAGGCTGCTTTAAATGCTCCTAAACGAGCGTAAATCCTCATCAGCTCCACGTGCTCTTACTGCCACATGATTGGCTGTTGACCTGTCAATTAAAACGCGAATGCCTTGTCATCGAGATCAACCAAAGTAGAGGTCGCGATCTGTTGATCTTACGATTTTTGGCACGGCCCTAGGTGAGAGAGACTATGATGTTTGTTCCACACTCCATACAGCTATACAATCTCTATAAATTGAATTACTATTACTATACTATATATTATTATTATGTATCATTATGCTGCTTGAAAAATGAATTTCCTTCGGGATAAATAAAGTTTTATCTATCTATTGATCTATCTATTAACTGAGCTTGTGACTGTAATGTTATGTGAGAGGGAGTTGTTTAACAGCACAAAATCAGCTCACCTCTTGTAGTTCCAGCTAGGCCAGCTCTTTCTTGTCAGATTGAGTTGAAATAAAGTTCTGATTAAAGTCTAACAAAGCCTTATACAGAGCGGTGCCTACAGTTAGCATCACACCCCAGGGAATGTGGATGACATCAGCTGCAAAGTACGAAAAGTAGATAACCTAAGATGACTCTTCTTTCTGCTCCTTTTCATTCATTTCTTGCATGTTTAACGTTATGACACCATTAATGTCTTTTTTATACTTTATAAATGAAATAAACAAACTAATAAATAAATGAATAAATAAATATGTCCTACCGTCTACCTTTCTTATGTTTTACAGCAGTATGAAGTGTGTTATGTGGTCCATCCTTCTCCCTGCCTCATCCTTCATCAGTCTCTCCTCACTCCTCTCGTCTGTAGTGAATGTGCACACTCACATGTTTGGTGCACACTCACATGTTTGGTGCACACTCACATGTTTGGTGCACACTCACATGTTTGGTGCACACTCAGCACTTTGCCTGTGGGTCACGTGACACAGAGCTGCCTCCACTCTGCGCATATGAGAAGAATCTACCTGCTCTATGTCCAGTTCTGCTCCAAACACAGCAAAAAGCCGCTAACCTCTCCATAAGAAATGCATGAACGCTGGAGTGAGCCTCGCGCAGTCATGTGGTGTATTTTTAGCTTGTGTCAAGAAGCAGAGAACGCCACCAGGGGGAGGGGCCGGGGCCACGCATCACGACCAGCGTCCAACAATCACCGCTCCATCTGCTTTTTTACAAAGTCACATGTTTTTATGATCGGCAAAGGAAGTGCCGATGTGGCGCCGTGGAGACACAACAGAGGAAAGAAGACGGAGAAGAGATTACATTTTATAGAAAACAGAATTATATTTTATTATATTATGAAAGCAATGAACTTAGTGATACTCGACAAAGGCATTTTGATGGGCTGCTGAAATGAAAAATGAATGGTTTAATTTTTCCCCCATGTATTTGAGCACAGTGTGTCTTTTCCCAGCGCAGATAGATTATATAAGCAGCTCTCGGTCGTTCGTGCTGTCTGCGTCTACTGAGAAAGCATTTTATTGTCCGAGAATCAGGAAGAGCGTGTTAGCATGCTACTTGTTGTCATGGATCTATAATAAGAACTGGACAAGGCATTCCCCCTTCTGTCCCAGCTCCAGACCGACTAGTGGCCGCTCTTGGTACTGCAGCTCCCAGGAACTTGGATTTTGGGAATTCAAACTGGTTGGATTTTGTAGGGATTCTTTTCTGTTTTCACAACATAAACTTTTTTAACATTTTTAAATCCTCAACGCGCCTAAAAGTTAGTTTTGTAAGACTCACCACGCGAGCACAGGCCACTGAAAACAATACGACACCATCTTGGGTTCACCTTCAGATTTTATTATAGTTCTATGGTTGTTGTTAGCTTTACTGCGACGGCAAAACTCCACTCTGGTCTCAGAAAGCACACAACTACTTCTGTTTTACACGTTTTTAAGACAGTAAAAACCAGGTAGTGCCTTTAAAACAATTCAACAAACAAACTGTCTATACCCCCTCCCTTTCTTTCTTTCTTTCTTTCTTTCTTTCTTTCTTTCTTTCTTTCTCTCTCTCTTCTCCTGTAGTTATTTCATCTCTCTCTTTTCCCTTCTCTGGTCCCGAATAGTAATGAGTGTCTGACCTGTATTTCCCAGAGTACTTTGTTTTCTCTCAGGAAAACATTTGTGGACACCTGCTCCAAACACATGTGCAATCTGAGGTGGAGCAAAAGCCACACAACTGTTGACTTGGAGATGATCTGCTGGAAATGTAGGTTTAGAAAACACATGCAAAAATGACCACTGGGATTAATTATGCTCATTATAATGTGGTAAATATTATGTAGGAACAGTAAAAAACTAAAGTGCTTAATTATGTCTCTGTTAGTATTTATTACGTTACTATGCAGCTTTAATAAATCTTAAAGACATAATTCGTAACAAACAAATAATTGAAGCTTCAGGGTTAGTAACGACTTAATTAAGGGGGTTAGGTTCATTCTTAATAAATCTTGTTCATTATGATTTAAGTCTTCGTTCAAGCGTCATTAAGGCTAATTAAGGTGTAGTAAAGTATAGGCCTGTTATGATCATACTATATCGACTTATAGTTCAATATATGAAAGTTGGAACTATGTATTTTGGGGCTTTTCTTTGCAATAGTGGGGAGATATGAGCCTTTTTAATGTGATAAGGTCAGATTTGAGCTGTAGACGGTTGAATAATTAATTTCTGTGACTAATTATTGGTACATTCTGTTGTTTATTTGTTGCAGCTCAGGCTTTTTAATGATACTGTATTTCAAAATGCTTCACTGGGATTATCCTGCGTTGTGTCAGTGGCATAAAGTAGTTTCAGTATTATCGTTTAACACAGAATAAAATGTGTTATCGTGACAGGCCTAGTAAAGTTATAAACTTTGACCCTTAATTTGTGTTTATTAGATGTCTATATATCCATACACTAATGTTAATAAGCATAAATAAGGGTTTTTATATATACTAACTATTAATGGAATTATTATTACTTGACAATTATTAGTTAGTGATTAAAATGTGGTCCCTAAACTAAAGCGTTTGCAGGCATATTATTTTAGTATTCACCACACATTAATTGTCCTGAAAAGATTAAGATTAGATATATTTTCGTTTTGAATAATGACCCATGATTTAAATGTAAAAGTGAAGAGATTCTTGAGGGCATCTGTTGTTGTGTGGCACTTACAGTCACGATACTTTCTCTGTGTGTATTCGTTTAATCCGGTGTGTTCTTTTCACATGGGAAACACACTGAGAGGCACCTGCTAAACCAGCTTTCCTCCACCAAATCCACACACTTCTGCTCCAAAAACATCCTCTGGACTCACTCAGACCACTTCACTGCCAACTCCCCTGCTCATTTCTCTTCCTTTACTATGTTGTGTTTCTTTTTTTCTCTAACTGTGGTATGTTACAGAATATTTGATACTTGCGTCGCTGTAAAATAAGATAATTTTTTCAAGCAACTAAATGTGCTAAAAGAGACACACAGAAGACAACTAGTTTGCTATCTCTCCCTCTCTTTTTCTGTCTCTACTTCATCTCTCTTTTCCTCTTTCTCTCCCTCTTCTTTATCCCTCTGTCTTTTTTATCTCTCTCTACCTCTCTCCGTCTTTCTTTCTTTCTCCTCTTCTCTTTTCCACCACCTCTCCTCTTTTCTCTCCCTCCCTTCCACCTTCCCTCTCTCTTTCTCTGTCTGCCCACATTTCTTTTCCACAGCCTCTCTCCTCCTCTTTTTCTCTCTCTCCCTCTTACTCTCCTACTTTATCCCACTGTCTTTATTTCTCTCTCCTCTTCTCTCTCTTCCCCCTCCCTTTCTCTCTCTCTCTGCCCCCCATTTCTTTTCCCCAGCATCTGTCCCTCACTCTCTCCCCCTCCCTTTTTCTGTCTCTCCTCCATCTCTCTCTCCCTCTTTCTCTCCTTCTTTATCAACCTGGCTTTCTTTCTCTCTCCCCTCTTCTCCTCCTTCCACCCTCCCTCTCTCTTTCTTTCTCTCTGTCCCATCTCTTTTCTCAGCCCCTCTCTCTTGTTCTCTTTTTTTACCTCTCCTCCATCTCTCCCTCTTTCTCTCCTTCTTTACCACCACCTTTCTTTCTCTCTCTCCTTTTCTTTTCCTTCTACCTTAACATCTCTTTTCCTCAGCCTCTCTCTCTTCCTCTCCCCCTTCTCTTCTTCTCTCTCTGTCTCTTTCTCTCTCTCTTCTCCCTCCCTCTCTCTCTCAGTTCAGAGGTTTTAGGGACATATATATGGAGCATTTCAAAGCTGCACTATGTCACTTTTCTGGTGGGGGATCATCACCTGCTTGTCTCCATGGAGATGCTATTACTTTGCCTGGAATGTTACACAGGATGGCATTAAACTCAGCATTGTTTGTCATTATAGGTGTTTAAAATTGCTCAAATATCCATCGGAAAACATGTGGAACATTATCATTACAGCAAAAATTTCTTCATGGAGACAAGCAAGTGGCATACCACCACCAGAAAAGTTACACAGTGCATCTTTAAACTACAACAGCAAAAACAACAGAACATTTACAGTTACAGTTACAATTAGCTTAACTTCAAATAAGCAATGAAAAAACCATCTAATTTATTCTCATTTATTTTAAAGGTAAACTATTGAAAAGTTGTGGCATTATACGTTATCACTAAGTCACACTGGGTGGGGTTGGTTAAAGTTATACTGTTGTTGTGTTCTCGGGCAAGACAACTCACTCTATTATATTCATATTGCCCACTTTACAGAAAGGGCATCTGATGTAAACACTCTTAATAAAACAGCCACTCCCAGTCAAATCTGCCAATTTAAAATCATGTATTAAAAGGCCCATATTACATTATTTTCTGATCTATGTTATAATGTTATTTCCTCATCACAAACATACTCTGCATTTTTAAGCTGAGTTCTTCTCTCTAACACTCTGTTCCACCTTGTGATGTCATGTGGTAATACAGGAAGTGCTCCACAAAACTCCATACACCATCACTAGAGTCATTAATGTAATTTAATATAATTTCAGGCCTGGAATTAACCATCTCTACTGAACAAAAGGTAGTTTTTAACTTGAAAACTACCACTTCATGACATCATGAGGTGGAACAGAGAATTCTGAGCTTTGGAGATGTAAACGAACAATGCAGGATTACTCAAGTGTGAATGGAATAAAATACAACTCCAGGTATGAGGAGGTAACAACATTATAATATGGCTTAAAACTCACAAGAGTCCATTTTGCGTAATATAGGAGCTTATACTTCAGTACTTGAAGAATTAGTTGACAGTAAAATGTCAATACAGTCATGATTCAAGCAGAGAGTTGTACATCTGAACACGTGTAAAGAGACGAGTCTGAGCCTGTTCCAGCCCCGAGGACACAACTGACAGAAGAAAAGCCTCACATTCACACACACCATAATAACAAAGAGTCAAAGGAACTGAACCCTGGAGTCAGTCACTACGTTCACATGTGCACCAGGAAGTCCGATCTGAACGGGATTTTTAAATGGCTCATATTGCACTATTTTCTGATCCATGCTATAATGTAAACAACATTCTACAAATGAAAAAAAACAAACAAACTCATATAAACTTATAATGATTTAAATCAGTGGCATCTAATACAAAATACGGCCCAATGTATTCCACAATGTTCAGTTCCAAAGTCTGCTCCAAACCTCATGTTTTTACTCACAGAGGACTGGCCCCAACCACATCAGACCATTAGATTATAAAACAAGACAAATTTAAGAACGTGAGCCTGACTGAAGTGAAACACTTTTGTGGGATGGCCTCTGGGACTATAGCAGACTTATTCTGACTTCAAGAGCTGCTTATACAAGCTGTATATCTGGACTGGGACAACACACATTTGGCCCAAATACATACTACATGGGTATCAAGTACAGCCACTTTAAGTAAGAGGAATGATCCAGTAGGTCATTGGTACACTTGAAGTTCTCCATACACATTTATTTCACAGTGCGCTAACTGTATCCAATTATAGAATACGTATCATCCAAGAACTAGGAAGCATGTTGTTAGAATGCTAGTTGTTGTTAGCATTACAGTGATGGCATAACTCTTCTCTGGCTTCTGAATGTTGTAAAAAACATTAGTGCTTTTTAGGATTTTCGGAAAGCAAAAGGGAAGTGAGGAATTACCACAGCAAACTGTTTAAACAGGTAGAGCGCCTTTAAGCAGGCCTGCGCGTAGCTCCGCCCTCTCCTCCTCTTTTCACATTATAACCAGAGCTGTGCAGTAGCCCCGCAGTAGCCTCTTCCTCTTTCACACTGTAGTAGTTTGTGTGTAGGCCTCTGGGTGTGTCTCAGGTCATACACTGACTCAGGTTTCACTGCTCACACTTTAAACTCCTCCTCAGAGCTCCAGGACATGTGAGTGTTGGAGAATAAGACTAACTCTGTACGTAAAATCAGATCTGTAATATGAAGTGAATGCAACGGGAAGATGACTCCAAAAATGAGAAAAAAACTTGCTGAAACTAAACCTGTAAAAGCCCCTACTGAGGTGTCAGAGTGTGAGACGTGTGTGTGCTCAGGTTATTAATAAACTCAATTAACAAAGTTTTAATTAGACAGGTCACACACACACAGCACAGGGAGAACAGATCTGCTGCTGTAAGTGTGTTTGTGTTTGTGTGTGTGTGTGTGTGTGTGTGTGTGTGTGTGTGTGTGTGTGTGCGTGTGCGTGTGTGTGCGTGTGCGTGTGTGTGTGTGTGTGCGTGTGTGTGTGTGTGTGTGTGAGAGTGTGAGGAACAGTAATAACCCAGCGTTTAGAGGGTGAGCTGAAGGTGGAGTTCAGGTTTTTATTGTTAAAGCCGCACTATGTAACTTTACTGATGGTTCAAAGCCTTCTTGTCTCCATGGAGATGTTATTGCTTTGGCTGGAATGTTCCACAATACCACATTTAACTTATATATCACCATGGAGACGAGCAGGGGTTGCCACATATTTTCAGCCATAAAAACACATAACTACTGTAATTGAGTAAATGTTCGGTAAGTTTAATGCCAAAATGTGGAATATTCTGGGCAAACATAAACAATAACAATACGGCATTTAACTTATCTATAATATTTGTACCAAATTGTTGTTTCATTGCTCAAAATTCTCGTGAAACCTTGTATTCTTACTGTGAGGATTAGCTTCTCCACAGATCTGAACTGTAACTAGGCCTGGTGGTGTCTCCTTCTTGTCTCCATAGGAATTGATTAGTTTAAAAATAATAAAAGCCAGACCTTCCGCCAGAAAACCTACACAGTGGATTTTTAATGTTACTGCTAAGAATGCAATGATTCATCTGAATAATTAAACAGTTAATCTATACAAATAACTGTATTTTATTTTTTAAAAATAGTTCTCTGGATGGTGGAAACTCTAAAACACACACCAAAAGAGCTTTTATAACACAGACAACAACATTATTAAATCAAACTACCACACAAGAATTAGGAATGGGACAAGATCTCGTGAGATAAAATTGCCACGAAATTGTGGACACATTTTTTCCCCATGTTTTTACGTTTGGATTGGATACAAAAATGGAGTTAAGTGCTGCTGAGTTACATTTTTTGAAAAGCTGTAGTTCCAAAATGCACTGCTACAATGACGGCAAAAATATTCAATAAAGTAAATAAAAAATGGTGACGCCAAAATTGGATTGCGCAATTTATGTATGATAAAGAATGTCAAAATCTCGTCTTGTCTTGTTCTCGTAGATCCAATCTTGTGTCTCGTCTAGTTTTGTGGAAATTGTCCCACCCCTAATAAGAATACATCATTTCTGATTTTCTAAGACTTCGGTCGCCATATTTCAATTCATTTTTTTTTTTTAACATTAGGGCTGCAAGATTCATAGCAGCTGAATCAAAATCACAGTTTGAATAGGCAGAATTATCAAATCACAAAGGCTGCAATTTTTTTAAGTACCATCATTTCCTCCACAAACAACAAAATCTCCTATCTTCTTCTGCATAAAAACTGCTAACCCTGTAGTTTAGAGCTGCACAAACTAGGGATGTAACAATAACCGAAATATCGCGATTTCGTATCTCCAAAAGTCTCACAATTATATCGAGAGCTGCCACAATAAATCGAATTACAAAGTTCTTGTAATGATCATCTAGTTTCTCAGTTAACTAGCTCTTGGCTCCTATTCTGAAGATCTTGTTTTGTGAACATTTAGCTGTTTTCTCCTGGACTTTTTTGAAATTTTGACATTTCTGCTCATCCAGTCCCCTCTGCCCAAAATCACGTGTAAAATAAAACCTCATAACTTTACCAGTGTTGGGTTCTGCTTTTGGGTCCAAGATCTGTACTTTGTAATAGTTCCTCTGCTTAAATGCATTGTTTTATAGTAGCAACAACTAAAAACATATGGAACTACATATCCCATGATTCATTTCAGTGCAACATTAAGAAATATGTTTTTTGCTTTAATTCTTAGGATTATGACATGATAATGATTCACGCCAAAGTCTTGTCAAGGTATTTTAAAAGCAAAAAATATACTATTATCTATCTACAATTCTATTATTTTTTTTTCCCAGTCTTTTTGTCAATTCTTCTGGATGTGTTTCAAATGTGAACTTTGAACAGAATCCTATGATTAAAACAGAAATCTACAATCGCAATGCTGGTCAGGAACTCGCAATTATAAAGTTTTCCCAAATCATTATATGCTAATAAAAATATATGTAAAACTGTGTGGAATGTTAATGTACAATGAATCCTGTGTTACTTCTCCTTCAGGTATGACAATGGGACAACATGACTCAGTGTGGGATGCCCCGTAACCAAGCGCATAAAGCTATATTTAGGCACATTTGTGTAAAGTGACTCCAGCGAAACCCCCTAGAGTAACTGAATCTGTCTCGAACTCAAATGTTTCGTGTTGCCACATTTTTCATCGATTTCCAGCACACCGGTGTCCGTCTGCTGTGACACTCCCGCTCCACTGACAGCTGCTCCTTACGCTTTCTCATGAATATCTCTTACATGGCAACCACAATCCCTCCTTTTGTCCCCGAACACTCACTCTCCGAGCAACAAAGAGGAAAATATGCAGCAGTTTTTTCCAGTTCAAAATAAGTTGTAGATATGAACAAAATAAAATACAACTTTGGTCTCTATCCATAAATAATAAAACTGATGGATTGTATGTTTGGGGCCTATTACTTTGACAAACAGTGAGTCCTCAATAGAGTTACAGAGGCTCCGCCATCTGAAATCATGAAATTCAACACACAGGCCTGTCACAAGAACACATTTTGAAACATACTGCAACTACTGTTTAATGGAAGTGACACAATAACAATAATGAGGGATAATCCCAGTAAACCATTTTGAAATATACAGTATTATTAAAAAGCCTGAACTGCAACAATTAAATAAAAGAATGTACCAATAATTAGCCATAAGTTATTTATTCAACCCTCTACAGCTCAAATCTGACCTTGTTACAACAAAATCTCCCCATTATTGCAAACAAATTGTACACATGATAAATACTGACCCTCAAAATACAATACAATATTGTTCCAGCTTTCATATACTGAACGATGAGTCGACGTAGTAATTGTCATGACTGTCAACATTGTTAGTTGTCTGTTTTGTGACTAAACAAGGTCTACACCATGTCTAAACCAGGTTTAAACCAGGACTAAACCAGGACTAAACCAGGAATAAACCATGTCTAAATCAGGGCAAAACTTGGTCTAAACCAGTTCTAAAGCAGGACTAAACCAAATCGATAGGATGATACTAGGCCTGAACCAGGTCTAAATCAGGATTAAACCAGGTCTTAACCAGAACTAAAGTAGTACTAAACCAGGTTTAAACCAGGACTGAACAAGAGCAAAACCAGGACTAAATCAGGTCTTAATATTTGGTCATAAATTGAGCCCATCTTGATTTAGTCCTGTTCTAGTCCTGGTTTAGTCCAGATATAGTTTAGCTTTGGTTTTAGTCCTGGTTTAGTCCCAGTTTAGTTTTGGGTTTAATCCTGGTTTAGTCCCGATTTACTCTAAGTTTTGATGTGGTAAATGTTAGTGTGAATTCTCAACTGTTTTCAAATGCAGTGTTTCTTCCTCTGACTTAAATCTATAGAAACAGTGAAAAGTGCATTATTGCTGTTTAACATGAGGGTATTTCCAGACATGTTTTGAATCAGGCCTATTCTTTGGGGCCTATTATTATTTGGTATATGATGTGTGAGAGTCAGTCGCCCACTCAAACCTCTGCACTGTTACACAAAGAGCCATTGAAGCATCAGAGACTCAGTGAGACTCAGAGGAATCCAGTGCAGAGGAGGAGATGGACATGACCAGAGTTAAACACCAGGGACTGTTCATACAAAAGAACAGCAGTGAGATGGACAGATGTGTGTTTGTTTTAACACTATAAAACTTTAGAAAATATATCATAAAATTGGTGGTTTTCAGATTCTACAATGTGATGATGCCATACTCTCAGATGGGGGTAAGACAGTTTTCCTATTGATTACATTGTACTTTACCATGAAATCTCCAAAATGTAAATTCACAAATGCTGAACCTGATCATTTCTATTACTGACTAGACCCAAGAACTCACTGTACAACATAAATCTGCATTTTATCAATATTCACTTTAGCTGCTCCCCATATTGTCTCATAGAATATTGTGATGTCATCTGAACCCAGCAACAATAATTCATTCACTCCACTCTCAATGGTGGTAAAACAGAGTGACGGTGAGTGAGGCTGACAATCTGCACCACCGGCCCCTGAATATGGAATAAATGTTGTGTTTTCACGTGTTTTAAACTGTACTCCTTCATGCATTTACAACAATGGCAGATCTAACACAAAAAGTTCCTTACTGGTTACCTAACAGGTGCAAGTAAGCAACTTCTATGGATACTACCAAGGTCTAAAACAGGTCTAAACCAGGTGTAAACAAAATCTAAACCAGGTCTAAACCAGGTCAAAACCAGCAACAAACCAAAAATAAACCAGGTCTAAACTAGGTTGAAAGCAGGTGTAAAACAGGTCTAAACCTGCAAGGTCTAAATCAGGTCTAAACCAGGCCTAAACCAGGTCAAAACCAGGTCAAAACCAGGTCAAAACCAGGTCAAAACCAGGTCAAAACCAGAAATAAATGAGAAATAAACCCAAAATAAACCAGAAACAAACTAAAAATAAATCAGGTCTAAAATAGGTCTAAACCAGGTGTAAAGGAGGTCTAACCTAGGTCGAAACATGGCTAAACCAGGTCTAAATTAGGTCTAAACCAAACCTAGTCCAAGCTAGACCAGACTAAACCAAGACTAAAGCTGGACTAGTGCAAAACTACATCTAAACCACAATTAACTTGGTCTAACCAAGGACTAAACAAGAACTTAACCAGAACTAACCCAGGGCAAACAAGTGCTATGATAATTAGAGACATTTTTTGCATCAACCCAAAACAACAGGAAATATGTGTTTAGATGAACAGAGCAGTTCTGTCCTCTGTAGACGTCATTCTAAAGGGACATGTCCCTGGGGTCATTTACATTTATTCAAACCACTTTTAACAACCACATTTGATTCTTCCTGTATCTGTCCTTTTCACGTCAATCACAGGGTTAAACTGAAAGACCAGCAAGTGTCTAGGGAGAGAGAGAGAGAGAGGGTGAGAGGAGAGAGAAAGGAGAGACAGAGGGGGAAGAGAAAAAGAGAGAGAAAGAGAAGAAGAGATGGAAGAGAAAAAGGAAAAAGCAGAGGGAATGAGAAAGATAGGGAGGAGGAAGGAAGAGAAAAGAAGAGATAAAGACAGAATGAGTGAGGAAGGGATCGAGAAAGACTTAAAGAAGGAGAGAGGAAGCTGAGGGATAGAGAGAGAGAGGAGGATATTGGAAGAGAGTTGAGTGAAAGAGCGTGAGAGACAAGGAGGGAGGAAGAGAGTGAGGGAGAGAGGAAGCGAGGAAGAGTGACTGAGAGAGAAGGAGAGTGACAGAGAGGGAGAGAGAGAGAGGTAAGAGAGGGAGGGAGAGACGGAGAGAGAGGAGAGGGCAGATTACATTGTGCATGTGGATGTAGGTCACAGAGCATCAGGGGGCGACCCACTGCTGCTGAGGCCCACTCTGTGACATCACTTCCTGTATTCATCCAGATCTGCTTCCCTAATGTGTAACAGCAGACAGCAACGCAAACCCAGGGCTAAAACAGGCCTATACCGGGACTAAACCAGGACTAAAACACCACTAAACCAGGACTAAATCAGGTCTAAACCAGTACTGCTAGTAAACCAGGGCTAAACCAGGACTACGAGTAAACCAGGACTAAACCAGGTCTAAACAAGGGCTAAACAAAGACTAAACCAGGTCTAAACCAGGTCTAAACAAGGGCTAAACCAAGGCTGAACCAGAACTAAATCAGGCCTAAACCATATGGATACGAGACTCTACTGAAATCAGGAAGCAGGGCGCATGGACCATCAACAGAGACCAGGAGGCGTTTACTTCGGCTCACACATGGGACTCATTTGTCTAGAGACCACCACGTGACGGTAGACGTGGTCAGTCTGGTAGATCTGCCAGATCCGTCAAACTGACCACGTCTAAACAAAAGCTGATCAGAGGCACATCACAGCAGTGGAAGTGCTACCGCCGAAACATGTCAGGGAAATACGCTATTTAGCTGTTTACTAAACAAAACATCAGGGCTAAACCAGGTCTAAACCAGGACTAAACCACGTAAAGTAAAATCAGTATAAAAGAAGGTAGAAACTTGTCTGACAAAACCAGCTCTAAACTAGGATTATAACAAGACTAAACCAAGTCTGATCCAGGACTAGTTGTGCCTGGATCAAACAGGGCTGGCAAAGCATCGCTGGAAAAATACTGGTGCCAAATATCTGCAAAATGTTCATGCTGGAGCCAATACCTGATCCAAGATCTGAACCAAGATCTGAACCAAGATCTGAACCAAGATCTAAACCAAGACCTGAACCAAGACCTGAACCATGTGGGGAAACAATCAAATAGTGATTTGTGATAATGCGATTGCGATTATATTTGTGATTTATGTTTTAGTAACAGGATTCTGTTCAAAGTAAAGAGTTGGCTCGGGCTTCTGTTCCAGATGTCTCCTGGACGCATCCCTGGGGAGCTGTTCCAGGCATGTCCCACTGGAAGGAAGCCCTGGGGAAGACACAGGACACGCTGGAGGGACTATGTCTCTGGACTGGCCTGGGAACGCCTTGGGGTCCCCCCAGAGGAGCTGGAGTTGGAGGAAGTGTCCGGGATGAAGGAAGTCTGGGAGTCCCTGCTTAGACTGTTGCCCCCGCGACCCGGCCCCGGATAAGCGGAAGAAAATGGATGGATTCTTTTCAAAGTTCACATTTTAGTGTCCAGAAGAATTGACAAAAAGACTGAAATCTGAACTGACAAATGAACAGAAGAATCACATTTCAGAACATGTACAGATCTAAACTACAGGGTTAGCAGTCTTTATGCAGAATAAGACAGCAGTTGTTTGTGTTTGGCTTATTGCAAATTGTGATTTTGACTAAACTGTGATTAATAACAGATGTATTGCCTTACCCTATCATATATACATATACCATCTTGATTTTGAAACATTAACGTCATGATAAAAACATTAAAGCCATAAACCTCCTCAAAACAGACCTGGAGTTGTGTTTTGTTTCATTCACACGTTTGAGTAATCTTTTATTATTAGTCTGTCTACATCTCCAAAGCTCAAAATGCTCTGTTCCACCTTGTGATGTCATGTAGTGGTAGTTTTCAAGTTAACAGCTCCTTTTACATTTAGTTCAGTAGAGACTGGCAAATGCAGGACTGAAATTATCCAAATGATTCTAGTGAAGGTGTATGGAGTTTAAAAACACAGTGGAGCACTTCCTGTATTACTACATGACATCAAAAGGTGGAACAGAATTTCTTCTGTTTGAGAGAACTCAGTCTAAATGTGCAGGGTTTGTATGTTAAACATGTGTGAATGAAACAAAACACAACTCCAGGTCTGTTTGTGATGAGGAAACAACATTAGAACAGAGATCAGAAAATAGTGCAGTATGAGCTCTTTAAAGCTTCATTACACAAAAACCAAACAGTCCCTGATGTTTGAATTGAAGCGTGAGTATTATATAACAGCGTATGGCAGTCAGGCCCTGTGCTGCAGCCAGGGAAACAAGAGAGATGAATTATTGAAACAGGGTGAGTGCTCTCCTCCCTCTCTCTCCGCTCTGTGTGTCAGACGGTGAATACAGCAGCCCCTTTGAAAACGACAGGTGGACGACAATGACAATACACCTTTATACTGACACAACACCAGAGGGTCTGCATACACTGAAAGTGACCAGCGCTGGGCTCATGTACCAGGTCTGGGTCAAATATGAATACAATTCATTCACTTTTCATACTCATAGTGTGTCCCTTCAGGGCCACACACACAGTCACGGCTCTTAGAAAGCCTTTAACACACTCTTGTGGTTATAATATAAACAGATGTTTATCTGTACAATACTTACAAAATGAGAGATACAGTGCAAGGCTGTGAGAGGAGAGGAAAAGCGGAGCTTGGAGAAGGTTATAGGGAGTTTAACGAAGAGACCAAAGTTTCTCTGCACAGAAAGAAACAGGAGAGGAGGAGGAGAAGAGGAGAAGAGGAGGAGGAGAGGAGCTGGTGCTTTCTCTGCCTCCATTCTTTTCCATAGGCGTGCACACATGGTGCCTCTTCTTGTACCTGGTGTGAGGAGAGCCGAGAGTGAGCAGAGTGCCTTCCATACATTTTTGTGTTTGTGATACTTAACTATTAAATAAAATTGACAAGACTCATTTGTTTATCTTCCTTGATCAGGTAGTCTGGCTGTGCCAGGCTAGGAGCTGCTCTGCTCTTACATGACCTCTTTCATGTACCAATCACATATGTAGGTGTAGAGTTTTTACAAAAATGCAAATGCTTGGGAAGCTTTTATATTTACATATTTTATAAGTACCAGTGTTTCAATAAAGCTAAAGGTACCTTTACTTTTGCGGCATCTTATTATTTTTTCACACTGCGCATAAACTGCCTCTGGTGCCCTCCCAGACCCATTTGGCATCATCAGGCATTTTTGTTTGACACCACTTTATTTCAGCAGCAGCACGTTTACTTTTTCAGTGCTATAGTAGTACCTCTCCAGCCCTAACTGTCCCGCACTGCCTCCTTCACTGCCTCGTGTGTTCTCGTCTCGTCTGATTGGTCACTGTTGAACATGTGTTTGTGCAGTTACAGTGAGCACTGGTCAAAGCTGCACCATCAATTATTTAACCTGAGCCTGAGAGCCCCTCACAGGCACGAGCTGCTGCTGCTGCTGCTGCTGCTGCTTCTGCTGCTGCTGTGGATTTACTGTGTAAAACTCTACTGAAATATAACAGTGGTTAATCTTCAAATCATCTAAATGAGAGGAATTTCTGTTAATCACATTAATTCTCCCCTAAAACAAACTGTCTTATATTTATATTTTAATACATTAATGACTGGAATTAGTCTGTTTTCATTTCCATCGAAACCACATGCCAAATAAACAGGTTTACATCACTATGATCCACTCTTTGAACTGAAAAGAAATCATGCATTTATCACTGTCATCAAGACTTTTGAAACAGACAAAGAAATGTTGATTCAAAGTCTTGGATCTGCTCTAAACCACATGTTTTTACTGAGGATTTGCCTTTGACCTCTCCATTAGAAACACACAAGCTCCTCAGTAACTAATATTATCAATGACGGTTGTCAAAAAACTGATATCTAAACTAGATACTCATTTGAGCAAGTATCGATACTGAATCTAATCTTAGTTTTATTTAGAACTAGTGTAAACAGCATGGTGTAAAAAAACAAATACTATTATTTTGTGTTGAAAATAACAATATTGTCTAAAAAAAAATCCTGTTTGAAATTTTAGTATTTTGACAACACTTATAACAGAATCTTGACTAAAATATCTCATCCCACCCATACACCCAGAGCTGTTCACTGTGCTTTCAAATGAACTAAAAGTGTGTCAGAATTCACTTAATAACACAACAAATACTCTTTAAACTATCCACAGCCCATTCTCCATTCATTGCATCATATTCACCACATTTAAATCCCATATGTGGATCGTGTTGCCATAGAAACAACTCCCCCCTCCCCTCTCCCGCTCACATTTACAGTAAGTCCAGTGAGCCCCATATGTTACAGCTCCATCATCATCGCTGCATTTACACTGGTCTGTGCTCAGCTGTTAAAACCATTACAGAAGAAACACAAAACCAGCCATCCACGTAACCACAACCTATTGTGTACTAGAGGATTACACAGGCAGAAGAACTACTGACAATACGCTACAATGGTTTAGAATAGGCTACGTTTGGTTTGACACTTTGATTTGTTTCATAAAAGAATCTAAATGCAGTGCAGTCCTACAGAAGTCCAAGATTTGCAGTAAAAGTGGGTCTTTAAAAGGGCCCATATTACACTATTATAAAGTAGTTTCCTCATCACAAACAAACCTGGAGTTGTGTTTTGTTTCATTCACACATCTTTAACACACAAACCCTGCAGATTTAGGCTGAGTTCTTCTCTCAAACTCTCAAACACTCTCTCCACTTTGTGATGTCATATGGTAATATAGAAGTGCTCCGCTGTGTTTTTAAACTCCATAAACCTTCACTAGAATCATTTGGATCATTTCAGCCCTCTGTCCTAACTTGGGAAGGTCCAACCACTTTGCTAATTTGTATCTTGTGTCTCTCAAATGCGAACAAAGTCTCGTAACACAATAAAATAAAACACAAAATATATAATTTCTTTTACCTGACATAAGTAATAGTTTGGTGTTTCGGTTGTTGATTCTGTAAAAATCTGTGCTGTTTTTCAGTCCTTTAAGTCTCTTTTTCCTAGTGAACCTCCATGTTAGTTTTTGATGTGAGCAGGTCACGCCCTCTGAAATCAGGGAGACAGGATATAGCTCCAGATCCACTCGTCTTTGTAAAGTTCTGTCAAAGCGCATGGCTCTGGCTGTTCAGGTAATGACATCACAAGGTGGTACAGAGCATTTTGAGCTTTGGAGATGTACAGACTAATAATAAAAGATTACTCAAACGTGTGAATGAAACAAAACACAACTTCAGGTGTGTTTTTGAGGAGGTAACAACATTCTACCTTGGCTTAAAGCTCACAAGAGTCAATTTTGTGTAATTATGTAATTATCATAATGTATTTATTTTTAATTTTATTTATGAATTTCTTCAAGTATGGCTAGTGCTAATTCTCAGCTCTTGTCCCTGGTTGGGCTTAAACAGTTCCTTTGATTCTCATTACCCACACAGAGACCCACTCCTCCATATAGTTCTGCCTGTGTGGCCATGACACTTCTTCTCGGTCCTCTCCTATGACTCTTCTATGTGTAATAATCCCCCACATACGTCCTGTTCTTGCCTATGATAAATCACAATCATGAATCATCTCCCCCCTGCGGCGTGGAGACAGACCGACCAATCACGTCACAGCGCAGACAACAACAGCGAGAGGAGCAGGTGAAGAAACAAAACAACCATGTCCAATGTAATTCTCGTTAGTTTGGGTTAAAGGTGTTCTGTGTAACTTTGCCATGGAGGTATTTTTGCTTTGCTTGAAATATTGATTTAATTGCACATGTTTTAGTGCTCACAGATACCTAGGAAAAATATGTATTCTTGCATTGAGTGTAGTCGCCTCTCCACAGATCTGACTTGTAACTTGCCCTGGGAGTGTAACTTTTTGGTAGAGGGTACACAATCTGCTTGTGTTCATGGAGATAAATGGAAAATAGTCAGAGTGTAATATACGCTTTTCCACCTTCAAGGCTTAAAGCACGTTACATCAAGAAATCCATTCACACGCACACTCACACCTCAGTGTACGCAGACACTGGGGGCGAAGAGGGTTAAGTGTCTTGCCCAAGGACACCACATCAGCATTTATTTGTGCGAGCTGGAATCCAACCACCAG
Organism: Taenioides sp. WSHXM2023; assembly: GCA_029959045.1. Taxonomy (NCBI): domain Eukaryota; kingdom Metazoa; phylum Chordata; class Actinopteri; order Gobiiformes; family Gobiidae; genus Taenioides; species Taenioides sp. WSHXM2023. Next base: position 3,341,597 of record CM057087.1, on the reverse strand, counting down.
AGAGTGTAGGATTCTGCCAAACTTCAGATCAGAGCTACTGATCTGCTGCCATCCAGATATACGTTTAATGCCATACTGTGGAACATTCCAGGCACAGCAGTAGCATTTCCATGGACACAAGCAAGTGGAGTACCCTCTACTAGAAAAAGTTACATAGTACATCTTTAACATGATATCACAGCATATTAAAATAGCCATGATTTAACATTGAACTGGAGGGCAGGTCTATGGGAGGAAATTTGTTTTAAAAATGGTTTAGACCTGGTTTAGTCCTGGTTTAGACTTGATTTAGTCTTGGTTTAGTCCAGGTTTACAAGTAGTCCTGGTTTAGACCTGGTTTAGTCCTGGTTTAGCCCTGGTTTAGACTTGATTTAGTCTTGGTTTAGTCCTGGTTTACTAGTAGTCCTGGTTTAGACCTGGTTTAGTCCTGGTTTAGCCCTGGTTTAGACTTGATTTAGTCTTGGTTTAGTCCTGGTTTACTAGTAGTCCTGGTTTAGACCTGGTTTAGTCCTGGTTTAGCCCTGGTTTAGACTTGATTTAGTCTTGGTTTAGTCCTGGTTTACTAGTAGTCCTGGTTTAGACCTGGTTTAGACCTGGTTCATATCTCTGTAATTACTGGGCCTATTCACATGAAACAAAAACTGGCCAAAGTCTTCCCTGTCAGTAAACAAAAGAGAAAGCCCCATTTCCTGACAAATAATTATAAGTGCTCAACATTTGTGCATTTCAGGTTTGGATGTTTCATTCAAAAACAGCGAAAAATGACATCAAATTTGCTGTGAGCTCAATCTAACAAACCTTTTGGAATAAACTCTTGTCCTTTGACCTATAGTTTGAGCTGAGGCAGTGAGCAGAGCGGCAGAGTGGAGCACAGTCTGTGGAGATCTCCCTCATATAACAGGCCCCAGGGACAGAAGACTTGACCCACTTTTCAACACATATATAATGATGCTCCAGTGACTATGGCAATAAATAATGTATTGTAGATTTTCAATAACGATATAGGGAACATATAGAAACGTTCATATCAAGAGGAATAGCTGCTGTGCGTAAAACGTGTTGGCATAGACTAATGTTAAAGAAATTCTATGTGCTGGAAATGTAAAAAAAATACATATATTGAGGAGTGAATATGTGTATGAGGAATAACAACAATTTATTATCAACAAAAATATCAAATTTTCTGACAGCCATTGTGATTAAACTTGTAATTTGTGTTTTAATAATAGACCTGGAGTTGTGTTTTATTTCATTCACACATGTTTAACACACAAACCCTGTGTATTTAAGCTGAGTTCTTCTCTCAAACAGAAAACACTACAGGAAGTGCTCCACTGTGTTTTTAAACTCTGAAAACCTTCACTACATCTTGATAATTTCAGCCCTGGAACTGCCGATTTCTGCTGAACTAAAGGGAAAAAGGAGCTGTTCACTTTAAAAGTACCAGTTCATGACATCACAAGGTCGAGCAGAACATTTTGAGCTTTGGAAACGTAGGCAGACTAATAATAAAGGGTTACTCAAACATGTGTGAATGAAACAAAACACAAATCAAAGTATGTTTTGATGAGGTAAAAACATGGCTTCAAATTCAGAAGAATCCATTTCATTTTGTGCAATTTAGGACTTTTAAATGTGTCCAGAAGAACTGACAAAAAGACTGAAATCTGACAGACGAATACAAGAATCACATTACAGAACATGTTTGTCCAGATCTAAACTACACGGTTAGCAGTTTTTATGCAGAATAAGACAGGAAATGCCGTTGTTTGTGGAGGAAATGATGGTTCTTCTTCTCAGCACATTAAAGTAACACTCCAGATAACAATTATTTGATGACTAAAATATTGGCGATTCTTTGATTAACTTGTTTCAGCCCTACCAGGAACTAAACCAGGACTATAACCAGATCAAACCAATTGTACGTAAGCACCAAACTGGGCCAAAAGCAGGTGACTGTGTCATGAACCTAATATTAAAAGTCCTAAATTATGCAAAATCAACTCCTGTGAGCTTTAAGTCATGTTAGAATGTTGTTACCTCCTCACAAACAGACCTGGAGTTGTGTTTTGTTTCATTCACACATGTTTGAGTAACACATTATTATTCGTTTGTCTACGTCTCCAAAACTCAAAATGCTCTGTTCCACCTTGTGATGTCATGAAGTGGTAGTTTAACAGCTCCTTTTAACTTTAGTTCAACACAGATCAGGAAATTCCAGGGCTGAAATGAAGAACTCAGTCTAAATATGCAGTTGGTTTGTGTGTTAAACATGTGTGAATGAAACAAAACACAACTCCAGGTCTGTTTGTGATGAGGAAACTACATTAGAACATAGATTCGAAAATAGCGTCATATGGGCAACTTTAATAGATAGTGTACAGCAGAAATGTAAGTTCAAATAAGTTCAAATTCAAGTCTGGAATCTGCATCTTTTCCATTGCAAACTACTGACAAGACCTTGGCCCTCTCTCCTCTGCAGATGTGTGTAGTTTCTTCAATAATGTGCAGTCCCACTTCTTTTCTGACAGCATCAAAGGGACTATTTTAACACTAACAAGGGTCAAACCGAGACGAATCCCAAAAGTAAAAAGTACACAGTACGGCAATAGGGGACAAGCAGGCCCAGTTACAGATCAGGTCTGTGAAGGGGCAGGCCCCCTCACAATCAGAATGCACATTTCTCAAGGTATTATAAATAGGGGTGTTCAAAAATATTGAAATATTGATATATCGTTTCGTTTAATGTGATGATACAGTATTGATATCGTAGGCTGCTGTATCGATATATCGCCAAGAGTATTTTTTACTAAATTATTTTGTTACAGCGCTACAGTTTTGTTGCTTGTTCAGAGGAAGGAAACTTGTTGACATTTTCACTGTTTTGATTATTTAAATGTTTGTTTTTCATGTTCATTTTGCACAAGAAGTGGTTTAACAAACACTTTTAATATCACAGCCATGATTTAGCCGTTATTTTTTATTGAACCCTATCGTGGCCTATGTATCGAATCGGCAACGTCTTAATGATACCCAGCCCTAATTATAAACACTGAATAAATGCTAGATAGAGAAGCATAATGCCAGACTATGGGACATTCCAGGCTAAGCTATAAACTCACCATGGAAACAAGCAAGTGGCAGAGCTTTCATCAGAGAAATGACATCGTGCACCTTGAGATGGTTGGTATAAATAAATTTGTGAAAAGAGAGCGTAACATTGTCCATTCTTAACTTACTTTGTAGGTCAGTCATAATCTGAATGACTTCTGACTTCTGAATTTTCTGATTTTCTCATTTATTTTCTTATGGTCATTTTCAGGCTCAATTTTCTGTATTTTAGCTAAACAAATGACGATATATTCCCCTCTACTGTTGGTGGGCATCAGAGTGGTCAGCCCGGGACATTTCTTGTATAAAACTGGGACAAATCAATGGTTTTGGATAAATCTGCTGGAACAGGGGACACAGGGCTCCAAACTGGGACTGTCCTGGGGAAATAGGGTAGGGTGACCAGATTTTCAAATTCAAAAACTGGGATATCCGTGGTTTAGGGTGGTTGGTAATAATAAAATTGTGAAACGAGTGCATAATTAAAGAAAACTGTTCTGCACTGGGCCCATTCATGACTATTTAACGACTAACATGAGTCAATATAATCACATTTTATTTGTGTTTTGGTCATATTTAAGCAGCTTTTCTGTATTTTACCTAAACAAATGACAATGTATGCCTCTCTTTACTGTTGGCAGGGGTCAAATTGGTCAAAAATAGGGACACCTGGGACATTTCTTGCATAAAATTGGGAAAAATCACTGGTTTTGGATGAATCTGCTGGGACAGTGGACACGGGGCTCAAAACTGGTAAATAGGGACATCTGGTCACCCTATATTAACGCGTTCTTGCAGTATGATTAGAAAATTAATGGATAGACAAATAAAATAGTTTTTAAATGGTGCAAAAATACATAAAATACAAAGTAAACAGATCTGTAGTGAATGTTGCAGTAACTGTTTCCAGTCAGTACAAGCGTCAAAATAAACATGACTGAACAGGAAGACAATAATAAGACTGTAATAATATTTAGCCTACAAACATGCGCATCATAAAGCTCGTTAAAAGCTACAACAATGACTCCCACAATGCAATGCTTAATGTTGTGATCACTAATTACATTGCATGTCATGTCATGTTGAAAACGAGGTCAGGAGGAGTGTGTTTTCTGTGTCGGATGCACTACCGTACAGCTCCAGTCTCGTCTCGCTGCTTTCTCGCTCTGTCACCGCGTTTACCGCAGTCTCGCTTCTCCCCCACCGCAAAAAACAAGCCCCAAACCAGCGCTGTCTCACCTTCAGAGAGCTCCAGGTCCAACTCCGCCAGCTGGTCTCTGACCTCTTTAGGCAGAGCCGACAAATCAACACCGCGGTCGGCCATGGCTCGGGCGCAGGGTCGGGGAAGCGCGTCAGTCCCGGAGGCGAAAACGAGAGCGGAGATCCAGGCAGTAAAGTCCAAAGTGGAGCGGGTAGAGTCTAACTAAAGCAGATCATGGTGTTGTTTTGCGGTTTAGACCATCTTCTCGGCTCCTTCCCTGCACCGCCATGACCGAGGGACCGTGGGAGATGGAGCAGAGCGGAGGCAGAGTCACGTGACGCGGGCGCAGGAGGATAAACGGACACAGACCGACGAGCGCAGGACGGGCTCCGTGCGCCCTCGTCCGGACAGGCACTCAAATGGCACAGAAGATTGACCATAATAATTGAAAATCTATTAAAGCATCTAGTCATTTTGTTTTGATAAACATGTAATGTGAAAATGCATATATAGATTACAATATTTAAATTAATCCTAAATCATATGACATTTTAAGGTTGCAGTCACACTCCTCGTCTGATTTCTTTATTTGGTCTAGTTCTAGTCCTGGTTTAGTCTGGGGTTTTTAGGCCTATTTTCTTAATCTTTCTTGTACAGCCCTGGTCTAGTCCAGGTCTAGTTCTGATTTAGTCCTTGTATTGTCCATTTTCCAAAAGTTTGACCATAGCCTCCTGGGACCCGAAGAAAAAAAAAAGTATTGCAATATATATATATATGTGTGTGTGTGTGTGTGTGTGTGTGTGTGTGTGTGTGTGTGTGTGTGTGTGTGTGTGTGTGTGTGTGTGATTTCTCTCTATTTGGAGGTAAATGAACAGCTTAGCATTTATATTTTGTAAATTTTATTTTTATTTATAATTTGTAACATGTCCGCTATAATGGACATTTTGGTGTTAAATCCGAGTTAACAAGCTAACAAAAACAACTTTTTTGATGACCAACATCTCTGACAAGCCTTACTCGCCTCACAAAGTTTTTAGACTACCTTTAAATTTCTTAATTTATTTATTTTTTTAACATAGCGCAATCACAAACTAACTCCTATTGAGTTCATGTTTTATCCTGGATATGATCATACCCTATATCCCCAACCCTATTTAGGCAGAGGAACCTAGTCTATCTCAAAACACTTAAAAGATAGACTAGTTAATTCAATGTTCACTATAAAGGACACACATGAATGGGCCGGGTCTTAGGAGGATATATTTAAGAGGAAGAATCACTTACACACATTACATTTTTTCCATTGCAAACTCCTCTGCAGGGACTATTTTAACACTCACTAGGGTCAAACCAGGACAAATCCCAAAAATTCTAAAGTAAAAAGTACCAGTCTGGTTCTGTCTTGTTTTTGTCTGGGTCTTTCACACTCAGCACAATAAAGAATAGTGAAATATTACGAGAGTCTGCTGAAACAGGCTTTTAATTCAAAACAAGCGCTAATAAAATAATAATGTAATAAACTCGACATTGAAGCACATTAAAATAAAGATGCACTATGTAACTTTCCTGCTGGGATTGTTTTTGTTTGATCATCATATATTCAAAAATGTGGTTTTAATTTTAACCCAAATGATTTAAGATTTTTATTCTCTGCCTGAAATATTTTTTATGGTTGTTAAAATTAATTCATTTAATTTTATGCATTTTTTTTTATTCATAAAAAAAAATAATGTTTAGCTTTAGGCATTTTAACACTTTTTATTTATTATTTTTATTTATGATTTATTGTGTTTTACTGTTTTACTGTCTTTTTGTACAACTGTACAACAGCTCACCCTGATGTAACACATAACCCTATGTTCTGTCAAACATCAGATCAATTTTGGACTGTTTCCCTTATGACCTCTTGTATATAGAGATTTTTTATTACTTATTTTTCTATTGTATTTTGACTTGTACATATACCTTCATATAATTATGTCTTATTTGACACTTTTGCTATCTTTTTTGCTACTTATTTAGAATTTATTATTATTAACATTTCTATTTTTTACTCTTTGTTATTATATTATATTGTGATGTTTGAGCTACTGTGTCCAAATCATTTCCTTTGTGGATCAATAAAGTTTGTCTAAGTCTAAGTCTAGTAATATTTTTTTTATGGTAGTTTAAATAATATATACGGATAAAAGCTGCAGTTGGGAGGTACGGACTGTCCACCACCTGCTCGTCTCCATGGAAATGCTATTGCTTTGTCTGCGATATTCCACAGTGTAGCATTAAACATATCTGTCTTGTATTTATTCATTCAATTACTTGTGTTTGGTCTCCTCTCTCCAGATCTGAGGCTGTAACTTGACCTGGTGGCATTACCTACTTATGGTTAGTTTAATGTCATATTGGGAAACATTCCAAGCAAAGCAATAACAATATCAAGTTTTTTTGTTTTGTTTTGGTGCTTAAATGATAAAAAAATACCTAAAAAAGTGTAAATAACCAAAGTATTCTTCTGAATAGTAAGATATGATTTTTGCAGGAGAGGTCTCTCTCGTTTCCATTCATTTATTTTGAATTATTTGTCAGAGATACCATACGTTCAGACTGTACACAAGTTATTCATTTCTATGCCAGATCTGTGCTGCTGACAGTATTTCACATGGTTATGAAAAAACTAAACAAAAAGACCTCGACATGATGGGACAGTCACATGAAAATAAAAAACTGAACGTAAAAAATACTGGAAAATATGCTGTGGAAGTACAATGTTATAAAATATGCAAATCTCAAATGCCGCACAAAGCACAAATAGTGTCTAGTTCATTGTACAAGAGTCCAGGCCTATAATAATAATAAGAACCATTCACTCACATTTCAGAACGCTTAAAATAGAAAAATATATATTGCACTACTCTTTCCTCAAATCCTCAAATGAAACTACCTGGATTATTTCAAACATCGTCAACAGCAGTGATTCTCAGCTGGTCGTAGTTGGCTGTTGAAAATATAGTCAAGTTTTGTCTTGTTTTAAGAAGAAAAAAATGAAAAAAATCTTAAAATATCAGTAGCATATCAGTAGTTCAATTTGTAATGTCAAAGGTTAAAGGTTGATGGTTAACCAGAGAGGTGGCTAGTTTGAATCTAAGACACATTAAGCAAGACACATCCAGATTGTTAACATGTCTTTTCAGTGATTGGAAGATTGCGTTCCCCTTATGAAAATAGTAGAAAAAAATAATTCTAAATCTATTAAAGCATCTAGTCATTTTGTTTTGAGAAAAATGTAATGTGAAAATGCATATATATTAAATTAATCCCAAACCTTGACATTTTAAGGTTGCATTCACACTCGTCGTCTGATTTTTTTTTCAATTTGGTCTAGTTCTAGTCCTGGTTTTTTAGTCCTATTTTCTTAATCCTTGTTTAGTCCTCATTTAGTTCTTGTACAGCCCTGGTCTAGTCCACATCTAGTCCTGGTTTAGTTCTCTTACTGTCCAGTTTTAGTCCTGGTTTAGCCCTGGTCTAGTCCACATTTATTCCCAGTTTAGTCCAGGTTTAGTCGCATTTTCTGAGTGTGAATGTACCTCGAGTCTTATTAGCATTAGTCTATAACTAAAAGTGTTAAAATCAAATTACGATTATTGTTCTCCAAACGTGGAACCAGTTGAGAACCACTGCTGTAGCTGTGATTATCAAGATAATCTAAAGCTAACCATTTCAAGTGTTACATTGAAAAGGGAATTCTTACATGGTTTTTGCATCAATAAGTTTATCATTTAAGTTTAAAAAGACATTTGGAAAAGCAGGAACAATGATAGTTTGAAGCACAACAGTGGTCGTCGTCAGCCGTTTTGAATAAGTCCATGCAGTCTTTAGGGTTTGATACATACACTTAATGCTATGACATTTTTAATATGTTTTGAACAAAATGGTAAAACGCCAGGCACTACACAGGGATAATCTGTGTTCACATCTATAAGTTTGGTTTATGCACAAAACAGTTACATGACATGGGTATTTTAGGTAGAAGAAATGATATTAACGATGCACTACGGAACTTTTCTGATGTGGGGTCTGCTGCCCGTTTGTCTCCATGGAGATGTCAGTGCTTTACCTAGAAAGTTAAACAATATGGCATTAAATGTATTCATCTTGTCTTGAATTTACTCAATTAAAAACAGAACTAGTTCATTTCAGTGGTCCAAAGTTATTCCTCTGACTTTACGCAATTCAGAGCATCCTAATTATTCACCACAATCACTTTATAAGAGTTTTTTTTTTTCTGTGAAGGTAACGCTAACAACAACTAGCATGCTAACTGTGCACTTCCTGAGTTTCTAATTTGCTAGAGGCAGTACACAGCAGACTTTTTGTTTTGACCTCGAGAGCTGCTTATACAATATCTCTGTACTGGGGCAAGACACATTTTGCTCAAATACATGGGAAAAAAATCTAGTATAAAGCCTTTAATGCCATACTGTGACACATTCAGACAAACAAAGCAATGACATCTCCATGGAGACAAGTACGAAGCACACCCTATACCAGTGAAGTTACACAATGCACCTTTTAAAACGACAACAAAAAGTAAACAGAGTATTCAACATACCCCCCAGTGCGATCTTAACTGCAAATATGGACAATCAACGTCTTTAAAATCTTTTCTTACATAGTATTTACACGATATATTACACAGTATAGAGAAGCCACTGGGAAGTACTGAACCGCGTCATGGGCCAAAGACACCCAAACCTGATCAGCCATTTCAATCCGTGTTCTATGCAATGATGTGAGTAAATACAGGTTACTAACATGGTTTTAATCGTGTATTTCTGAGCTACTGTGTCTGAGCTGTTTCCCTAATGGACCAATTGATACTTTGCAGCTGGTGTCATCAACATTCCTTGGGAGCTCTGTTTGAAGCTCTGTTACTCAAATTAGACTTTAATCTGAGCTTTGTGCTGTTAATCACGTTCATCTCAAATCACATTACAGTCACGAGCTATCTAACAGTTCCTTACACTAAAATTGAACAATAAATGTTTGTTTAAATTCATTTTGTACTTTTTCTGGAGTTTTCAGACAATCTAAAAACCTGTCTAAAAACATTCGTCCATAGACATAGACGCAGTAGACCCACAGTGTTATGTTACTGCAAAGTATCAATAAGGTTTGTCTAAGTGATTATAAAGTGTTGTAGTAAATATAGGGTCTTGCATCTCATCATCCTGTACCTGAACACAAACTTGCAACAATGAGCATCTCTGATTTTGTAGCATGGAGTTTTGGTGCTAGTGAAACAGCAGCAGATTTTACTCTGGTTATGTTCACATGCACACTAAATCTGATTATAATCTGATTTCTAGACCTTTAAGATTATTTAGATCAAATACAAACCAGAAAATCTGATGCGAGTAATCAGCGGGGCCATGATCTGAAAGGAATTTGATTTAAATAGAAATGTGGTTATTTTGTGTAGAAATTGTGCTCTATAAATAAATTTCCCTCGCTTTCTCTGCAGTTTAGGAGACAGTCCAGACAGGAAAATTAGATAAAACAAAACAAAACAGAAAAAAGATTAACCGTTATATGATCAGGAAACTCTCACTGAGATTCACAACCTCTTTTACCGGGACTGTCCAAAGAGGAGACTCTATTTGTTTTTAGGGGAAACCTATGCGGACACAGGAAGAACATGCAAACTCTATAGTCTACACAGAAAACTAGAATTGAACCTGGGACCTTCTTGCTGTGAGGCAGAAGCACTAACCGTTACACCACTATGTCACTGATACAGATTTATGAAAGCGATTTTGGGAATGGCTGATCAGGCTTTGAGTCAATAGACAAATAAAGCTGCATTTTAAAAGAGAAATGAGAACAAATCATGAACAGTTACACTATTCCATTTCATAACCGAGCCAGTAAGACAAGGGCCCGACCTCAGAGAAGCGCAAATGTACAATGCAGATTTCTGAATTTACAAATGCAGATGTGTGGAGTTTTTGGGGCGAGGAGGAGGTGGAGGCACTGTGTTTGTGTGTCTTAAATTAAAGGATAAGTCCCTTCTGTTATTTATTGAACACATTTTTGCCCTTCTTGCCCTCCTTGAGTTTCAGTTCCACTACCGGCATGGACCGATCATCTCGGGGCAGAGGAGGGAGAGTGCGTCGACATTAGAACGCCCGCTGGTTGCCCGGAGCCCATCCCGGCCAGTATAGCCACGGCCTCGGCAGCCCGCACGCTCATGCCGTTGATGGAGGGGGCGGAGATGGGGGGCGAGGGGGCGGGGACAGGGGGTGAGGGGCCATGTTGGATCACAGCGGCGGGAGATCTGACCGGCTCCGAGTCCTCCGCTCCGCCTGCAGCTAGGTACATACACACACACATCACCCTTAGAGAGTGAGAGGTACAGGGAATTAGATGAGGTGGAAGATGGGACCAACAAAAAGGAAATTAAAATACTGAAAAGGTGGAATAAACACTGAGATAAATGTATAACCAAAAACAAGAAATATGCCTTAAACACAGCTCTTCTCCCAAACAGAAAATGCTCTGCTGCACCTTGTGATGTCATGTGGTAATACAGGAAGTGTTCCACTGTGTTCATACATCTTCACTAGAAGCATTTGGAATTTCATATCTACTGAACTAAAGATAAAAGGTAGCCGTTAGCGTGAAAACTACCCCCACATGACATCACAAGGTGGAACAGAGCATTTTGAGCTTTGGAGATTTAGACAGACCTAATACAGTGTTACTCAAACATGTGTGAATGAAACAAAACACAACTCCAGGTCTGTTTGTGAGGAGGGAACAAATAGGTACTTATAACATGACTTAAAGCTCACAAGAGTCAGTTTTGCATAATTAAATTAATCATTAAAACTAACCTAACCTATAGGTAGGATGTGTGGGTGGGAATAAATGAGCATAGAGCTGCATTCAAGAATTTTTTTTTTTTAAATGGTGCTATGCTGATTTGACCAAAATATCATTTGAGACCAGAATTAGATTTTGATCACCATATCGCTCAGCCCAATTCATAAATATACCACAACTCCATTTACATAACACAATAAATTATGTGAATGAATTAAAAGTTTGATAACTTAAAAAAAGTATGAAAAATGGTTGACAAAAATGATGGGTATTTTGTGAGGGTTTATGTTTGTTATATATATATATATATATATATATATATATATATATATATATATATATATATATATATAATATAATATAATATAATATAATATAATATAATATATATATATATATATATATATATATATATATATATATATATATATATATATATATATATATATATATATATATATATATATGTATATATATATATATATATACATACATACATACATACACATACACACACACACACATATATATACAAATAGTATCACATTTGTTCTGGACATTTGCAAAATGAGAATATCAAGTATATAATTCAAATTTAAAAAGAGCCAAGTAAAAATAAAATTATCTGAAATATTTAGTGTAGTCTCCCAAACAAGGTCATAAAGTGACATTTCTGTCCTTTTGTGGTTGATTTTTATGGTCTATTCATGTTTTTCAATACTTGACACAATACTTGACACACAACCAAGACATTGCGAAATCCTTTTGAAGTCAATATCGCCCAGCCCTAGATCCAAAGAGACATGACATTAGAGACTGAGAGTTTTTGAGTGGGCTGTACCTAACATAGCAGCCTTCTTCTGCATTAGCGTCACTGGACAGTCTTTATGAGCCAACAACAGCTGTTTGAGCTGAGCCACCTCGTTCCTCAGGAGAGTCACTTCATTCTGAAACACAAAAGGGTTAGGGGTGGAACATGTCAAAAAGCATCTACATTTCCTAAGCCAAGTTCATGGTAGAAAAGGTTTCATAGGTAGTCATCTGAGTTCAATATCTCTATTTATTTTTAATCAAGAGGTTTTGACAATCATCTGGAGTCATTTTGGATTGGCTTTATGGATTAATCCTGCCTTAAAGCAGATCTACTATACAAAATCAACCATGGTTAAAACCAGAGCTTTCAACCACGTTTGAGCAATCTTCTATCGCTGCTTTTCAAAACACCATATTGACGACCAACTCCTGCTTTCACCACCACCACCTGCATACGGCCACTGCTCTGAACTTACTTTGTTCTGAAATTTTATTTTCTTAATCTGTGATACACGTAGGATTCGACAGCTCTGCATAGTCATTTTGGTATAAATGAAAAAAAAAAAAAAATCTGTGGGTCACTGATGATGTGTCCACAGAGCTACCCATAGGAGGGGCCGACAACTACACGGCTCTTTGTTGTGATGATGTTTACATCATCGATTATAACTATACAGCACTATATAGATATATAACTATATAGCAGACACAAGCACAATACGTCTTCTTTAGGGAGGAGTGATAACTTAAGATCACCATGTAGATTTTATAACAATCAAAGCAATTAAAGCAATTAGTATTTTTATATCATTTTTTTAAAGAACTCACTCAAAGATTATGGAGCCTGTCCAATAGAAGAGATACAAGTGGGTGGGGAAAAGTGAACCACCTAAATCACAATATGAAGCTATCACCAAAACAGCATTGTCACAGACATCATATCATGATTAGATTTTTATCACCATATCGCTAAACCCTACATGTTATCATCAAGCACACTCCAAATGACGCTCATCAGGCTCTAGTCTTTGCCCGCTCCTCTGTATCTTCAGACTGACCGTTAGGGACACGTTCATAGAGGCCAGGTCCTCGGCTTTCTTCTCCAGAGAGTTCACCCACAGTTTCCGTTTCTGTCGACATCGTGAAGCCGCTGCTCGGTTTCTCTCCAGGAAGCGCTGCCTCCTCTCGTCCGGGTCCATCTCTGAGGCACGACGCCGGCGCCCCCCAGTGGGCTGAGCGGGTGATACCTGCAAGACATAAAAACAAATCAACAATGATCCATTTGCAGAGTGAAGGAGCTCAAGACATGGGCATCAGTATTATTTTTAACACTGGAGAACCAAGTAACATGTGTTTTAACAAAAACATCTGTAGCTAGATGCAAATGACATGTTATAATAATTATTAAGATCAGCAAATGATGTTGTCACAGAACAAAAAATATAAAATCTGATTTGATACAAAAGAATAAACCTGATACTCCGAATACTGATCTCGATACCACATTTTCACTGCAAATTAATTGATTAATCTCAAAATCATCCTAAAACTGTTCAGGAAAGGTCAAATTAGGTCCTGTTTGTGATTTCATTTTAATTTAATCGATACTGGTTTAAATGAGTATTTAGTTTCAGTACTAGTTTTAGTATTGATTTATCTGATTTATGATACTTTTAGTAACCCTAACAATACACGCCTACAGTGTGACCTCCAATATTACTGCCTCCTCCCCCTCCCTCTCTCTCGCTCTCTCTCTCTCTCCCTCCTGTCCTCTCTACCTGTGGCTGTGCGGGTGAGGGGGCGTCTGAGTTCTGGTTGGGCTGTTGGCTTTGTTCCTGTCTTTGGGGCACAGCTGGGATCGATCCTCCATCTGACCCAGAGCTCTGGTGACTCAGAGCGGCCTTTAACCTCTGAACATACAGACAACATGTGTTCGGACAGTTTGAACTCATGATAAATATATTGAGTTCTGTTTCTCACTCGTCCTCTCACCATCTTGGTCTCTGAGTGCATACTGTATCCAGACGGAGAGGATGAGCCGCTGCTGCCTCCTCCGACCAGAGGCCCAGGGATCCCAGGGACGTTAGGCACCGAGGTGGCAGGCCGAGCCAACTGCACACATAGACACACAGACACACACACAGACACACAGACACACACAGACACACACAGACACACACAGACACACACAGACACACACAGACACACACAGACACACACAGACACACACAGACACACACAGACACACACAGACACACACAAAAGCAGAAGATTCAACCAATGAGACAAAGGCTTCATGTCAAGATTATGGTGTCCCTTCACTTGGGTTCAAAGAAAGAAAAACCTAACAGTAACATTTCAGTTGAAAAAAGTATTGCAAATGCCAAGTTTCAGCAGATATATAAAAGGGAAAAAAATATGGAGCATACTGAGAATATAAATGACTTACAGATATAACTGAGGTCATCTGTGGGCTGGGCAGGAGAGGAACAGTCTGTCCGTTGGGGAGGTGCCTCATGAGTGGGTAAGCACTGGTTGGTGATCTGTTTAAATAATAGTTTTAACAACAGTGGACACATTTAACACAAGTGAGCTCTTACAGATTTAGGTGATAATGTTCCTACCCATTCAAATTCATCCTTACATACGCATTTCATATTACTACAGGAGACCAAGAATAAGTTGTACACTTTTTATTAAAAATATAAGCAGTGTAATTAAATGCTCTTACCCTAGCTGCCGATTGGAGGGCGGCGCTTGTGTGATGACGGAGGTGGGAGAGGGGAGGGTGGGTTGGAAGTGCTCACTGCTCAGATGAAGAGGCAGAGAGCCAGGACGCACGATGGTCGGTGTGGGAGCGGAGGAGACCACCGGCTTTTGGATTATTTCCTGTGGACAAGAAAATAATGACATCTGGAATAATACAATAATCAGTCTTTGGTCAGGATTATTCAGGGTTTTAGAGTTAAACCATTTGGGAGAAATATCGAATTGTTCTGACATCCATTGCGATTAGATTTGTATAAGTATGTTTTAATAATAGTCTTCTGTTCAAAGTTCACATTTTAAACTCATCCAGAAGAACTGACAAAAAGACAAACTAATAGAAGAATCACATTTAAGTACATGTTTGGACACAGATCTAAACTACAGAGTTAACAGTTTTAATACAGAATAAGACAGGGGATGTCCTGTCTAACTGTACATAGTCTCTAAATAGTGTGTGTTTATGTTTTGTTTTGTTTAAGATTAATCTGCCAGGGGATCTGCAGATGGAAATTTGCCCAAGGCTATAATCTGCATATTTACAACTGTTTAAATGTTCATTAATGTGCACTATGCCAATTTCCATTCCATTCAATTTTTTATTTATTACCTTCGCCAAGGAGGTTATGTTTTCGCCTGAGTCTGTCTGTTTGTTTGTTTGTTTGTTTGTTTGTTAGTTAGCAAGATAACTTAAAAAGTTATGGACGGATCTTGATGAAATTTTCAGGAAATGTTCCGAATGGTAAATCCAACAGATGATTAAATTTTGGTGATGATCCAGAAGAAATCCTGGATTCTGGATCACTTTGAAAATTTCGTTAGCATTGCGTTAAATAGGGCTTGGCGGAGGTCTGCGCTCTCTGAGTGCTTTTCTAGTTTATTTATTTTTGATGTTCTTTTAAAGCATATTTCAAGTTGAGATTCAACCATAGCCATTATCAGTAACAGTAACAGTAACAGTTTCAAAATTGTTCTAAGCCTGTTTAACTGTGTAAGTGTGTGTGGACTTGCCTTGGTGCCTCTGGAGCTGTCGGACATACTGGAGGAGGAGTCTGGGCTTCCTGGAGCAGAAGAGTCCACCTGTAGGGGGCTGTCATCTTCATCTTTGACGTCTGATGGGGTTTGTAAAGGAGCGGGCTAAAAACAAAGAAATACAATAAAATGTAAAAGCTCAGAACCTCCAGAATTCATTCCCTGAGCTGCAGAGGCTGCACTAGCACTGATCCATGACTGGTGCAGGTGCTGGGGAGAGAGATGGTTTAGGTTTAAACACACTGGATTTCAGCATTGAAATTTGGAACCCAAATGAGAGAGTCATGTGAGTCTCATTCTGCTTTCTGAATAAATAAGCATTATAATTGTTCAGATCAGTAAAAGCTATATTTGATTTGAACATGTCAACCTTGTATTTGGGGACACAGATAGGCCAAGTTTATGAAATTTAAAATTAAAACATTCTTCACACTGGTCGTTTACACTGACCATAGCTTTTGTCCTGTGCTCCTCGTCCTGTGTCTTGGTGAACTCCTGCTCAAACGAAGTGGCCAGTTCGTTGAATAATCCGACCTCTTCACAGTTTTTCAGGAAACGTGTGGGAGTTGGTGTTTGGTCTGAAAAACAAAACACATCATTACTGTGAGCAGAGCAAACGGTCTCCTAGAGAGGATTTAAATCTTAGAAACAGAGTGCTTTTAGACTAGACTAGGGATGGACTATATCTTAGTGCTGATTAAAGGGTCTATATCCATTTTCCCCATGTATTTGAGCATTATTTGTCTAGCCCCAGGAATGAAGCATTTTATTGTTTGATAATCAGAAGGTGCAAGGTTAGCAAAGTTACCGTCAGGGAAAAACTCTGCTCTGGTCTAAACTCATTGTGGTGAATAATTAGGACACTCAGAATGCATAAGGTCAGTGGAGAATAAATTTGAAACACTAAAAAAAATGTCAAATTTTCGATACCAAGGAATTTCACTCAATACTCAATACAAATTACGATACCACAATGAAATAGTAATATAATGTAATTTTTCATATACAAAATGAATGGTACTTTCTTCTTAGTATAAGGTATTATATTCATGCTAATAAAGCTCAAAAACACACTAAAATTGTTCAGCAAAGCTCAAATTTTGTCCTGTTAATGTGACTTTTTTAGTATAGGTGCTCAAATAAGCATGTCGTTTCGATACTAGTTTCACTAGTAATTAGTATTTGATTTCCGATACTTTTGACAACCCTAATCCCAGGTAATAGATGTTGTTATTATAAAAAAGTCAAACGTTGCTTTGTAAACTTCAGTTTGCGGGCCTTGCTACAGATGTTCAAATATAGCAAAACAGCCACAGAAGCAATCCGATAGTGGTATTGGATGAAAATGATCCATATTGACCCATGACCCATCTCTGAATTAGACTAATGCTTTGCTAATCCAATAAAAGTGAATGTAATTACCTGCGATGATGACAGAGTCCGTTCGGGCTGGGCCAAATTTTAATGTCATTTCATGTTTGTGTTTGTGAACTGAGAGGTGGTCCTCATTTGTGAATCTCTGAAATAAAAGAAAAGACAGGATAAATAAGGTATATTTGGCTATGTCTTCATGATAGTATTGATACATTAATAGTAGAGATGGGTGATTCATTGTCTACATACAATACATTATCAAATGAGTTCTTTTGAAGGCAGTACAATTTTAATAAAAAAAAAAGTTGAAAAGTTGAGTTCATTTAAATTTGTGCAAACCCTCAGCCAATTAATTTATAAGTAAGTCCGCAGCGATTAATCATGACTAACTGGCTATACATTTTTAAAATCTTACTCGTATATTGGTCATCATAATAATTATGTGTAGACACAGGTCAATACTTTGTTTTGGCTGACCTGCTGCCTAAAGAATATGCATAAAACTTTATTTAAACACAGAAAAATAACTGCACAAAATGTGACTACACAGTTGCAGCCATATTTCTAAGCACATTTTAGCACACTTTGGAATAGCTCAGTTTTTATGTCGCTCTCTAAAGCACTTACTTTGTGTACGAATTGTGCTATACAAGTAAACTTGCCTTGCCTTAATATCGCCCCTGAATATGTATTAGATAGAGGGAGTCGTACCTGTCCACATCCAGGGGCAGTGCACACAAAAGGCCGGTCGTCCCCCATCTCAGAGTGAAATCCTGGGGTTCAGCAGCTCGTCTGACCTGGAAATCTTCAGTAACAAAGAGCGTTTTATTTATAAGAAGAATAAAATCATTCAGAGTAGCATAAAAACAAATCTTATAATTACTAGGGCTGACATAGGGCTGGGCGCTATGGTGATAAATATCATAACGTGATGTCATCCCTGTGACAATCTGTTGGATTGGAGAAAATGCCATATCGTTTAATGCAGCTCTATGGTCAAACACACTTTCCACTGCCCACTGCCCCTATTGGTGAGCGTGTATCATGCTCTGAGTGAGTGACAGGTAGATTTAACCAATCACAATGAAGAATAAACATCCAGAAACAGCACATAGCCTTAGTTACCTCTTAAAGAGTGTTTAAAAGATACTAAATTCACATGAATCATCATAAAAACCTTGATATTTGTCATATCGCCAAAACTGAAACATTCATTCATTCATCATAACTAATTGATTATTGAGATAGTCATCAACTAATTTAGTAATATTCATTATCTGGGCTTTAAATTGAGTCCAAAACATGCCATGTGCTGAGAGAAGAGGTTTTAATACTCAGTAATTACATAAAAAATGACACAGGTTCAGGAAAAATATCATATTCATATTTTTTGCAATTTAAAAGTTGATTGTTAGTTGCAACTTCAGACCTATTTACAAGTCAAATGTGAACTGAACCACAGAATCAGAATCCCCCCCATATGAAAATGACATTCAATTACTTTTTTATCTTCATTGTAGTATCGTAATCTGTATTGAGTATCGAGTCAATTCCTTAGTATCTAAATCAAGTTTGAAATTTGAGTCTCATGACAACACATGCCTGGTGTATTTGTTTTAACATCTCCGAGTTTAAGACGGTCCATAAAGTATGAGCTCATGCTTGTTTTTCTATGTCATAAAGTGTCAGTAGAGCAGAGACAAAACCCACATTTTTCCACTGTTATTACAATACCTTTACCATACCGCTGTGTATCTTTCCATCTGTCAATTCACTGTCAAAGGAATTCTCTGTGCACATGTTAGGCATTACTTTAACTTGATTTTTTCTTTTTAATATTTGGACTGTCCAAATAATTTCCCATGTGGATCATTAAAGTTTGTCTAAGTCTAAGTCTAAATAGTTGAAACCCCAAAATGAAAACGGTTAAAGTATTTGTTAAGATATTGGACTATACAAAAGAAATTAAAGAGAAAATGGCATACATTTAACATGATTACTAGTTTTTAAAGAGACATCAACAATCCTACACGAATGAGCAGAAAAACAGCGTGTCAAATGTTACACTTTTGCCTCCTCAGCTGCAGAAGAGAAAGAACATCCTCTTCATACTGGGAGGGTGCAGGAGCTTGTTCCTTGGGTTAGTCCACGTTTACAGAGCATGGATAAACCCTTGAAACGCCATAGATTGTGTCAGATGTGCTGTGGATAGCTGTGTGGGCGGTGATCCAGGTGAACATGTGCTGGTTTGTCTAGGGGTGTCACTTCAAGCTTCGACTTTACAAGATGGGCCTCTCTGTCTGATTAGCATAGCATAACATAGCATCTACTCCAACAACTTCAACAAAAGCCTGCGAATTCCACCGTGTCACCCCGATCCAACGAGAGTATTTAACACCCGAACACCAGCACAGACAGCTGACACGCTTAGCAAAGTAGAAAGGCGATAACAGGTGAAGATATCGGAAAGTGCAGTCTATCTGGAGCTAATGAAGAAGCTAAATGCTAACCGAGGCTAGCTCACGTTTACCACGACAAATCCGCCAAGTTGGAGGCGTGAATGATCGTGCCATTTCTTCACTTAAACTGCATTTTTACAAACAAATCACAGTACATAAAAACAACATCAATGTCACGGAAATAACATGCTTTGTATTATGTTATTTAGATGTAAAAATATGCCAGAAATTACCGATATTTGAGAGGCTTGCGTCCCCACTCCCCGCTGTTGACACTTCCATTCACAAAACAACGCGAGATCAGAGTCTTCCGCGAGGCTTACATAACGAGATTAACCCCGCAACTTGAGGTGACGACAAAAATACTACTATAATAAACAACTATCTGCTAAATGTCAAGTTATGTTGCATTCTGGGTATAATTTTAAGTTGTATTTTTCTTGAATGAATGCAAAATGGTGTACATTTGTAGGCAAAGCAAGTGCAGAGTAATCCCACATCAATTACATAACGTTGCTTGTGTCTCTGCATAAATCCTCACCAATCTGGGACTGTGTGGACACTAGCTGCAAAAGCACTCAACCTGCACTGCTGATTATTTAAAGCTGTAGTGTGTAATGTTTCTGCTCATCTCCATGGTGATTTGTCTGAAATATTCAACAGTAAATATATAGCAGTTATTTGGTTAACTTTGTCTTCTCTCCACAGATCTGCCTTATAACTTAGCCGAATCGAGTCACTTGCTTATCTCCATGGAGATAGACAAGTTTAAAGGGACACTGCAATTTTTAAGTCCAAAAACATATATCCTCCATGAAGATACTGGCTGAAATGTTCCACAGAATTACATACAATTTGGCAACTCCACTGAGACCAGTGAAAGCACCAAAGCTGTTTTTACTGCAGTTAAAAAAAAAACTGTAGTAAATGCAAGATAGGTGTGCATACCACACTGTGGAATATTCCAGGCAAATTCTAGACATTTTATCAGTTACATAGTGCACCTTTAATGACATTGTATGCGCTATAACCATTAGATTATGTTATAAACTAAAAATTACAAGCATTCATGGTAAAGACAACACTTAGACAAAAGGAATGTACACACAGACATTTACTCAATTAAAAATCATCCACACAATGCATCAGTCTAGTCATGCCCAAATAGATCCAAAAAACATGTTATATAGGTGAAGGCACAAAGATTAATTTGAGGCGTAATTCTCCATAATACAGTAAAATAATCTAGTAACTGTGGAAATTAACAAGAGAAAAAAACACACACACACTACAAATAGAAGTATAACGATTAAAACATACAGTGACACAAGCTCAGACAATTCAGTAATCAACATTTTCAAATATAATTTCTATGATTCATATAAGTGCAGTTATTCAAACTATGACAAATATACCCAAAGCTATACTCAACTTATTGACTATACGTACTACAAGAGTCCATACATCAATGAGTAAAATCATTTCAGACTTTAAATGTAATTTACAAACATAAAGAGGGGGTATTTACTGTTAACACAGAACATATTTAGATCACCATGTTACCTTTTATCGTTTTGAAAATGCTGAAAATATATTAACATCTTTCAGAAGTTTTACTTTCGTTTTTGATGTTCTGAGTCTCTGCTCCCCACATTAAGTCAGCTCCCCTTCAGAGCGCTATCGCAACACAATCAGTGTGCATCCCGCTAATGAAACCACTGCACATTCAATCAGGCTTGTGAAGTTGTAGTGTACAGTTGTGTGTCATGTTTTTGTACATTTATGGAGAATTGTCATGTTGAAGCGTGGGTGGTGTAGGCTTGTGGGTTGAGAACTGGACAGAATTGTACTGCAAACTGTAAGGAGGGTTCAAAGTAAAGTCCCGGAGAGATCATGCATGGGTGACATAAATCCTCTTCATGTTTTTGATCTTTTGATGAGGGAACGTTATAATATGACAGAAAGCGCATAATACATTTGCATAATACCCCCTCTTTAAGACAAGAAAACGAGCTACATGAAATTCAATAATCTTTTTTTATCACACAAAATATGATAATTACATTACTTTATCTTAGTGAATAAAGCTAAAAGTCAAACATTATGCTACAGATTAAACTAGTAAAATATCCTAGTATAACTATAGTCTTTAAAGTCACGTTCAGAATTGATTACAAAATGAACTGATAAGAGAAAAAAAAAAACCAATTTGATAATTAAGTTAAATTATCAACAAGAAATTACTTGGTTAAAAAGTAATTACACGCAATTCAGTTCATTTAGACCGACATACCTTTTTTTTTTTTTAACCATTTAGCCAACAATATATTCTTTCAAAACACTTTTAGCTCATGATTTCAGTAGATCTAGACAATTCATGATTTAAGAAATGTCTAAAAATGTGCACAGTGACACAAAATAATTCTTCTTTGCTCTTCAAAACCACAGTAAATTCCAATCTATAATGGACAATGCAAACTGCCCATTAATATACTATACATGGGAACAACCATTTGAAAAAGCTGTCCTCAATGAAAATAGATCTCCTTATTTACACTTATGTACACATTTTTTACATACAATTTCATTTTCAAGAGTCTATTTTGGCGATGGAGGGATGTTTTGCTCCTTTCCACTACGTTTAAATCCTCTTTGTGCCGAAAAAGATTTGTTGAAGTTCCGGGGTCTGTCGCGGTTCTTGGGCCCTGGCCTCTCTGGATCCTGGGAGCCTCTGAATGGACGTGAGTGCTGGTTGTTTCTGGGTTTTTCGTTGTGGTGTTTATTGGAGTTGTGGCGCGGCTCTTGCACCCGGTTCACTTTGAGTTCCTGCAGGGGCTGGTTGGACTCGAACGCTGTGGGGGAGGGGGCGGAGGGAGGGGAGGGGGGAGACATCTGGACGTGAGGAGGGTCTTTGGCGAGTCTCTGGCAGACCTCGGCGTAGCTCAACTTTTTGGGCTCCTAAGAAACAAAATGTATGAATTACAACTCACTTGTCAGACACGTTTACTTAATCACACACACATTTGTCTTCACTTGTTTCTTCCCATAATGCACTATGAATTTTGATGCAGCACCAGGCCTGTTGAGATTACACATTTTGAAGCGCAATGTATCGCAACAGAGAAATATTGCAATAAACAATATTGATACTACTTTATGCCTCTGACACAATGCAAGATAATGCCAGTAAATCTGTTTAAATAGACAGCAACATAACGGCCTGAGCTGTAACAAATAAACAGCAGAATGAACTAATAATTAGCCATAGAAGTTATTTTACCCTCTACAGCTCAAATTTTACCTTATTATTTACATAAAAATGGCAAAAATCTCCTCACTATTTCTAAGAAACTGTACACACGCTAAATATTGATCTCCAAAATTGGACTGAATATTGGATGGGTTGATGCAACAATTATATTTTTTTAGCAAAGTTTCTGGGCTTCAATGTTGTTTAACATGTCCATCCTTTGCTTCAGTGTTGTTTTTTTAGGGTGTGTCCTTCAAAAGTGGGAGTAAACCTGGAAATAAATCATGTCTAGACCCTGACTAAACCTAGACTACAACATGACCAAAGTAAAAATACATTTTGACTCAAACCGGGTTAAAACAAGGATTAAAAAAAAAACAACAAAAAAACAAAAAAAACCAAAACAAAACATGTGACCGCACACTTAATATGTTTTATGGTGCACTTTCAGCTTTTTGCACATGTTTTCCAGGGAGTTTTTAAACTACAAATGGCCAATGAACCAGCCTAACCTAACAGCAGAAAACATACAGTACATAGACGCAACCCACAGCATTCAGTTCAAAACTACAGAATGGATAGTGTATCATAAAATGTGCAAATCTTTAATGTAAAATGTTTAGTACCAAATATACAAACCAAATTAAGTATAACGGTTACACAACAAGATACCATATAAAGCTTTTCACAGATAAATAAAATATGCTTACTGGTTCAGAGGTGGGAGAGGGGGCAGTTGGGGCAGACACAGTGGATGCTGACTGGCTGGTGGTGGTTGGAGGCTCTTCTGAAACTGGGGTCTCTGACAGCGAATCTCCATTTGAAAACGGAGAGTCCACTTCAATGTCAATGTCTTTATTTGACTCAGACGCGCTACTAGAATGGAAAAAGACAATTATTTTCCATCCATGTAGTTTAATAAACGCTTGTTAATAAAGGTGTATATTTACCACGAGTTTGCTGGTTCTACTTCTGGCGTTACTGGAGCTGGATTTAAAGCAGGCTCAGGTTTGCTCTGGAGATCGTCTGGTTGATCTGCAGGTTTAGACTCTTTAGTTTCCTGGCTGCCCATCTGCAAGAAGAAGGAAGAACAATCCAACCGTTAGCAATTATACAAAAAAAAAAAAAAAAACAACATAAAAGTGCTACAAAAATAGTCTTGTTTGGCTGAATTTAGACCTGCACAAGACCTGAACCAGGACTAAACAAGGAGGACTATTCTCACCAGGACTGAATCCGGACAGCTAGCTAAACCAAGGCCGAAAAACATCTATACTGAGAGGTTGGCGTTTTGCCTGGAATGTTCCACAGTATGGCATTATACTTATTACGCACTTGATCACGGCTCAAATATTTCTCGACAAAGCATGCATTCTAACTTGGTCTGGTGGCGCCATCAGGTCGTCTCCATGTAGATAAGTTTAATGCCATTCTCTTGAACAATCCAGGACAATAACTTCTCCAAGCAGATTGCATACTTTCCACCAGAAAAGTTCCAAAGAGCCCCTTTAAATTACTTTCAAAAGGAGATCATTGGGTCGTAATTTGGAGTTTTGACTTGGATATGACTTGGCTTATCTGGGCCCAAACAGCACTGGGTGAAGCTTCACAATTTTCATTATTGAATCGCAATCGCAATCAATCTGAATCAACTCAATTAGCAAAACTCAAAGGCTGCAGTTTTTGAAGTACCACAATTTCCTTTCTCCTTCCGTCTTATTCTGCATGAAAATCCGCTAACCTTTAGATCTGCACAAACATGTTCTGTAATCTTGTATTAGTTTGTCAGTTCATATTTCAGTCTCTTTGTCAAGTTTTCTGGACACTTATGTTTTAATTATCGGATTCTCTTCCCAAGTTCCCATTTTAAATCTCAAATGTGATCGCAACGCTTGTCAGGAAAAGAGCAATTTGATATTTTTCAGTAATCGTTCAGCCCTAGCACTGGGTGAATTATACATAATTAGGCCTAATATGTCAAATAAAAGCCATTCAGGTGCAAACAACATTACAAATCAAAACAAAAGGTCAATTAACAAATAAAGCATGCAGTTTTTTAGAAATTAAATTGGTAATTGTTGCAGCGCTAATAAGATGAATGTTTAGTCAAATAAAATGAGTCTTATTCTTCCGTTTTCTCCATTGTTTAGCACTTAAACATACGGACGACATCATTACCTTATTTTCGGACACTTTGAGGCCGCGCACCACGTCTGCCATGCACACGTCCAGAGCCGTTCCCTCTTTGGCTGTCACCACACTTCCTGGAAGAGGCGGGAAGTTGCATGCAGCCAGGTCAAAGTTCGGAGGGGGTGGTTTGACCTCAGCCGTAGGAAGTGGTTTCTGTGATGAAGACAGAGCAGAGGTTAAGCAAATGATTAAATAGACTACCGTTTAGACCATAGGTTAATCTTTATTACAGTTTTACAAAGCGAACTTACAGTGTTTGGGTCATCTTCTCTTTTCCTCCTCATTCCTCTGTGGTTCGGTCTCCTGCAACCCAATAAAATATGGTTCAGTTTAGGAAATTACACAATGAACAGTAAAAACATTCAGCATAGTTGTACACAAACTGGAAACATATACAGTATGTATTTTTAATTTTCTAATAATGCATCATTTTAAGTTACATTCCTAATGCTTATTTATCATTTCAATTATATTCTATTTTTTTTTTCCCCAGAACCAGAACATGTTTTATCATTGTGAGTCAACAAAATTCACAAACTAGGAAAATAGTAAAATATAAATTAATAGAAAATAAAGGCATGCATAACAAATTAGGTGTTAAAATGTTACGATACTGAAACTTACCCACTGTGGGACAAAACGTCTATTTTGCACAGTATAGATTATTTACAAATTGCTTCTCAGCTTTGTCTTTAAAACCCTCCCTTTTGTGAAGCATTGCAGGACATATCTTTAGTCAATTACAGGTCTACTCAGCATTACTTCCTTTCATTTTCAACGTTTTTCCACAAACTGCCACTAAACTGATGTAAACCTCTGATGCATATTTAGCACAGACACTATCCCACCAAAAAAAGAAATGACTAGAAAAACATGAAAGCCTGATATATGCACGTCAAATTATGGACAGTTTAGAATGTTACTTGAACCCAGCCTATGAGGAGAGCCGTCTTTACCTGGGGCGCCCGTCTCCATTGTGCACAGGGGGCAGTAGAGAGCTGTCCTTGGGGTTGAACGAGGTCAGTGACAGGATGTCTGTGGGGGGTCGGATGGGAGCTCCGGATATTTGAGCCTGAGGAGCGACATCCACAAGGCAACCTGACCCCGCGTAGCCCTGGTTTCTGCCACCGCAAAAAAACAGCACAGTCACGAACATGGAACTAACCAGGGTGAACTATCAGAGTGTTAGGGCTGTGCAGAAAGTCAGATTCTGAGCGATACTAAAACTAGTATCCAAACTAGATACTCATTTGAACAAGTATCAGTACTGAAAGGAGAAAAAAAAGGGAAAACACAAAACTAATTTAGTTTTAGTAATATAATATTGAAAATTTTGTATCGTGACAACACTACAATGTGTAAAGAGGGAGGGAAGTATAGCCTTAAAATCTGATTAAAGTATGTAATTTTTTCACGCCATGAAACAGACTAAAATAAAAGCATGTTTTTGAGGTTTCATTTTCGTTGCTTTTATTGCACTGAATTTTTTTATTTTTTTTTGGGGGGGGGCTTGCATCTCCACAAACCTGACTCTTTGGAGGAGGGCCTGCTCCAGAAAGTCACATAGTGTACCTTTAACTGTACAGCCCTTTATCAGACCATGTGGTTATTGATTTAAATCTGAAGTGGATCAATAAATAATTTCAAATGGCTAATGTTCATCTTGGGTGTAGAATGGAGACATCTACAGCCAATCCTCTGTCACTAAAATCATGCGGTTTGGAGCAGATGCAAGACTTGGAAGAAATTTGAGCTGGAGCCATTTCACACTCAAAAAAAAAAAGTCAAAGTCTCTATGATTTATGGCCATGAACATCAGAAAAACCCTACTCTAGGACCACCAAAGTAAATGTATGTTTTCATCAGAACCAGCAGATCCAAACCAGGTCTTTAACAGGACTTTTCTGAGTCTAAACCAGGTCTAAAATAGGACTACATTTGCGACAGTAGTTCTAAACCGGGACCAACCCAAAGAAAAACAAACGTGGATAAACTGACTGCAATACACAATAGAATGGCAGAAGGATTTAAGTACCCATATTACAG
The DNA here is from genome assembly GCA_029959045.1 of Taenioides sp. WSHXM2023. Classification (NCBI taxonomy): domain Eukaryota; kingdom Metazoa; phylum Chordata; class Actinopteri; order Gobiiformes; family Gobiidae; genus Taenioides; species Taenioides sp. WSHXM2023. The sequence goes on along the minus strand of CM057087.1, from coordinate 3,314,476 downwards.
TATTACCCAATATGATTTGTAAATTAAAGGTTTTAGAGTCGTACCTGCTCCTTGGGCGGTGGCCGTTCACAGACATCGGGTTTCCTTTATAGTTTCCTGAGCTTCTGTATCCATTCATGTAGCCGCCATTTTGGAAAGGGGCCTAAAACAATGCAACAAAACAAAAGGATAAGTTAATTGTCAGTATTACATCAATGATCATACAACTTACACTGGCCTTAATAATGAAAAAAATATAGATTAGGGAGGATTCAAATAGTTACAAAAGGACATTTACGCATTCAACTGGCCAAAATGGCAAATGGGACCAACATTTATGAGTACAAGCAAGTACTCAGCCATGAGAAGAGAACACAATTAAAACCTAATAAAAGTTGATTTTGCATAAGGTCTCCTTCATTGTCCTAATTGACCCACACTTTCGCCTCCAAACGCAACAAAACCCACATTTTCATTGTGGTGGCACTACTGGTTAAACCGGAATCCCATTCATTTCAATGGAGAATTTGAGAAAGGTTTTGCTGCTGAAATTTAATTTAAGTAGGTCAATTTGTGTAAATTGTTCATGTGACCAACAAGTCACACTGAACCGATTCTCTGGAGGCTTTAAAGCAGCTTTGAAGTCCGTATAGAACACATTTGCTGTCAAGATCAGCACGATGGATTTTCAAGGATCCATCTTGGTGACCACTGGTGCGAAAGGGCCCAACAGGTGGTTGGTGGACCAATCACGTCACAGCATTGAGTTTGTGTGGAAGCATCCAAACAAACCAAAACAAACATGGCGATGTCGACTGACATACTTCAGCCTATTTTAGTGTCAAAATGCGCATTGCATTGCACTGTGCATTTGTGAACAGGGCAGTTCAACTAGTCAGCTAGTCGTCATGACGTTACACGTTTTCCGTTGCTTTCAGCGAGAGCCGTTCCAGATTGATAATGTGAAGAACTCAATCCAGAGGACACACAGATCAATCTGGTGTGAACCAGGTTATAGATCAGCACCGCCATGCAAAATAATACAACACCAACAACTACAATGACAGCAGTCACCAAACTATTTCCAGAAGAGTTGGAGTTTTTAAACTCGAAATGTGTAAAAATAAAATCATTCTCACCAGAGGAGTTTCAAAATAGGGCACAGGTGTGGGGCTCCAGGAGGGAGACACCACAGGATAGACAGGGTACTGCTGCTGTGGGCTGTACACCTGCTGCATGTCCATGAACACTGGACTCCCAAAAGGCTGAGTGGTCTGGGTCTGAGGAGGAGGCCGAGAGAACATGCTCGAGTCGACGCTGTGAAATCCACTTTTACCGAAAAATGTGTTGATCGCTTTGATACGTGCCTGAAACACAGAGACAATACCTGGTGAGAGGGTCCTGTAGAGCTTTGAAAGGTGTAAAGGCAAAACACGTCACTTAAAGCCACAGTATGCCCCTTTTTAGCCACAAAAATAAGAGATAAGATAAGACTTTATTGATCTCACAGAGGAGAAATTCACTCGTGACAGAAGCTCACAGTCAGGGGACAGTATAGTGCAAAAAGTTGTGAAAAATTGTGCAAATACTCAGAACAATAAGTAAATAAAAAATAAAATCACAATAAATATTAACATATTTACAACATCAGGTAGCTCTATGTACAGGGAGTGAAAGAAATGTAAATATATAATAAAACATATCTCTTATATAATATATATATGTAAAAGAATACAAATATACAAATATATAATCTGAGGACAGTGGAGGCGGTTACTGATGAGGTGACATGGTTACAGGTTAATGCACGGTTTCTCATTTTGGGCATTTTTGTAGCACTGAAAAACATGTGAACGTCTCCACAAACTTTGTATTTCTATATTTGAGAGTTTATCATATAAACTTCTAAGGGGACCCTGAGAGTCGGGCCCCTTCTGCTTGGTTCCATGAAAATGTTCATTTGGCTGCACCACAGTATGGCAAACTTATCCATCTCCATGGAATGTTCCCAAGTATGATTCTATGGAAATGGAAAGTTAAACCAAACAGGTGATGTGCCGACTTCAGTTATCTTTGTTTACTTTCCACTTGTCCAACTTTTGAAGGTCTGAGCATCATGAAAAGCATTTGTACCCTCGTCCCCTCAGATCTCATAATCTCACGGTCATTAGGCCATAAAACAATGTACTGACTAGAGAGGGGGAGAGGGGAAGAGGAGGAGAGGAGAGGGGGAGTTGAGAGGGGAGGAGAGGAAGATGAGAGGGAGAGCTGAAGTTCAGATGGAGGAGGAAGGAGAGAGGAGGAGAGCGTTAAGAAAACAAAGCTCCTCTCAGCCAGAAACAGTGCATTTGGGTCCTTCCAAGCGCGATACTGATCATCACCGGGGGGTTACAGTCTAGTGGAACTATGACTGAGCTTTTGTCCTGAGAGTTTAAGATCATTACTTTGTTTGCATTAGTCTGGGTTTTGTCTACAGTTCTAAAGCACAGGGTCGTGTTTACACAGAATAAAGACAGCCCTACTGTGTGGTCACACTTTACTCAACAGTACCAGCTGGAATGTAACAACAGAAGGGTTATAAAGGTGCTCTATGCAAATTGTGTGGCTTGCCTCATGAAAATGTCATTGTTCTCCCTGGAATGTTCCACAGCATGATATAAACTTCCAACTTTCATATAAATACAGGCCGTTTTATTGCTTAAAAACTGGTTTGGTGGAGACACCTGCTTGTTTTTAATGCTAGTTTGGGGAACATTCCAGGCAAAACAAATAACGTTTCCACGGAGAATACAACGTTTCAGACCCTCCACCTAAAAACTTACAAAACGCCCCTTTATGGTTTGTGGCTCAGGTTACACGTTTTTACATGCTTTAAGAATGTGTAGTACAAAATAAGCCGTTAACGATTGTACTCGCTGTAAAATCAGTGCTGTAGTACAGATCGTGCCACCAATGACTGCATCAAAAAGTACATCATGGACAAATGAACTTACCATAATTGGTTTCCCTTGAAAGACTTTGACTTCTTCCCTCAGATATTTCAAAGCCTAAACAGCAGCATTGATATGTTACATACATTGATTGTTCCAGTGACAAAAGTAAAAAAAAAAACAAACAAAAAAAGTGAAATTTACCTGAAGTGCGTCATTGTCAGACTGAAATGTTATGTACCAGTTGCTGTTGTGTGCAAACTCAGCACTCAACGCCTTGGGGCAGTTTTCATTGTTAAAAAGTGCTTCAACTTCCTGCAAGAATAAAACACAGGAGGATAACGTCATTTTAACGATCCAGAATTACAGGGATTAGACTCCTGGTGAAATGTGTAATGTAACCTGTCATTTCACTGTGAAACAATACATTTAGTCCTTATTTATTTTAGTGAAGTTTAGAGTTTTACTTCTTGGTTGGACATGGGCAACAGATAACATATGTAGAGGAACTTCCATAACGTTAACAAAGGGTCTAAATTACGCAATAGTTATAGTTAAACCGAACAGAGAACACCTTTATTTTGTCGAATGAAGGTTTAAACTGCCAGAAAAAAATGCCTCCCTTTTGAGTAGCTCATCTAAATTTTGGATGGAATTTTCCGTGTTGATGACATGGGTATTCCATTTTAGAACTTGCCGCTACTTCCTGTATTTTTATAAATCTTTTCCCCAACTTCTTTCACACATACTTCCACTTAACTGATGTAAAACTATGATAAATACTAACCACAGGTACTATACCACCAAAAAGTCAGAATTAAAAAAATATGAAAAGCTGTCGTACGCAGTTTAAAATTAGAAATGGGCTTACCTCGACTGGAGTAGTCTCTGGCACCTCCCTCAGGATGATAATACAGCGGCTGTAATTGGGTCGAACTTTTTCACCAGATTCATCAACCTGGACCAAAGGAGACACTGCAACCAAAACATTTCATTACTCATTATTAAACTTATCTTTGAGATGCAGAGAGGGTTGAGCTCGTCACCACAAATTCGGAATTGCAGTACATTGCCAAAGAAGATATCGCAATATTGACTTAGTATATAATCCTATAGACTTAGGGTGGGGGACGCGGCATGCATGGTCGGAACAATGACTGGAGATTATCACTTACTTTTCAGAATGTCAACAATGAGCTCCAGGTCTGAGGTCAGAGACTTGATGTCCTCCATGCAGGCGATGGTCCAGATCGGCACAAACTGGTCACTGTCCATTTGGGAAATCAGATACAGGTCCTTGGACAGGTTTTCCCTGCAGGAGATTACAAACTGTTAAAGGCTAAGCTATAATACGGTTCACTGTCTAGGAGGAGAATAAAAGTATAAATTAAGATAAAGTCTAATTCTATTTCAACCAGTTCAACGCTTGAGAACCTGAAATATTTTATAGTAAATATGGCAAAAGACAAGATGGACATTACACCAAATATGTAATTAGAGTCATGTAAACTCAAAATGACACTTAAGTTATAAAGTGAAAACATCTGAACTGGATAAAAATGTAAAAAACAAAAAAAAAACAAAACAAACTCTCAGGAAATGTCCACCACCCATGTTGTACCTGATTTTATTTCCATGTATTTGAGCAAAACAAGTATGACAACAAAAACAACTCTGGTCTCTGAGAGTTGTGAAAAGCTCTCATAAACTCATCGCGGTTAATAATTAGGATGCTCCGAATGCATAAGGTAAGAAAAGAATAACTTTATAATAAGACTACAGGTACAATGCCTTTAGTTTGAGCATCAGGTAGAGAAACGCATTAGACATGGACCATTTTCTATGGTGATTTTACCTGGAGAAGTAGAACTCCAGCTGTTTCTTCAGAGATTCCCTGAGGTTTTCTTCAGACAGAGTTTTGTCTGTGATGACCTCCTCCTCCACTGTCCCATTGTACTGAGGCTCAAACACAAGATACCCCAGGTCCGGGTAGTCGCACGTGCCCCCCATCACTTCTGGGGCAATAGGGTCATAATCAGAGCCGTAGTCTGAGCCATCAGGATACACCAAACCGAAGTCCTTTCCATCCGGAGAAGGAAACTCCGAATAATCTAGAAACAAAGGAAAACATACATCAGTACCAGAGCTTTGCAAACTTAAAATGGAATTTCTACTAAAACTGTATGTAGGGACAAAACACAAATTTCCACAAACTTCCACAAACTTCCTAAAACTTGCTCACTTCTTAGACTTAGTTTTTGGACCGGACTCACTGGACTCATTTCCATGTCAAGTTGTCTTTATAGATCACAAACTTAACATGGAAAGTCACGTTAGCAACAATTTTGTACGCATGCACGCTTTATAAATGAGCCCCTGCTCTGTTCACACTTCCTACATTTAAATATTTTATTACTCATGTTTATTTTAATAGAACAGCCGTTACCGAAAATGGAAAATGTGAAGATTTTTACTTCTGCCTGCTGGGCCTGTTATTGTATACTGGGAAACCAAAGGGCTCAAATACAATGAATGAATGAACTCTGTATATATCCTGGCTATCAAAAGCTATGGTGGTAAGATCGAGACAAATATTTGACACCTAAATGAAGTAAAACACCTAAATGAAGTAAAGGCCTTTATTTCAGTCCAGTTTTGGGCAGACGCGTTTGCAGATGTCTGTGTGCAACAAAACACCCATTAGTAGCACTGGTCCATTTATATTTTTGGATATTGTTTATTGTTAAACAGAAAATAGTAATAGGTAAATGAGATATGACAAATGAGTTTGTACCTTCAACAAAGTCAATGGGTGGGGGGTAGGAGCCGACCCAGGCCGAGTCCTCAGTGACCTCCAGAGCGTCAGGCTGAAGGACGGGGACCTCCTGCCATACCTGGGCATTCGGGTTCAGACTGGTGCCCTGAGTCGTGACCTGGACAAAACAAAGGTTTGAACATTAAAAGAATTGTTATTTTAAATTCCAGAAACTTGGACCGTCTGTGTCACAAATACAAGGTAAACATGTTCAAATCAAATAGTTTTTAGCGTCAACAATTCTAATGCTGATTTATTCTTCCAAAAGTGATGGCCCATTTATTTAGGTTATAAATTTGGTGTTTTGGTTGTCGAGATAATTATCCAATCAGAAAGCAGAATAAGCCTCACATGAGTCCTCAGTGGGGTTGCCAGGTTCCATGCTGAAACATGAGACTCAGCCCATCCATAGCAAGGGGTCATCACTTGCTTGTCTCTTTTAATGCCGTACTGTAGAACATTACTGGTGAAGCAATAATATCCCCATCTAGTTTCTATTGCCATGGAGACAAGCAGGTACCACAAGTTACAGGTCAGATCTGTGGACATGTGGGTCACTCACAGTAAGAAGACATATTTTTCAAGGTAGTTTTTAAACAATTTTACCAGTAATTTGATAAAAGCAACATATAATGTCCCACAGTATGGCTTTAAACCCAAGCAAAACAGTCTCTCCATGGAGATAAGCAGACTCTCCAACGTTACATGGTGCAATTTGTGTTGAATCATCCACTCAACTGTAAACTTTAACATTATTTTGGCTGCTACTTATAGAAACACTTGAGAGGATTAGCAATAAATCCATTCTTGAGAACTTTGCAAACAAAAAGGCCTTGAACACATGTTTCTCCCACAAACACGAAGCAGAGTTGTGATTGGCCCTCTGTGGTCACGAGTGAGGAAGTACTGCACCAGCACTAATCCCGCCTCCACTGTGCGTAACTCCAACGAGCGCATTTTGACCTGTCATCCTTTCAAGGCTATTATAAGCTTCAGTCCACCTTTAAACCCAAATGCACTTTAAAAATACGAATTAGGCAGCAATATGGAGCTCAAAAATGCCTTCCAATCGCGGTGGCAGCACCATAGCAACCAGTAGATCGACGCAAACCTGACTTCCTATGGGGTTATAATGGCAAAGCACATGGCACGGCTGTCCACCATGCGCCTTACCGTGCGCTCACGTGTGGCATGGTGATGAAACTGAGCTTAAGCAAAAAAAAAAAAAAAAAAAGAAAAATAAATATCAAAACAAATTAAAAAACAAAACAGATTTTCACTAATTCCACATTTAATATAAGCAATACGCACAAATACACGATCACCAGAGTAGCCCAGTGGAGTGACTTGCAGTAAATATATTAAGCCACTTAGCAGCAGTTGTGTAACCGCTAGCTTTACGAAGAGATTATGATTCACCACACTGTTCATGCATTCAATCACATGTACCGAGCCAAATCCGCAGGTATTGTCTCTTTGATGTCTACCCGGGGCCATGTTAATTAGTAACCAAACGCGCTTTCCCATTATCTTGGCGAAGTTTGCCGTTTGACCAGTTTAAACCGCCCCGAATTGCTTTTTGGCTAACCTTGGATAGGTTTAAGGAAGTGGGGCTCAAGTTACCATATGTGTCAATTAAAAGTTCGATTTTATTTGACATTACGCACGGCTGTCCTTCGTTTTAAATTGCAACTTCCATTCATGCAAGTTTACAACATGGACAACGTGTTCCAGTCTCGGTACCAACACGAGGAAGGGCGCAAACAGGTTGTTGGCGTGCGTTAGCTGGAGCCTAATTGGGCATTTTGAGGCCTTCACACTCACCATGATCCCCGAACTGTCGTCTTTTCTTGTCGATGACTCCCAAAAGTCGTAAGTTTGTTGTTTTTAAGCCTTATCTTGAGTTATCAGTCACGTCAGCCTTCCCACTACCGTATGTCGTCTCCTCGGTAACTCCAAAACGCACGGCCGATCAACGAACCAAGCAACGAAATAACACAAACTTTCGCTTTCGATTACGGTGTACTCACGATACAAGCGAAATGACGACTGTCTGAATAAGCATTTCTTGTTTTTAAGTAGTTGTTTAGCCAGTCGGTAAAGATCCTAGCTAGCGCAGCATGTGACAGAAGCCGTGTCCTCTGCGCCGCCGTGTGTGCGTCTGACCGCCTTTATCCAACGACGCAACGTAGTAACAGCGACCTCCCCCACAACAAGCACTAGCACGACTATATATAGGTTAAAAAGATAAAAATACATTTCTAGTGCCTGCAATTGACATAAAACAATTCAAAACTGAAAAATAGCATAAAATTACCCAACTATACGCACGAACGGGTATTTTTAAATGTTGTCCTTTTACGCACGTCCATTTTATTAGGTACACCTTCTCTGTAGCTACTAATGCTTATCTTATCAGCAAACCCATTACCAGTAACAGGGATAGAGAAATGCAAGTTATTGTTGTAAAAATCGAAACTTAAACTTTAGTAAATAAGGTATAGTGTAAGTCATTTTGTGAACTTTTTTTTTAGTTGGTGCACCCCCCTCCTTTATAGTCAGTCATTCAAGACCTTTACCCTTGGGCACTGACCTCTGTTATCAATAATGCATTTTCAACACAGAAGTGCAGCTAAGTGGGTATTTTTCTATAGAGAAGATCAATTTTAGCCAGCTAAAATCCTAAGTTACATAATTTATTATATACCCAGTCCATTAAGGGCCACTTTGACTTCTCTTTTCTGATAAAGTAGGGTTGTTGTAAAATATTTTTTCTTACAAATCTTAAAACAGCTGTACCACACATAGGAACACACATAGGAATCAGTTATTGTAGATTTTGTAAAGAAATTAGCCCTCCTCTTCTACTACTACTGCATTACTCCATGCAATGTTAGAAATAAAAATTTAACCAGATAATATATTATATACATTTGTATTTAGGCAATACTGCAGCCCAAATGTTTTCACGACAAAATATATTTCAAACAGTACTGTCAAATGGTTCAGCTCTCCATTTATTTTTAACTCTTTTAAAATGTTTTATGGAGACCTGCAGGCCCAACGTTAGGTCTGTGGAGAGGCAGACTGTCTCACCAGGTATTTTTGAGCAGTAAAAACTCCTGTATTTGAATAAATGCAAGATTAATGCTATACATTGGAACATTTCATGAAGACAAGCAGGCAGCAGACGCTTTGCCAGACACCAGAAAAGTTACACGTCTTTATCTTCTCTCCAAGAGTCTTTGTTATCCTTCACAATAAAAGACCAAAACTTGTATTAATTCATTTATTGTGGCAAGAGAACATAAATAATCATTCAATGTTTGCTTCTGAAATGCAACCCTAGAGTACATTCACATTTGTTCTGGTTGTAGACTTGATTTAGTCCTGGTCTAGTTCAGGTTTTGTTCCGGGTTTAGTCCCAATTCAGATGTGTTGTGTTTGTGTTATGTTTGGGCGCTTTTTTGTCCTATAATTTTGTAATAATATTTTCCCCCTTTCATTTTGTGTAGATAAATTACTGGATGTTTTTCCCCATATTTTTCCGATTTGGGATTAGTCTTTAGTTCCTTTTGTATATTTGCCTATATATTTAGTTTTGTATATTTGAAGCATCCAAACATAATCGTGTGCAAATGTGAACGCAGCCTTAATGACCTCATGTGAAGTAAAGTAAACAGAAATTTGAACACTAATTCAACAGCTAAACACGTCCATATTACGCCTTGACTTGTGCTGCTTGGCTCTGTTGAAGTTGCTGAATCTTCATGGTCATTACTTCAATTACAGCTGAAAAGGTTTAAAAAAAGAAGAAAACTGAATTAGACAAGAAAGATACTACACCATGCCATATACACACACAGACATGACATCACAACATTGTAGAATCCCTATAGAGTTGTTACACAACACTTCTGGGTCCAACCAGAGACATCACATGTGATTCCTGGCTTTGTTTTTGTTCCTTATTCATCAAACACTAACACTCATTAAAAAATAGGAAATTATAAACACGTTCATTGTTTTCAGATGATGGACCTGGAAGTGACATTAGAGTTATAAAGTGTGATGTCACTTCCCGGTTTTTGGTTAAATATACGCTTTTCAAAGGGAATTCTTTCTTGTTTGATGAATAAGGAACAAAAACACTGGGCGACAGGTGCGTTGGATGAGAAGCATGTGTTCAACCTCCCTCTGACCAAAGGGACCAAAACAATATACTAATAAAAACCAAGAGTGACAGTGCAGGAATCTTCTTGAAACCAAAAACAAAACTAGAAATCAGCTGTGAAGCTTCTGGTTTCTGGTTGGACCCAGAAACGACATCATCTTAACAACTAGTTTAAACAGCTGAACACAGGTCACAATCCTCAGGTGGAGTTTGTTGTGTAACTGTCAGATTGCAGAGGTGGTGACCTGGTTTATGGTTCATATCTCTGCAATTACTCCTGCTCCTTACTATTGAAGAATTTCCACTCTGACAGTTCTTATTTCATGTGGATACATGAAACAAAAACTGTCAGAGTGGAAACTCCTGTCAGCATAAAAGTGATACTTTTTTCACAATAGCCTCTGAAAATAGTGTCATTATTCAACTCAAGTGGCATGTTGACAGTTGAAAGCCGTAAGATTAATTCATATGTCAAGTTTGTGAATCCAATCCCAAACAAATCATGATAATGGTTTAACGTTTTTCAGATTTCTATTTTGAATATTTCATTCAAAAAAAAATAAAAATAAAAAATCATGACATCATCAAAAGAACTTGAAGCAACCTATAATGGATGAAATACTACATAGAAAACAAAGCAAATACACAGGGTACTTGATAGTTCTTTTTGTAGCTATTTCCAATATGTTTAAATATAGACAACATACTCTGTATTATCATTGAGCACATCTCCAAAACAGCCAATGTGATTGACTGATTTCCTAACTTTCTATAGAGGTTATACAGATGACATCACAACCTTTGGAACTTTGGAGTGGCAAAGGTAGATTCTTCTCTAAAAGCTCAAAACACATCTGAAATGTGAAAGAACTGCTACAGCTTAATAACAAATATACAAGTCTATAACAAAAAAAACACCCTTAGACTAAAGGGCATATATCTTGCCTTGTTTCATTGCGTGTTTCTCTTGTAGGGCCGGCTGAATCTTCTCTATCTGCTTTGTAAGAAAATCGATTTTACGTTTGAAGAAAGCCTTGGCGTCTTCCACATTCTGAAGGGACAAGGTACAGTTTTACATTAAGCAGAGGGACAAAGGCAATGCATTTTTATAAAGACGACGACTTACTTTTTCAACATAATACCCGGTGCCAACATCGACTAAAACGTGTTCAACGTCATTCAATTTTCCAGGAACGTACATCTTAAAAAGAAAGGGTTAAGATAATAAATAATAAATGTGGTTCATAACTCATAGCCAAACTGCTGTAATATTGGATTTATTGTTCAATCCTCCAGGTGGATTTAGTCACATGATCTCATTTATACTCATTTTCATGTATTTAGGGTCACCTGTGTGCCCCGTTTTTTTCTCATGCCCTGTTGAAGACCAGCCCGTTGGTGGAAATGCGCTTGGCGTCCCTTATTAGGCAATAAAGGACTTTTAATAGAATCCGTTGGTGTGCCTCAGGTTTGTACATGGCTCATTTTTACATTTCGAAATAAAGGCCAAAGGCTAAGAGTTGAACTTAACCCTCAAAGAGCTCCTTTACTGCAATTTTCTATATTTTTTATCTTGTTAATCTGTTAATCTGACTTTTTATTGATTGGAACAGAAATTGTAATCATGATTGAGTAGCAATTGCACAACCCAACATTCCTGTAAGATAATGAATGTATCCGTTTGTTTACATTTGACGACGAGTACATCACAGCCTTGTAACTATCACAGGAGCAAAATGTTTGTTTAGATTTTTGTTAGTACAGTTAGTGTCAGAAGTCAGCGGTGACATTTCAAGGATACAGAACTGGTGAGAGGAACAAGCAACTCCTTTCCTAGAAACAGAACAAAGAATAAAAAAGAATTACAGGTGAACTATGATGACTTTTGATGAATAGAATATTTCTCACCTTTATTGTTTTGGTTCAGGACACTGAGACTGTCCTTTGCCTCCACAAACTTTGTCTGCACCACTTTGAGCTGCCCAATGGAGGAGGTCAGGAACTCCGTTTCCTGAAAAAAGCAAAAGAATTATGACACTAGACAAGGTTTATAATTTAATAAAAACGAAATAAATGCAAATCCAAAGCCATTTTATTTGTAAATGATATGAACGGCATGGGGCAAACATAGAAGCCCATACATAATAATATATAATAAAAAAAAACTCTACCTAAAAGTGAAAACAATGGACTTATTTAATGTAATGCAATATTAATGTTATTGTTATTGTAATTGCAAACTAATAAAAACGAAAAAAATGACTCTTAATTTAAAAAAACAACAATGTATATTTGAATAAAAACAACAAAAATGAATACAAAACGATATGTGAACAAATTTGAAATCTATTCTATTAATAATATAAATGTAGTGAACACCAAAAGGCAAACATAGCAGGAAATATAAAAGAGACACATATTTAATAAAGATACAAATAAATACATGGATAAAGATAAAGAATTACTGATCTAATTAACGTAGCCCATGTAATACAATATTCATATTATAATTTGTAAACTAATCCATAAAAATAGCCTTAATAATGTCAGCTTCTGTTAAAAAGAAGCTTGTTTATTTGATATTTCGAGTTTCTAAGTGGGAGTTTTGCACGGAGAAGTGTAATAGAGCCACACAATGCAACACACGGAGCTAAAGAAGCGTCACAAAGTTTACCGCTCGCGTTCATCAGATTGAGTTTCTGCGCACATCTTTGGAATTACTGCACTGAAAATAGAAAATCAGTGTCGTTACCTGGTCCAGTTGGGTTTTTAAACTCTCTAACTGAGGCAGAGAAAGGTCTGTCAGATTCACAGCCATGTTGGTGGTGAAGGCGTGAGGCGTGGAGGAGCCCAAACAACAGCTTCCGGGTTAGTGCGTCAGAGGAGATGGCGCCCTCTTGTGGTGACGTTTGAGATCACATGTGAATGTGCACAGGTTCTCCTTTAGTGTGAACTGAGAAATCCTCTGTACACCAAATATAAACCTCTCATTTCAAAATGGAGTGAGAAATAGTCCCTCTTTTAGCGCAGCCATTTTAGGGCCCATTTATTTAGAGAAAGTCATGTTATTGCACTGATGTCAAATAAAAGGCAAGATAAAAAAATAAAAAATACCTGTTCGGTAAGCTATAATTTACCATACTGCAAAACACACCAGGCAAAGCAATGACATGAAGACATGAAGACAAGCAGGTGGGGGACCAACCACCAGAAAAGCGGTGCAGATTTAAGGCCTGACTGTACCCGAGTTACCTGTACCTTTTTTTTTTTTTTTTTTTTTTTTTTAGAAAGAGAGTTCAATATTAATTCTGTGTGTGTGCGTGCATGTGCGTGTGTGTGAGATGTAAGTGCCATTTGGTGAGGGAGGAGAATGACAGATTACAAACTTACATTTATTAAAGTTTAATTGACCGACCATCATAAAAAAAACATTATATTTTGTATTAAAAATAATCAATTAATTTACACTGCAAAATAAAAAACACTATTTAAAAATATTTAGGCCATTTTGCAAAAATGTAAAATGCATTTAATTTTAAATTGGTTGAGAAATGTGCCGCTTCATATACATATATATATATATATATATATACCCATGCTATAGGCTGTGTTCACAACTTAAATTCAAAAGGAGGGCAGGGGCCGGGATACCTTAAGCTTCAAGAAAATAGAAAATCTCATTTGTTTGGGATCATCTCCACAAACTTGCCATATGTTTCTAACTTAGTTAAAGTCTATTCAAGTGACAACAATCATAACTGGAATTGAAGATACCGTGTACAGATAATTGCTCTATCATTTATATATGCTGACAAAAGAGGTTGAACTTCGTGCTAGTTTTTGTTTGGATGTGGATAAGCCCAGTTATGACAGATATGAACCATAAACCAGGTCATCAAATCTGCAATCTGACACTTACACAGCAAACTCCACCGAAGACTTCAGACCTGTCCTCCAGCTCTGTGTTCAACTAGTGACATTTTAGAATATTGTGATGTCGCATGAACACAACCTATTTGTTTCCTTTTAAAGCAGGTGGATGGGGAGGCCGTAGACCACCGGGGCGGCGCCGATCAGGTGTTTGAGGAGAGTAGCCTGTCGAGCCGGACCCATAAAGTCCAGTATCGGGGCCCCAGATCCAGAACTCAACCAGGACTCCAGGAGGGCCTTGGTGAACCGGTCTATGTCCCGATCTGTCACGTCCCACAGGTTTCCCAAAACAAAGGGGCTAAAACAGAGAGATATGAAAGATGAAAACATTAACAGAGCTATTTTACTTTCTAGTCTTAATAACGATAAATTTTCAAACTAAAAAGGGATTAATTAAAAGAGCTGCACCAGGTTTTTGTTAATGTTATAAAGTAAAATTAGTGTCTCAGTACAGGTATATGTATTGTAAAAGCAGCTCTTTGTGTCAAAATGAGACCTCTGTCTGTTTATATCTGTTTATAAAGCTTTTTATCGTCTGAGAATCAGGAAGTGGGCTGTTAACATATGTGAAGAGTCTATAAACGAAACTGCACTGCAAATTGTTTTTCATGTTTTTAATACAGTAAAAAAATAATAAAAAAAAAATCAGGTACAGTGGCTTTAAAGGTGCTGAAATAAAGTAAAATTTGTCTTGTTCCAGTACAGATAGACTGTAAAGGCAGCACCTAGGGTCAAAATGAGACCGCTATGTGCGGTCTGCATCTAATTATAACCGTTTTTTTTTATCCTCTGCAAACCTGGAAGTAAGGCTAGTTATTAGCATTACAGTGAGGTCAGAACTCCACTTTGGTCTCTGAAAATTGTGTGACACACTTAAACTAATAATTAGGATGCTCAGAATACAAAAATATACATTCTCAAGACCGTAAAAAAATCAAGTACAGTGCTTTTAATTTGAGTTCAAATCCACCAAAATCCAAGATTACAGGGTGGATTAATATGTTGAATTCTTTTTTATTTGGTCAGTTTTTTGCTCAGTCTACAAAATTGTGGTGATTTGCCATTTAAGGATGTAAAGAATAATAGCTTAATCAATATTTATGAATATACAGGCAGGTCACAATATAATCAACTAAAAATTAAGAACTGAGAATTTCAGAGGCAAAAATAAGTCATTTCAAGCCAATCTACAGTCTAAAAAAATGTGCAGTAATAATACTATATAAAGCTTTTTAGACACTGAAAAACATTTAACATACAACAAAACTAAACTAACTTCCACCTCACTTTAAGTCATGTTAACCTTCCTTTATCATTCTGAAAGTGTTCATAAGGCTAGTCACTTACTACAGGAGTGGCTGTCAAGATGAATGAAAGTGAATAAAAGGATTTGACTGTTGACAGAGTCAGTAATGGTGAATAACGGCACACATTTCACACATGTGAACTTACCATCCTGCGATGAGGTAGTAGAGGAGGATGCCCTGCCCCTCCTGTTCTCCTCTCACAGCCAGAGCGGCGCTGGAGCAGCCGAAGAGCAGAGACGCCGCTCTCATCTGCTGCTTCAGAACAGCCTGACTGTCCAAGAAGCGTGCCCCAGCACCATGACCCACGTAACTGTGACAGAGAAGAAGCATTTCACTGTAGAATCATCTGGAATTATCTTTTTTTTTTTACTAGACTGGGAGTGGAGTAAATTAATAATGCCATGTAAAGTGCTTTGACACTACAATTATTATTAAAAATGGAAATTTGGGGGTCAACATATAAAACTTACCTACAGCCATTTTTTATTTGACAAAAAAGGGAGAGCCATCAAAGCCAGTATTTGTAAAACTTAGTGCTGAATACGTACGATATTTGTGTAGAATCCCTCAGTCGTCCAGGTAGAATCCATGGCAAAAGGAGAAATTCAATTTGTCAACTGGACAGAGTTTATTTGGTCGAATACGTTTCGTAGCTCATCCAAGCTGCTTCTTCAGTTCTGGTCAGACGCTGGTGGACACTGTCTTATATCTGCCTGAAGGGGGCGCTAACTACAATGAAATTACTCTGAGACAACACACCTATTTGTTTACAGTTTCTGTTATTTAGGTGGGTCTATTCAATATGGAGTGGGAGTGGGGTGTGGAGCTGCGAAACGTATTCGACCAAATAAACTTTTGTCCAGTTGACAAATTGAATTTTCTCCTTTTGCTATGTATGATATTGTTGACTTAAGTATCCTCAAAATTATGTATCAAACAAAGTGCCATGTATTACCTGTAAATATTTAAAGACTGTTTGAGGTGAGAACTAGAAAAGCACTCAGAGAGCACAGACCTCCGCCAAGCAGCTCAGTTTTCAAAGTGATCCAGAATCCAGGATTTCTTCTAGATCATCACCAAAATCTAATTTTTACCATTAGGAACATTTCCTGAAAATTTCATCAAGATCCGTCCATAACTTTTTGAGTTATCTTGCTACCAAACTAACAAACAGACAAACTCAGGCGAAAACATAACCTCCTTGGCGGAGGTAACAAACCACTACAATTTAAAAGGAACGGACATGAAAAAATAAAATATGGAATTGTCTTGACAAAAATATAAATACATAAAATCCAGTGCAGTATGTACAGAATGTCTGAAAAGAAAACCAAGTTGTTGAGAATAAAAGTGATGATCTCTGTTTGCAATTGATTAATATTTGTGACTGAAATGAAATGTTTTGATTTGAAAAGTTTTAAAGTAACTGTCAGTGTTAAGGTATTGTCTGGAAAAGGGAAAAGAGCAGAGAACATGAGATGACTCTTCTTTCTGCTCCTTTTCATTCATTTCTGTATGTTTAATATTAGGACATCATTAATGTCTTTTTATACTTTATGAATGAAATAAACAAATTAAAAAAAATTAAATGTTTTGGTGTTTCACGTGGTTTAGACCAGATACTTCAGATTTCAATTACAAACCAATCTTAAAATGATTTGGGCTGTGGTTATATTAAATCTGGTTCACAATTACAAGTGATGATTTAGTTTGAATAACAATCTTACTTTTTTGCCTGAAATACACTCAGATTATTATTATATCAAGTCCGCCGAGATAACTGTTGTTGTGATTTTGGGCTATACAAAAATAAATTGAATTGAATTATTAAATTATTACAGAAAAGTTCATATCTGAAGCTTTTAAAACTAAACTGAAATGAGATATTGTGAGTTTTTAAGAAGAAAAACCTAAACTCACATGTACAGATCCTTGGATGAAACCGCCTCCATCAGTTTAGCAGAATCAGGGGCCTCTCCACACACACCCTCCCAGTGCGATTTACTGCAGGAACAAAAGAAATGTTTTCAGTGGAACACAATATAAGGACATTCTAGTATTTACATGAGGACTTACCTGCTGAAGCACTCTTTAAATTTCTCCTTTGAGTTTTCCAAATTTCCATCTGGGTCCAGGACATAAAACACTTTCTTTGTGTCGACGCCCTGCTTCAAAACGGACCGCGGGAGGATCTTTTAAAAAAAATAAATAAATAAATAAAAGATTACATTGCACTTTGTGACTTTACCTTTTGGGTTTTTTTTCATGGCAAATGCTCAATCTGATCTAAAAACCCTGAATATCTTTGTATTAGTATTCACCTCTTTGTCAATACACAGTCCGATCAGAGAGTGCAGGGAGGGCATCCGGCTTACAGACTGAGATCTCAGGACAGAGATGGACTCCCAGGGCAACTTCTGCAGGTACTGGGGGGAAAAAATATTATAACAATTTAAAAACTTAATTGCAGCCTGAAATAATTTGAAGACATGAGATCACGCCCATGAAAACATGACTTGGACATAACAGACATTTATTCCAACAGTATAGAACCCTGACCTTGTCTAGAATAAGAACCACATGTCCTCTGGGTTCCTCTCGATCTAACAGTTTAGATCGTGCGTTCTGGAGGAGCTGCTCACAGTCTGAGTCCCACTGTGGACAAACGCCAAATGCAAAAGTTCTCAGGTCCTCTTCAGACAGAACAGGAGCAGCCGAGAGCACAGCCTGGAAAATAAGGAACAGGGTTAAGCAAGTGAAGTTCTTTACAACTGTAGCAGTGACACTTTAAGATCAAAAATATGAATAACTCCAATAAACAAAGACCAGCAGTAAAGTATTCAAATCAAACTACAATCATGTTTAAGTTAAAAAAAACAAACAACATTTTACATGCAGTTTAAATTTTGTGTTTCGTTCTCAGACTCTCCAACCAGAAAGCAGAATGAGCTCCTCACTCCTCAGAGTTCAGATTTTGTTTCAATTCTGTATTGTTTATGTTCAAGAAATTCATACTGAAAGTCATTTTTTGGATGAATGAGGGATTACATATACAAAGATTATTATGCACTGTTGCACAGTGAAACTATTATTGTTCAAATTTGAGTAAAAAAAACAACACACTTTTAACATGTCCATACTGAGGCGGACTCCTCTGGCAGACAGAGCCGTGTGGAGTCTCTGGACTTGAGTCTGGAGCTCTGAGTCTGAGGACAGAGGAAACAGAAGACTCTTCCAACAGGACAGGACCGCTTCCATCTCTCTGAGCAGCTCCTGCACAAACACAAGATCATTTCAAACAGAAAGTCAGGGGACAGAACAGACATGAAAAACTATAGGCCAATCAGCATACTACCAGTTTTTTCAAAGGTGCTTGAAAAGTGGGTTGCAAAGCAATTAATTGAACATATTAATGACAGCCAATCTCCTTTGCACCCCATGCAGTTTGGTTTCCGTGCGTTACACTCCACTGAATCTGCAATAACTACATTCTTAGAAAAGGTTAAAGGTTATTTGGATAAAAAAACATATGTAGGAGCAGTTTTTTTAGATTTAAGAAAAGCGTTTGATGTTGTGAATCATAATGTATTACTATCAAAACTGTCTTCCTTCAATTTCTCCGACAAAACTATAAAATGGATGGAATCATATTTATCCAATAGAAAACAGTGTTCTGTGGTAAATGGGGTGAAGTCCTCTTTCCAAGATTGCCCACTAGGGGTTCCCCAAGGGTCAATTTTGGGCCCCCTTTTATTTTCCCTCTACATTAATGACCTTCCGGACATTTGTAAAGATGTGGACATACAGCTTTATGCAGACGATGCAGTGCTCTTTACAAGTGGGAAAAATTTTGAAGAAGTATCTCAAATTCTCTCATCAGCATTAACACATGTTGAGAATTGGCTCACCAGGTCCTATCTCCTGTTAAACACACAAAAAACTGTGTGTATGTTTTTTTCTAAGAAAAAAAATAATATAATCAGGTCAAATGTGTATTTCAAAAGTCAAGAATTAAAATTTGTGAAGGAGTTCAAATATTTGGGAGTAATGTTGGACTCTGCACTTACATTAAAAAACCATGTTAAAATGGTGTCCAGAATAGTCAAATACAATCTATACAATTTTAATCAAATACGCAGGTCATTAACTAATGAAGCTGCAATGATGTTTTTACACTGTATGATTTTCTCTCACATTAGTTATTGTATAACCAGTTGGTCTTTTTCAGGTGTTACAATTCTTAAGCCAATAGAGTCCCTCTACAAAAAAGCGTTGAAAATATTGGACAAGAAACCCTTTACTTACCACAGCTGCAATGTTCTCTCCAAATACAATCTATTGAGCTTTCAGAATTTTATTAAATTTAGAAATGCCTGTTTGATGTATAAGACTTTACATGGTTTGGCTCCACCCCCACTCAGTGATTATATTAGGTACAGGTCAACTCTTACATCTCGCTCCACCAGGGCCACAACCAGAGGTGACTGTGAGGTGCCTGACAGAAAAACCTCTTTCAGTCAAAATGTGTTTTCATATAAGGGCAGTGTTCTGTGGAACAGTCTACCACCCACAGTTAGAGACTCCCCCAGCTTCACTACTTTTAAAGGCCATTTAAAGACATGGCTCAGGTCAACACAGGTTTGTGATCATTTACTATAGTTTATAATGTGCAATGGGCAATGTGCAATATACTATTTATTAATTAAGCACTTTAATACTTTACTTACGGGCAATATGCAATATACTAAGGAATTTTACCTTTGAGGGCACATGCAATACATTGTAGAATAGCACTTTATAAGCCGGGTTATTTAGCAATCTCACCTTGCACTTTTTCTTTTCCTTTTTTAGGGTTGTGCAATGTACTGTAATAATTTTAGCAATGGGCTGTGTGCAATATTTATACACTGGCACCTTAACTAAACAGGGCAGCGTGCAATTTTGATCAAATAATCTAACATCCTTTAGTTGACCTGTGTCTGTGATCTTGTGACTGACCATCTCTTTATGTCTGTCTATTTGTATTATTGTATTGTCTGTCTGGGTGTATTGTTTTTACTGTGTGTATTTGCTTTATGATTACATCAACCTGTCTAGGGACAGCAGATGGAAATTAGCCCTGGGCTACAATCTGATAACATATTTACGCATCATGTATATGCTCATTAATGTGTTTTGTCCCTATTTCAAATAAATAAATAAATAAATAAATTCAAAATAACCACCACTCTGTATAGTGGTCCTTTAGCATGTCCTTTATATAAAAACACTTCTGTTTTCAAAATTGAAAATAAAAAGGAATATTAATATTACATTTTCATAAGTTTGTCATGACCATAACACATACCATTTACAATGTGTATTTAAACTGTATAAAACAGTCAGATATAAATACACTTTATATGTTAGTATAACATTATTACTATTATTATTTTCTGTTTTAAATCTTTTCACCTTTAAGGACACAAGTGTGGACACATGATCCATGGCTAAGATAATTAAAGAACATTATTCGATCTATTCTTTTCTTTTTATTTTACAACCGCTTCAAAGTCATTAACTACTTTCCTTTTAACAATAAAAAGAACAACCACAGCACCACAGTCTTTATATAACACACCCATTGGAAACACTGAAGTAAGAATGTTTCAGCAGTGTATTTGCAGCTCACCTCAACTCTTGTGTCCAGGGCTCGGCGTCCTTCCCACCATTTGGCTTTATCGGCCACAGAACTCACCACCTTCTGCTCCACCTGGATACTGTCGATCTCCTGCACCAGCCAGCTCAACGGACGCTGTGAGACACGGTCAAGACACGGTCAAGACACGGTCAAGACACGGTCAAGACACGGTCAAGACAGTATGAGCCAATCTATGACTTGTGTCTTGGTTAATGTATTGTTGTGCCTTGTCCTGCACTAATAAAAACCATACCATACCATCTCATCTGAATCTGATAGAATATACTACATAGGAGGAAGCAAATGGCAAAAACCTGGTGAAATAATGCCAACCCATTTTCCCAAATAAAAAAAATTTTACTGTTTTTTTTTTTTTTGCCCGCAAATTTAGAAAGACAATGATCAAGTCTGTCAATTCAAAGGATTTTAAACATTGAAATACAAAGTCTTAGCACAACACTTAAAGTAGCTGTGTGTAGCCTGCACCATTAGTTTTAAAAAGGTGTGACAATCAGGTCTGAACCTGGGTTACCAATGCCTTAACCAAGTTTTTCCCCATTCTCAGTAGGCGAACAGAATATACTGCAGCAGCAGAGGCACTGATTAATGATTGGCTGCAATTGCTGAGGTTTAGGTAGTGTAGATACAGAGCAAAAAGTCCTTTTTGAACCATTTAAATCATGAAAGATCTTTAAAGTAACAATTTATTAATGAGCCTAGTTTCATGTTTTCCCTCCCCCGTCCTGCTGTCTTTGTTTACAGTGTTGGTGGTTGATGTTGTGTTGACTCAGACAGTGATGTGTCTCCTGAGACTAGGCTCTGACCTTCTGTCTGGAGCTGGGGATGTGCACAGTGACAGGAGCACGGTCCTTTTCAAGTCGAGACACAAGAAGAGAGTCTCCCATCTGCCCCGGCCTCAGCCCCACCACGGACAGAACGCACACCACTACTCCTGAGAGAAGGAGGGGTGGGGGGAGAGAAGCAAGAGAGGAAGGAAAGGACAGGTTGTTTTTAATTGTTCTCTTTAGTTCTCATTTTTCATATTTTTGCAAAACCTCTTCAAATCTTGAGGCTAATTTTCCATTGTGCAGTAATCAGTGAAGAATTTTAGGAATAATGAACTTAATCAGATTTAATAACAGACTACACCATAGACAAATTTGAGAAACTAAAGGGTTTGAAAATTCTGTGTAGATACTTGTACTACTATACTACAATACTGCTATACTGCTATTTAAGCATAGGTCAATTAAAAACACAGTGAATTTACCTGGAGGAAGATGTTGAATTTGCTGCATGAGCTGTTGACAGTGACTCTTTGGGAAATGAGAGGCGTCTGCAATGGGGAAAGAAAAGACACTCTGGAGCTGTGTGAGTCTGTGAGCCGCCAGGGCCCTGGGCTCGTCTGGACCAGGATCATCTAAGGTCAGGGACTGCATCCTGTCCTGAAGCTCATTTGAACTCTTTTTTAGCTTCCTGGAATAACAAAGCACAGTTCAATTATATCACAATATTGGCTAAGGCATTATGAATGAATACATCACAATAATGTCAAGATTCAATGTCCCCAGATATGTTCAAACCATATATATCGCTTTTTACTGATAACAAACACACACTTCATTACAAAAACATTGGACATGATGGTCAAGTTGGTTATGTTATAATTTAATGCTTTGGTTCAGATTATCCAGTCAGAAAGCAGAATGAGCCTCTCATTTGGGTTGCCATTTTCAATGTTGAAATCCAGTTGATTTAAACCTGAAAAGGACACTCTCTGATTCAGATCTGAACGGTCACTCCCTAAACCACAGCACGTGCACCAATCATGAATCAGTGCTAGTGCAGCCTCTGCAGCTCAGGGAGGGAATTCTGGAGGTTCTGAGACTTCACATGAGGCCTGTCCTGTCCATAGACTAAGAATGAGACAAACTTGGATGTGTCATCCATCCATTTTGCAGGTTAAGGCTCTGGCAACACAGGTTCAATTGTGACTGTAAAACTTTTTTTTTTTTTTTTTTTTAATCTAAGGGTGCAGGCTACATACAGTTCCTTTAATGCCATACTATGAACAAACCAGGCAAAACAATAAGCTCTCCATGGAGAAAAGTTACAGAGTGCATCTTTAACAGAAGTAAATCAATTGTTACTTGAGAGAGTTGGCCAGATGCCGGATGGTGCGGTGTCGGCTGGAGATGCCCAGAGCCTCAGTGTGGAGCAGGGCTGTGGTGAGAGAGTCGTTCTGTCCAGTGGCCAGAGCCAGAAGAGCACAGACAGAGGAGTACACGTTTGGAGAGGGACAGTGCTGCAGGATCAACCAGGCCGATGAGAGCAGGGACTGCACCTCACACAGGGACAGATTGTCTAAGAAAAAAGAAAATTGTATTTTTTTTATGTCAATATTGCTGTAAGTGTCATTAAAATGCTTTATGCATAAACAAGTTCATTTTGGTTTAGAAAAGGTATAAAGTTAAAATTATTGTTTGTTAAAAATTAATACAGCTCATATGGGAAAATATGTTGTTATTTTGCATAGGATGCCGTAATAAGTTGTATTACAGCTGTATGTTAGTAATTTCATTTTGGTACCGTTATTATCACAAGACGTTATGAGAACTTGAGAGAATATCAGGCCACAGGTAGATCACGTACACCCTCATATGCTCAAAGACGAGAGCCACGACTTCAGCAGCTAACCGGTTGTATGAGGTATTTTTTATTTTATGTTTGTAACAATTGCAATTGTAAAATGTATGTTCTAATAGTGTGATACGTATGCTGTGCGCAGATAGAAAATGCATCGATCACACAGTTTTCCTTTGCCTAAAGACCTCCGATGTGACAGGCGGCCATGAGGTAAATCATTTTACTAGTAATTCCGTGTTAGCAAACCAAAATGGAGTGTCTAATTGTATGTTTTATTTGTCCTGTAGTTTTCACGGCGTTTCATGGCATTTGTTAAGGCTAATAAATGTGCCAGTACTCGAGAACCGTGTGCAGTGTTGTCATTGAGAAGCTACAATTGCCATCCCCTTATATGACAATATCACTAAAAATTAGGGCTGCAAGATGTATCGCAGTCAAAATGAAATCATAATTTGAAACATTGCAATTAGCAAAATCTCAAAGAATGCAATTATTTAACATAATTACTGCTGCAAACAAGAATTTATCCACTTTCATTATGTAAAAAGAAACTGCTAAATCTGCTAAACCTTGTAGTTTATACCTCTATAAGCAGGTTTTGAAATGCATGGAATTCTTATATTAGTTTAGCTGTTCAGATTTTAGTCTTCCATCAAATGTTAATGCTCCCGGATGAGTTTAAAATCTGAACTTTGAAAATCACAATTACACATTTTTCTAAAATCTTTCAGCCCTAAAAACTAAATAACCTGAAAGCCCACCTGGTTTGAAGTTGTCATGAGGCAGCTGGGTTTGTGCGCCCTCTGCTGGATGGCCCCTGTTCTTCAGCTCGAATACGTCACCTTTTCCCAAACCAATGGCCATGTCTCGTCTCAGGACCTCAAAGTCTGTGTCTGACAGAACACAAACAATTCAAACATCTTTAAACTCAATTAAGTTTGGACTGGTTCCCATTTAATTTTAGTAATAACTTGATACTGCAGTGAGCAACTCAGTTATTAAAAAAAAAAATAAGATGGTAATTTTTGAGATTGCTTGCTGTATTAAACGTGTGTGTGTGTGTGTGTGTGTGTGTGTAAACAGTACAGCAGACAGGTGTTCTTTGGAAGTGGCGGGTGATTCTTTATGCCATTAAGATGGAAAACTAAAAAAAGTTTAAAGATTAAATATTTAGATTTAATCTTTAAGATTAAAAAGAAAATGTCTTTATTTCTCTGATTTTAACGTGCACAATATACTTTATTAAATTAACCTTAACAGGAGAGATGCATTATGCAAGTTGTAACACTCGAGCCAATTTCCACGTGTAGCCCCTGGTATTTTTTAGGTTTTAAGTTTAGTTTAAATTTAGTTTTTAGTTCTTTGTTGTTCCTTGTCATACATTTGTGATTATATAATGCCATTTTAAAATAGAAAAATAATCACACTAGTTGAGAAGTTGTAGTTGTGAAGAAAAGGAAAACTGATCCAGATTTTGTTTTCTGTGGGTAGGGATTAGACAATTACATTAAACCAGGACCAAAGTTTGCAAATTAGACCATACAATTCTGATCCATTGAATGTTAAGTAAATGTTAAAGCTTATGATCGTACCCATGGCTGTCTCCGTCCCCTCCTCGGTCTCTGTATCAGACACTCTCAGTTCTTCGATGCTCATGTCCAGCACCTCCACAGTCTCCTCATCGATGGTTCTCATTTTGTCCGGCTCCTCCCCCTCTCCCTCCATCTTGACTCCTTGGGTCACCCTCTTTGATCTTCCTCTCCGCGCCGGCTCCTCATCCTCAGACGAAGTCATTTGGACACTGGCGGTGCTCTTCTTGCGCCCGGGTCTTTTGGAGGTTGGTGTCTTTTCGATTGCAGGGGTGAC
This sequence comes from Taenioides sp. WSHXM2023, assembly GCA_029959045.1. Lineage (NCBI taxonomy): Eukaryota > Metazoa > Chordata > Actinopteri > Gobiiformes > Gobiidae > Taenioides > Taenioides sp. WSHXM2023. Next base: position 3,289,149 of record CM057087.1, on the reverse strand, counting down.
AGGTGCAGCAGGCGTGGCAGGTGTAGAGGAAGTTTTGCTGCTTTGGACAGATTTTCGGGTGGATCGGGTTTTTGTGGCTTCTTTCTTGGTCGGTTGTGGATTGGTCTCGGAGTCACTCTCATCGCTGAAGTCAACCTGAAAAAAAAAACAACAAAAAAAAAACAACAAAAAAAACATGGGAATTAGAATTAATTATGGATTATGTTCATAGGCTTGGAAAATTTTATCTATGCATATTTAGCAATAACGTAATGAAGCTGTTGAGGTCAAAATAAGACCGCTGTGTACCATTTCTATCCAATTATAAACTGTTTTATTGTCAGAAAATGCTAGTTATTAATGACACTGAAGTGAAGTTGTGAAAAGTGCTTAAAAACTCCTTGTGGTGAATAATTTGGATGCTCTGAATGCATAAGGCAAGTGAGGAAGAACTTTGGACCACTGTAAACTGTTTAGAATGAACTAGTTCTGTTTCTCATGTTTTAAGACAGTAAAAATCAGCTACAGTGCCTTTAAATTACCTAGGGATCACATTTCTGTTTCCTATTTCTGTAATTATTTTTCCATTTGTAACTAAACACAATTTATAAATCAATCTCACCTTAAACCTCAGTCTCCTTGTGCGTCTTGGAGCAGCGGGGACTGGGTGGGTTGGCTCTGGGGACAGTTCTTCATAAACTTGGAACTTTGAGGCTGTTTTTGGGGCTTTCCGAGCTGAGGCCGGAGGTTTGAACTTATGCACTGGGGTACAGGCCAGACTGGGTACGGCTGTGTTAAAATCAAACACGCTCAACTCTCCGGATGTGGATTTTGACTTGGGCATCACTGGCGTCATAGGAACAATATTTCTCCCCTTGGATGAAGAACTTGAACTGTCAATTCTTGTTTTGGCGGTTTTGGGTTTCTTCAACTCTTTTGTCTTGTATGAATTTTCATTTTTAACACTGTCTTTTGTGTTAGCTGTGGTGTCTTTCTTTGCCAAAGGTGTCGGAGGAACAATTTTATTCTCCGTTTTAATCTCTGCAATCTCTTTTGGTAGTTTCCACTCCCAAATATGTGGAAATAGCTCTTCTGGTAGACAACCCTTAGTGGATGCTATTGTAACCAGTGACAGAATTGCTTTAGCCGCCATTAACCCCGCTTTGATCGGCTGTACTACCGGGTTAGGTGTCGAATCCACAAACGTCAAACCAGCTTCTAGGCCTTTCCACGCATTGCAAACTTTACTCATTCGCGGGTCAAGGCCACACAAGGCAATGCGAAGATATATTCGTGCCACCACATCCTGCATAAATAGCGGTTTTGCAGTGGCTTTTTCTGCAAATATCTTAGCCAGTTTTGCTCCAAGTTTTGTTGATATACTCTTGGAGCGAGCTAGCGCAGCCCAGTGTAGCTTTAGCCCTGTTTTAGCTTGATCCGAGTCTAGCTGGAGGTCTAAATCGGCACGTGTAGCAGCCCAACGAACAGTAACTCTACCCAGGCAAGGTTCAAGGCAGACTGAGCAGCCACAGTCTATCTTATGAGACAGAGCGGAGAGCCAACGGCGGGGCAAAGACTTAAGGGGAGGGGAGCTGGTTGGGTCGGTCAGGACTGGCTGTTTGGTGATCCAGCGCGTGTTCAAGATGTCCGCCAGGTCTTCCTCAGCAGCGGGGAGAAGGGAGTCGGGCTTCTGAGCTAAACGGCCCTTTTTGGGTTTGATTTTCATCTCTGACTTTTGCCGTTTATCTGAAACATCTAAAAAGAGAAACACAAGTTATTCTAATTTCACTTCAAACATCTTTCTAATATTCAATATTGTCTTGAGTATAAAATTTAAAGGTGCACTGTGTAACTTTTCTACTGACCAGTGCAGAGTTCGAGCAGATCTCTGACTTTGTTCAGGTCAAGTCCACTCTCCTCTTTCTCTCCCTGCATCAGCTCCAGCTCAGCCTTCAACACCAGCAGCTCAGCACACCTAAAGATTAAACGCATTTATGCATCTTTTAATGCAATTTCATAAGGTGATCATTTCATTTCTATAGAGGAAACTTTTATAAAGAACTATGGCAGCTTACAGACATTAACAAACATAAGTCTTCATGACTTGGATAAATGCATCTAGGAATGCACGAATAGATACCTACTGGTATCAGATGCCCTGGATTGATGTATCGAGTATTGGTTCAAACATATCAAGACTATTTACTAGGTGTTTGCCAGAACATCTGACGTGAATATGTAATAATGCATTTACAAAGCAGTCCTGTAATTACTTGAAGGATAAATAATTGGATCGATTTAAGTTAATTGTGGAACTAAATGACATTTTCAGGATATTAGCCAAAGCCAAAGCAACATTATAGTCCTGTTCAAATGCATAGAAAGTGCCTGTTGGACTTACTGGCTGAGTGCCTGCAATTTGATGGCCAGTTTGAGCGCCTCGAGACACTGCAGCCGAGCGTCATTCACAGCTCCAGCGCAGCTCCGAACAGAAACCATCTGCACCGAGCAGCAGAGCAGGTCACACAGCAACTGCCACTTTAAACACAGATTATCTCCTGGACACAGGCACACATACATGTGCAGTTAAATTTCAGGTCAATGCAGACTCAACATGGCCAGGCTGGTCACTTTTACCATTATCCCTGTTTTAAAATCTCACCCTGGTCGATGAAGCGCACCTCGGAGCTCCCAGTGCTGTTCCCATAAAGACCTTTCCCGACCAGAGTGACGAGAAGGCTGCAGAAGAGCTTCAGACTCTCATACACTGCTGTGTCGGGGCTGATGAAACCTACGTGTAAAAAAACCAGACATAATTTTAAAGTAGAGTCTAAGCCATCAGAAGTAAAGACTTTTCAAAAATCTAGGAGCTCTATGAGCTATGCGGTAACTATGTTCCTATTGCAGTTGTTTAAAGTCCAAAAATGTTTTACCTAAAATTTGGCCAAATATTTTAATTATTTTGTGATTTATAAAGTTTCAGAAACAGATTTTAAATAGAAAGGCTATTTGGAAAAATACATGGGAAATTTTCTCCTGGGACGTTGAAGTGGGAGGTCACTGTGAAATTAAATAACTCAAAAAGAAATTATTTGTGCCACCGAAGCCATTTGCTTATCCAGTGCAACCAACACTGTATATAACCTAGCACTGTTGTCCAAAGAGTGTAATGCCTGCACATAAACTGACCGTGCTGTTGTATGAGGCTCCTCTGGGCCTGTGGGAGGGTCTTTGTGTCTAAGCACAGATATGAGCCAAGCGTCTGCAGAGCACGAGCGCGGAGCAGGTACCAGCTTTTAGACTGTCTCTGATCACTGGCCTCTTTCAGAACCTCACACAGAAAAGGGACTCCCTGGGAGACCTGAAATCAAACACTATTAATACAACAGCACAAGGAAAAAGTATATCCATTGTGTGCTTGTTTGTGATTACTTATTACAAATACAATAAACTTCTTATTTCAAATGACAAATCCAAGATTATTGAACTAAATACACGGCATTTTAAATTAAGATAGAGATTTCAGTTTTGCACTGAGTATAAAAAAAACCCCACAACTCAAATAAATTAAGCCCTTTTGACTGTACTCACCTGTCCTGAGCTGTAGCAGTACTGAGCTTTCAACAGTGTGACCAGCACAGAGAGTGAAGAGGGGCCTTCAGAGGAGCTTTCTAAAGCAAGACAATTCTCCGCTTTTTCAATTTGAGCCTGAAAACAAAAACAGAAATGCGTTTTGAATACCAAGAGTCCAGTGGCATGGACTCTTGGTCTCCAAAAATACACAAATAAGTGATACAGATCCTTACCAGAGCCAGTTCAGGGGTCCCCAAGTCCAGGAGAAGACTGGCCGATTGACAAAAGTACGAGGCACAGTATTGAGCTTCTCCAAGCTTCTGGGCGAGTTGAATGGCCAGTTGATAAGATTCCACTGCTTTTAAAGTCTATTCAAAAGAAAGACATTATAAGAATCAATGTAACAGGAAATATTACATTAAAAGATAATATTGTGTCACTTTAAAGGGCCTATATTACACAAAATTGACTCTTGTGAGCTTTTAGTCATGTTATAATATCGTTGCCTCCTCAAAAACAGACCTGCAGTTGTGTTTTGTCGTTTCATTCATACATGTTTGACTAACCCTTATTAGTCTACGTCGCCAAAGCTCAAAATGCTCTGTTCCACCTTGTGATGTCATGAAGCGGTAGTTTAAGTTAACACATTTTACCTTTCGTTTAGTAGAGATTGGCAATTCCAGGGTTGAAATTATCCAAATGATCCTAATGAAGGTGTGTGGAGTTTAAAAACAGTTTGATTGTGTTCCTGTATTACCACATGACATCAAGATGGAGTATTTACTGTTTAAGGGAAGAACTCAGCTTAAACATGCAGAGTTTCTGTGTTTAAACATGTGTGAATGAAACAAAACACATCTCCAGGTATGTTTTTGATGAGGAAACAACATACTAACACAGATCAGGAATATGGGCCCTTTAAGCCATTGCCACAATCCTATACCATGATCATCCCGGGATACCCTTTTAAAAATTAACTATATATAAATGAATAATGAGTTACCTCTATAGTCACTATACAAGTTAACGTCGTACCACAGAAAAGTTCCCAAGAACAAATTTAACCATTTAAACTACTACCAATTATTGTCCCTAAAAAAAATCATGAAAAGGAAACAAAGTTAAACATTGTTCTTTTCACCTTCCCCATGAGTCTGAAAAGAGCAGCCATCACAGATATGGAGGTGCAGGTTTGCTTTGGGCTCCTCACGGACGGAAGAGCCCTATTTTTCAGAAGTGCTGTCCAATCAGATAAAGCTCGCTCCAAAGGCTGGCTCTGCTCTGAAATGACAAAAATGAACGCGCAAAATTAAATATTATACAAAATTGACTCTTGCAATCAGAAAGAACAGAAAGAACTCAGCTTGAATATGCAGGGTTTGTGTGTTAAACCTGTGTGAATTAAATTAAATACAATTCCAGGTGTGTTTGTGATGAGGAAACATTAGAACACAGATCAGAAAATAGTATAATATGGGCCCTTTTAAAAGCTATTCTGTAACAATACAAAAATATTATGCTCTATACAAACTTTGATACCACAATACAATGAAAACAGAAGGAATTTATTTCTGAGCAATCATAACAGTAGTTCCATGTGTTCTTATACTAGTGGTAATTGATGCAAATATCTTTTTTTATATATAAAAGTTGTTAATTTGTGAATTTGACTTCAACCTATTTTCAGTTAGTGAGACTTTGTATAGAAAGTATAGAAAAAGATTGATATTTGCAAATACTGTATTATCCACGGGTTTCAGAAAATCTTGCACTGTCATTGAAGCAATAACCAATTCAAAACAAAATGGTTCTATGAATGGGCAATGCTCCCAAAAATGTAGATTTTTAATGCTAATTAAAAAGTGGACGTACTGTTCTGTGCATGGAGGCTGAAGTGCAGGCCCTCGTACACAGTGATGCTCTCCTGGTTCTTCTGTTTGTCTTCATATTCAAAATCATTGGTCCAGGTCGGGTTGGTCTCACACTGTGTTTGGTCTCTCAGCTGCTGCCGCTTCCGGTCTTCCAAAATAGCCTAAAAAGGGTATAAATGTTAGATAAGCATGCCTTTATTATATAAAAACACGGGAATAACTTTAAATCAAGCCCCACCTCCTGCAGGTTTTTCTCCAGGCTGCAGATATAGAGCCATAACAGAGCATGGGCCGTGTCATCCGTCAGTTGGTCTGAGTTCTCTGGAGTCCTCTGTTCTGCTTCCAGAAGCCGCAAAGCCTCATGGGTAAAATCGACTGCAGAGCTGTAAAATCAGAGAAGAATGAATGGAATTTAAATTACGTAAAAGGTCATTTACAACAAGATTCATTTAATATTTGCCAAGTCATTTTAACCAAATTAAAATATCCAGAACTCTCCACAAAATAATATTTACAAATGATGAAATGCTTCAGAATAGTAAAACAGTAAATTTTTCTTCATTTGAGTCAATTACGATCATCTAACAAATATTAAGGCGTGTAGGCTGTTGCTCTGTTTTGATTAATTAGTAAATAGCAAATGGTTTAGTGAGCCAAACAATACTTGTATATAGTTCATCTCTCATTCATTGAAGAAATCTTTATTCCTGGGTTTAATCACAACATTATATCGGCCAATAATATTTAATAGAGATGGGGGGCAGCTAAAATGAATATTATAATGGAGATTTTTGTCATAATATAGCAACTTTTAGGGCCTAGTTAATAACAGAAATAAGGTTCAACATTTGTGAATTTACTTTTTAGATATTTTATGGTCAAATACAATGTGATCAATTGTTATTTTGCAGCGACATCATGCTGGAGGGCATTGCATTTATGTCATTTTCAGGAGCCTGTGATCAGGCCGAGCGTTCATGGTCCTGTTTATGAGTTTGATTTTCAACAAAAAGGTGAGAGTGACTCACTGAAAAACTGTTGGCTAATGCTAGCTAGATCCTGACTGTTATTTTATATTAGAGGTACTTGTTTAGCAGCACAAAATCAGATCACCTGTTGCAGTTCCAACTAAATAGTTCTTTATGGTCAGATTAGCGGTTTAGATTCAAGTCAAACAGAGCTTCAGACAGAGCAGTACTCACCAGTCTGTCTGTTCACTGAAGTCCTGGAAGCAGACGACCTGGGCCATGTAGCAGAGATAGACGGCTCTGAGGTGCGTGTGGGGACTGTCCTCGTGGCAGATCTCCAGGAGGTCACAGAGTGTGTTGTAGCGCTCCTGAGCTGTGTCCCCTGGAGAGTCTCTGTATGCCCGCAGCTCCTCCTCCAACAGGGCCAACATTACCCCCTCCTCTGGGACATTTGAACCAAAACCATCACGCAAGGTTCTGGGGAAATAGGAGATTGTAAAGGATGGATGTTTAAAACGTTTTTGTGATTTTCTTTTGAATACTCATTTTTTTTGTTCTTTATTTTTGTTTATTTTTTTTTTTTTTATTTTGAAATTAAATATATTAAAAAAAAAAAAAAAAAGATGTGGGAGATGTATTTAAAAAATTGGTTTGGAGATACAAAACTGATAAAATTACAACTATGCCACTTTTCTGATGGAGGGTCAGCCACATGCTTGTCACCATGGTGATGGTGATAAGGGCTGCACAATATGTGGAAAAAGATGCAGTATTTGAAAGCCATGTTTTGTGATAACATTATTGCAATGATTTAATATACTTTTGGCACAATAAGTTCAGTTAAATTAAAACAAAAAAGTACATGTCCAACCCAAGGATTAAGCCAATTTGTCCATTTTGTATTTCGATATTGATTACTGTGTCAGTCAACATTGCAATATTGATATTTTTGCAATATATTGTGCAGCCCTAATGGAGATGTTTCCCAAAATGTTCCATAGTATGGTATTAAACTTATGTATGACCATGGAGACAAGCAAGGTATGCAACCTGGCTCACACCAAGAATGCATGTTATTTAAGATACTATATAAATAAAACTGAATAAATGCAAGATAATGTGGATAAAACAATAATACACAAAATTGTGTAAATCTTTATATTGGACAGTTAATAAGTGGCCTATAAAGTTACTTATAAACAGGATTACAGTGCTAACCAATTAAAAAACAATGTTTAAAAATGAAATATACACCAACTAGAATAAACCATTAATTTAAACCATTAATTTCATTAATTTAGGCATTAGCTCATACCTCAGTCTGAGGTCTTCGTCAGAGTTTCTGGCAGCGTCCATCTTGGTTTTTACCCACAATGCCACAGGCTCAGACATGTAACCTGTGATTTTGTCTCCGAGAGCCTTCAGCCACAGAATGACCCAGTCCAATGCTCGCTCCAGGTGACCAGAGCGTCGAGAAGACTGCACCGCGAGCATGAAGGGACGATTCAACTGGACACAAACAATACACAAGTGGTCAAATTAAAACTCATTACAATTTCTTTAAATCAGCATAGACACAATATTTCACACTTTGAATCCCACTTCCACACCAAAACATTTGTTATTGGGGGTAGAGGATTTTAAGATTGCAGTAAAAAGTACTACTCAACATCTGCCCTTTCTGATCTAGGTCATAATAACTTGCAATTATTTATTCAACATTTTCTTATAACAATAATCACTCAAGAACAAAAATTGTAAAAACTAATCTACAGTGACTTTAAAATATCCGTGATTTACATTAGAAGAGCCTTCCTAACCCCAAGCTCATTTTGGATACTGAAGATGATCCTTTCTGAAGAACTCACCCGGTCAGCAGACAGTGAAGAGGGAGTGTTTCTGCTCAGGTCTTTACACAGAATCTCCAGGAGCACAAAGGCCTGATCATACAAACGCCTGTTGTAAAGTCCACAGGCCAAATTACTCACAGCCACCACTACAAGGAAGACATGGAAAAGCAGAATAAAGTAAGATTGGTTATGGGAAAAAAAAAAAAAACAAACCACATTTTAATAGCTTTACTCTTAATCTTTTGATCGATTTTAATTCATTTAGTCAACTTAATAATTCACTAAAATTGTCTTGCATATTTAGTTGACAAATGATAAGATAAGAAAAGATAAGATATGCCTTTATTAGTCCCACAGTGGGGAAATTCCAGGCAATGAAAGCCAATGCTTTCAGTGGGCCAACAGTAAATCAGAAAAATTAAAATTATGATAAATACTACTTCATGGACTTCTACCACATGTACAAAGAGAAATTCATTCAAATGTCTTTAAGAGACAAGATTGATTTTTCAGCTGTTATTCTGTGTTTATTTCAGAGTTTTACTCAGGTATAGCTTTTTATATAAGTTTTTGTCAGCAAAAACATTACATTGGGAAAACTAAATATATTAGTTGGCAAAATAATCTCTGGTAAACTCTCACTGTCACTGGACATATTAAATGGTTAAACTAAATAATCACCAGCTTTGATGCACAGATTTTCATTGTCCAGTTTCTGTAATTCTCTCATCATCTGAGCAGCCGAGGCCTGGCAGAACAGAAGCACTCTGTCCAGTATGGCACTGTCCTCCAACTAAGAGAAAATGACAGACTTAAGATGTTTGAATCTTAGTATTTCAGTGTATTTATACTCATACATCATATATTTACCTGTGAAGCCTGCATGCTCTCATAGGCAAACACAAAGCCTTGGTAAATATTGAAGCAAAGGATCTGTTGAAGTCTGTTGTGTTCAGTTTGGGAATTTGAGTTCTACAAGAAAAAACAAAAAGGTTAAATGCAATGAATCTATAACAATGAATTGACAAAATGTGTAGGTTTGTAACAAAGAAAACAATGTATGTTTTTGAAATGAACAACCCAGACACATTTCAGTATTTCAGCACTATAGAACCTGTTAACTCTGTAGAATTAGACCTGTTTTAAAAGCATAACACATCTGTGATAACTGTTCATGTTTTTGTCTCAAATATAAAAGGTTCTGAATGAATTTAAAATGCAGTGAAGTCAATTGATTTAAAATGATAAAATTAGATTTGCAATAATTATAATAAATGTCAGGATTAGACATAAATCTGTCCATTAGCAATGCAAAATTGTATTAACTGCACAACGAGTAGCTTGGGACTTAACTGGACTGACAGAAGCTTCAAACTTCTGTCAGAAAAAGAATGGTTTGGAGGGAATACAGGAAATATTGAAAACTTGTTCTTTTTAATAAGAGCAATTTTGTGTGAGTAATCAACATAAGGGAAAAATGTCTAATTAGGGCTGTGAGTTGTGACAAAAAAATAGTCGCATTGTCCAAAACTGTTCAGCCCCACCCCTCAGAAATAACACTAGTCTGTTATACTGACCTTCTTGAGCACTTTGGATATACACTCCTGATGTTCCTCTAGAAAAGAGAACCAGGAGAGGAGCAGAGTCCCACTCAGAGCTTTGGTGTGGCTGCTCTCCACAGCCCACACCACCAGCCCACATGCCTCAAGCACCGCGTTAGCTTCAGTACCCCCAACCACCTCTAGGGACCTCAGGGCCCGGGCACACCCTGTTAAATACTGTCCAAACTCACGAGACTCCTTCAGTGAAACATGGATCTTTACCGCCAATCTACCAAGTACCAACGCCGTATATGGGCAATCAGGAAGTGCTTTAACTTTGCTCTCAATGTTATCTAATAAGCAAGCGGCTGTGTCGTAGTGACCTGCCTTACATAAAACCTTGGTGACGATTATAACAATATGAAAAATTGGCTGTAAAGTTGATTTTGCTCTATGCTGGTGATCACCACTTTCATCCTTAACTTTTCCAATTTTCCAAAATTTTGAAAAGCACTTGTGTATTTCCTCTGACAGAGAGACTGAGTCCTCCTTTGTCAGTGAGCGGTTATTTTCGAACTGTCCAAACGCCTCTTGGGCGTAAATCGGAGCTTTCAATGTGGAAGAGTTGGCACTTTCTGGGTCTAATAAAAGGAGGAAGCTCAGAGCCTGGAGCTGGCAGTGCAGTTTGTCCCGTGGGGTCAGAGTGGTTTTGTCTTTGGAGGCAGAGAATCCATTCCACAGAACAGAGAAACTGCTCCATGCCAGAGTCTTGTGGTCTTCACACTATAAAAATATACAGTATCAGTAATTATAATAAATCAACCTAATTACCACAGAAATTAAGTGATAACTGACATTTTAGTCATGTTAATCATTTTAACCAAATTAAATAACATTTAAGCTAGTGGTCCTCAAACCTCTCACACAAAGTATCACCTAAAATAACACCAGATTTAATCCAGGTCTATAATAGAACTATACCAGGTCTAAACTAGGTCTAAAATGGAACTACTTAATTGTTTCAGTTACAACTAAGAAATTACCCAAAGGAAGACAAAAAAGTGAATAAGAATAGAAGAAACGCATCTAATTCATAATCATCAAAGTGTGGGCATGTAAAAACTCTAAAAAGGACTTCTTAACATAGATGAAACATGTGTAAATTGTAATTATAATCTCATTGTTTCACTATGTATAATCTTTATTCTTGATTGCATTTTTTTTTTTTTTTAATTCTCCAGCTGTACTTGGATCTTGCTCAATTTCAGAATTTCTTGCGGAATTTTCTTGCGGCATTAGATAAGTTTAATCTGTTATCTAATGCATCCCTTAACATTATTCAAAACTGCCCAATAAAATACATTACAGTGACATAATCAACTAGAAACTGAGCACTTGTATTTCCCATCATACCTGCTCTGCTCCCAGAAGCCTGGTGTGAAGCAGCTCGGCCACGTCACTGAGCAGACCGTGGGCAGCCTCCAGAGCGCTCAGCTTCTTCAGGATGTGGAAAATGATCTTCTCCATGTAAAACGCACTGCTCTGAGCCACACTGAGCCCTGCTCTGTCATAACCGTCCACAGCCACATTCATCAGCCTCACCAGCTCCGCCACATGGGCCCGCTCTGAGGGACTAACCCCGAGGTGGTGGTTACACGCACGGATCACTCGGTCACAGAGAGTCCGCCCCTGGAGCCCTGGCTGACCCGTCACATACTCCTGGAAAACATGCATTCATTGTTTAACTTCAGGAAAAAAAAAAAATTTGACAAAACAAAACTGAATCGTTAACTGTGACTGTCCAATGTAAAAATAAAACTGATTCATATCGCTCAGACCTACCATAAAGGCTACTTAGAGTTTGCTTTGTCCGAAACCTGTTTCAAATATTCAATGATCCACTGTGTTCCATTATTACCAATGGCTCATACATTGAATGCATTTTACATAACACTCTATAAACTTCATGTGACCTTTAAATGATGTCTAAAAGTGAAATTCATCTGTAGTTTCACAATATGAAAGCATTATAAACTGACTATCATCTTAACTAATCTTACATATTAAAATCCGTCAGTTTAAATTGGAAATATGCCATTTTATACAAAAATGATGACAAAGAGAGGAAGGACTATGACAAGAACACCATATAAAAGTTAAGGTTAGGTTAGATAGATACACTAAAGAGAATAGCTTGGCATCTCATACTTTTAACTTTATGTAAACTGTCTGTTACGTAACGCCTGGTAAACAAACCTACCTGTAGTTCAAGTCGCAAAAGTTCCGTTTCTTTGGTGGAGGCGGTCCTTTTAATATATTCATCCACTTTTAAACACTTCATGTCGACAGCTATATCAAAAAACAAGTCAAAATTTACATTTTACTTGGATTGTGACGGGATTATAGTGCGTGTTGTTACAATCTTAGCTACAGTTGCTAAATAATTTGACATGCGTCTACACAACACACAAACAAAAGTCCTTTTAAAACGTTAAACAATAACTTACATTGATGAGAAGGGTTTGTTCTCCTTAAAATATCTATGGCAGTTTGACGGACATAACTGGATATCTAAGTTACTGCTAAATATGTTGTAAAAGTGTTAAAATTGAGAAGCTCCGTTATCGTGGAAACTTCACCGTCCGCCGCGCACTGGTTTTGAATGGCGGCTTTTGACCAATCACATTGCGCATCCGCCAAACCGGAAACGCAAGGGTTCATGGGAAATGTAGTGAATAACAATAAACGCCTCATAAATCAAAACTCACATTCAATCTAATAATATAAAACATCTAGTATTTTTACTTAGTCATGTATTTATGTATTTATTTTTAAATAAATTACCGATTTGTGAAATAAGATAAGAAAAGTTCATTCGTTCAGAGCTTACAGTCTCCACCAGATGGCGTAAGATGTATTTCACATAGCCCATTGAATCCCAAAGAAAAAAAAATGACAGATCAAAATGACAGATCGGGGGCAGCGCCGTACCTTATAACATTGCATACAAGAGAGTAATTTTTATTTTATATATACAAGTCTATAGCTACAACAACTTTATGTTATGAATTTTCCTCAACCCATTACTTGTATATATGCCTGGGCTATAATTTTACTTAATTATATGGTTATTGGCAAGTTAATTACATTTACTTATTTTACTTGAGTTCTATTTGAATTTTCCTCTGTATTATAAGGCTATAATAATCCTCCAGCTAAGGTACCAAGCCTTGCTCAAGATCATGAAGGTGGGTCCTATGATGAGGTGCCCCACTGGCACTGAAACATAGGTCATATGCAGAGGACAAATTTGCCTATATTTGGACAATAAAATGTATTTATTTTTATTTCAGTTTCATTGGTTCAATATGTAAGTGGACCTCGAGTGACTTTGTATTGAGAAAGTTGGGCCCAAAGATAAAAATGGTTAAGAACCCCTAGTTTAAAGCACCCTGTCCCTCAGCAGGACATAGGCTGGTGAAATAGAAGAACTATCTGGGGAATAGCTGCATGAAACTAACCAAGGAAACGCCAAATTGATATGTTGGACTCACAAAAATCACGAGAATTCATCTTGATGTGCAAAGCAGGCCAAAGTAATAAACTACTGAGGACCGAATCACCATAAATTTCAGATCATTCAATTCAATAAATACTGCAGCCAGTTTCCATAAATATAGTTTTATTGTTATTAATATAAGTCATTAATTGCACGTGTCCACGGGGTTGTATTACAGAACAGTGTTTATTTGGATAAGTGCTAGCGCCGTGGCCCTCTGGTGTTGATGATGTGCTCTATTTCGGTCTTCTCGGATGTGTCCAGGTTGATCTTGTATTTGGCCAAAATCTTCAGGATCGGTCTCAGCTTCAGCCACCACTGCTGGGTTGGGATGCGATGACTGAAAAGAAATAATTGTGGTTATACAGCAGAGATTCTTTGTTACACAAAACTCTCACAAACGACTCTTGAACTATGTTAGAATAACAAAAACAATCCTCACTCGAAGTCAGTGTTTTCTTTGGCTTCCAAAAGAGGCTGGAAAACCATGGATCTCTTCCTCATTCCCAGAACACAGGCTGTGTCAGGAGAATTGGCAAAAATTCGACCTAGAAGATAAACAAAATTGAGATGGACAATATTGACAAAAATATTGAATTTCATTTACATTTTTTTTTTTTTAATGATCCCATTGACAATAATCATACAATACAGAAATATTAAACCCTTAATTATAAGATATCCATTTATGTTTATTTCTTTATTTTTTTAGGCTATTGAAGACATGTATTAATACTCAAAATTATATCTTTTTTATATATATTATCAATTGAATTAACAAAATAAATCAATACAAAATGATGGAATGTTAAACAAAAAGGCCCTTACCGTGTCTGTAGCACTCCTTCAGTTTTTCAGTCAACCAAAGCACAGACTTGAGGCCCATTTTTGTGCCAAAGTTCCTGTCAAATGGGCTGGGTGTCCCTCCCTGAACAGAGACAGTAAGACATTGTCCAATCAGCAACAGTAACAGTGATGGACAGTCAAAAGAAAAATGATCACTTTTGTTTAGTAAATTAGAAACCTTTTTAAAACAGTAAATACCCAGTGATGAGTACTGAGCAGCCCCCCTCAAGGAGTTGGGTTCCAGAGCCCAAGCTGAGGGCTCTGGAGGTGAGGTGAGGCCGACTATATCTAGTCGGTAACGCACAACCTCCCACACGAGCTCGGGCTCCTTCCCCCCCAGCGAGGTGACATTCCATGTCCCCAGAGCTAGTCTCCATGCCTTCAACTGCCACCCAAATCTCACTGCACTGGCCCCCTATGGATCCTCCTGCAGGTGGTGGGTCCATGGAAGGACAGTCCCACGTCGCTCCTTCGGGCTGTGCCCGGCCGGGCCCCGTGGGGGAAGACCCGGCCACCAGAAGCTCACTGTCGAGCACCCACCTCAGGCCTGGCTCCAGGGTGGGGCCCCGGTAACGCCAATCCAGGCGACGTAACTAGCCTTGCTGTGTTTCTCATCATGGGGGCTCCTTCAGAGATAGGATGAGGAGCTCAGTCGGGTTAGGGTTAGGATTAACCCAGTGGGGAGCCAATCACCATGAAGATTGCATTGCTTTACTTGGAATGTTCCACAGTATGACATTAAACTGGTCTGTCTTATTCAATTACAGATGTTTTCATTGTTAAAAATAGTTAGAAAAACATGCACTTCTACTGGTGGCGTCCCATACTTGTCTCCATGAAAATAAATTGTTTAATGTCGTACTGTGCAGCTTTCGAGGAAAAGTAATAAAATCTCCATGGAGACAAGCAGGTAGTGGGCCCTCTACCCAAAAAGTTACACAGTGCAGCTTTAACTTATCCTACAAGTCTCCCACCTGTTGCATATGTCCCAGTACATTCTTCCTGCAGTCGAACACGCCCTTCCCCTCCTCTGAGTACAGGTTAAAGATGAAGTCGGTTGTGTAGTTAGCGTTGCATTTTTCATTCCTGCGTAAAAAGATTAAATAAATACAAAAATAAATACACATATTCAGTACACGTTGACAAAGTGAAATGTTTGAGTAAATCCTTGCACACCTCAAAATAAGTCCTCTCTTCACTGTGGTCTTCATCTTCTCCACCAGATGCTCCACGTTCACCTACAACAAAATTAAAATTAAAATTAATTACTAGATTTTAGATATTTAATTTGCTTTGTAATATGTTCAAAGTGCTAAGTAAAACATGTTCAGGAGCATTACCATTTGTTATTATTATTAAGGGCAATTGATCGTACCTCCAGATCACGTATGTTGAATGGCTCCTCATAGATGTAAGCAGCGTCAGCCCCAGAGGCCAGTCCAGCCATGGTTGCCAGGTAACCGCAGTATCCTCCCATCGTCTCCACTATGAACACTCTCCTCTTAGTGCCCGCTGCAGACTGCTTGATTCTGTCACAGGTCTACAACAGACCCATGTGGACAGTGAAAGTCATGTCTAGAGAGTATACTTTAGAGCTATATTGCTGAATGTAGTGTACCAGAATAAAAAATCTTTCACATTAGGTCTACATGTTTTAATTGGTGGATAACAGCTTAAAATAATAAGTGTGCATATTTAAACACAGCATGCATGTTTTAAAATATATATTTGGGATGTTTTTATTGCACTGAAAACCACAATAAAACATACATTCTTACTGTGAGTGGGCTTGCATCATTATCATCTATAGTGACTATATGTAGTATTCAACAGTATGGCATAAAACTAATCTATCTTCATGTTACTTGGGTCATTTCCATAAAATCATCCAAGTAACATGCCATCTCCAGAAAGTTACAGTGATGCTTTAAAATATACATCCACATACTATTTTAATTATTTTGTGGAAAAGAATGAATAAGAAGTTAATCACAGTGAAATGATTGGTGGTAAATCTTGTAACAACAACATATTGGGAACTATTTTAGTACTATTTTTCTACAGTTTATTACCATTACTAAAAGCAGTATTTATTCCATAGATATATGACTGTAGTACCATGGTGATGGTGTTAAGGGCAGTGTCCGCTCCGATGCTGAAGTCAGTTCCTGGGACATTGTTGGAGACTGTGGCTGGAACCACCACCAGAGGAATACACAGCTCCTCGTACTTCTCTCGAGCCTGGACCAACTGCAGACCGCCCACAAATGCCTACAGGACAATACAACACTGTTACCATCAATTACTCACTTATCAAATAAAACATACGTTCAGTATTGGAAGCCTATAGAGTCTATAGCAGTGGCCATAACGGCTTCTCAAAGCCTGACCTCATCAGATCTCTGAAGCTAAGCAGGACTGGGCCTGGTCAGTACTTGGATGTGAGACCACTGATAAAATCAGAAGCCACAGTGGGGCACCAGTGGCAAAAATGTTGTCGTGTCCTTAAGCAAAGCACTTCATCCATATTCCCTAGTAAGTGTGTGTATGTGTGTGTGTGTGTGTGTGTGTGTGTGTTGGTGGTGGTCTGATGGGCTGATGGTGCAGATTGGCAGCCTTGATTCCGTCAGTCTGCCCTAGGGCAGCTGTGGCTACAATATCAGCTTAGCATCACCACATCAAGTGTGGAGTGAATGAATAATCCTCTGTAAAGCATCTTCGAGTGTCCAAAAAAGCACTATATAAATCAGATGCACAGAGAGAACACAAAATTCCCATGTTTTTACCTCAAATCCTCCAATGATGATCAGGGCGTGGATGTTGAACTTGGTGATGCTCAGACTGATTTCCTCCATGAACTCATTTGGAAGAGATCTGTATCAAAAGCAAAATGACATGTTACATTATCCCACTACCTTTGGTACATTTATGCTCATAGATATAGAAAATTTTATATAGTTGGTCCAGGACTTAAAAATTGCAATCATGAGAAACATTATAAACATAAAGGATCCTCTTTTGTCACTGGTTCATTTTGTGGTCGTGTCCTTTGGCAAGACACTTCACAAGTCTTGCTTGTATGAATGTGACATATGAGTCATTGATAAGCTGAGATGACACTGGGCAATTGTGGCTTTGAGACAATAATAAAGATTATGGAGCCATGTAAAAGAGCAGTTATCACCAGAACGTGTGTCATTAGTTTGAATGTGTTACCTCTTGGTGCCTAACAGGGATCCACCTTTTCCAGTCCATCCTGCAACACCGCTCCAACCAATGGGCTCAATCTGTTGAACAGTATAGGAAATAACTGTAATTTAAATTCATATATCTTATGGTTATAGACTGGTGGATACGTACCATGCCGTGAGCCAGTCCATCAAAGCTGTCATGCACCGCTAACATCTGATGTCCCTGCAGAACTCCGACCCTCACAGCCGAACGCACCGCAGCATTCATCCCAGCACAGGGGGCGCCCACGTTCAGGATTGCAATGTTTATGTTACTCTATGGGAAAAGAACAAGATGTATTTAAATAATTAATGGTGTTAAACGTGAAAAACACACCTAGTTCATTTTAAAGTTCTTCCTCACTGACATTATGCACTCAGAGCATCCTAAATATTCACTGTGTTGAATATATAATCACTTCTCACAAATTTGCCATCATGGTAATGCTAACAACAACTAGCATGCTAACTGTGCACTTCCACCGTAAAACGCTTTATAATTAGATGCAGACGGTACACAGTGGACTTATTTTGATCTCAAGAGCTGCTTATACAATATATCTGTACTAGGGCAGGACAAATTTTGCTGAAATACATGTTGAAACAATTGTGTACTCGCTGCTGGCTGGTAATGAACTCACAAAGAAATCAAAAGTTAACATCCCATGATTATTTGACCATAAAAGCGCTTGGGTTAGAGGGATTAAACTAAATGTATATGAATAATCTTAAATAAACAGCTAATCAAAGGTTTCAGACGCATATAGCCCAGGTGACCAGAGACTCCCACCTCACCTTTACATCAGGAAGGTGAACGTGAGCGAGCATTTTGTAAGTGCTCCAGTTATTCTCAAAACTCCTGTCGTCAAAGAAAAATACAACTATTAGAATGTAACTTACAGTTTATAGTTTATTAAAGAATAACAAACATTTGGTTTAAATGCACAAAAGCATGCATGTCTCACGTTCCCCTGAGCTTCACAGCCTCTTCAAACCTCCCCTCTGCCATCGCCGTAGTAACATCTTTGGTCTGGGAAGGAAAAATAAAATAACTGATAATTAATGGGCAAATTACAAGGACAATTACATTAAATATTATTATTATTAATTATTGATTTAGTCATTCTGGACATTAGGTTTTGTATTTTGATGATACTTACAGAGAAAAGTACTTCATTCAAACTATAGCCTAAAAAATAGTTTCAAATAGCCTACATTAAGTTTCTACTTTCAAGTCATGGATTGGTGTGAGTTTGTGGCAAGGATGTAAATAGAAATTTTAATTTTGATCATCTAAGATGCTAATTTTGATCAGTTAGCATCTTGCATCCACAAATTTATAAAAGGGCCAGACGATTGTGAACCACTTGTGCTTCATAACTGTAACATTAGTGTGTAACATTGGTGTGTAACATTAGTGTGTGATACATATGTGGAGACAAACTGACCACATCACTGTAACATTAGTAAGTGACATTATTGTGTAACATTAGTGTGTGATACAGATGTAGAGACAGACTGACCACATCACTGTTAGTGTGTAACATTAGTGTGTGATACAGATGTGCAGATTGAGACAGACTGTGTGAGACAGACTGTCCACACCACTGTAACATTAGTGTGTAACATTAGTGTGAGATGCAGATGTGTACACAGATTGACCACATCACTGTAACATTAGTGTGTAACATTAGTGTGTGATACAGATGTGGAGACAAACTGACGACATCACTGTAACATTAGTAAGTGACATTACTGTGTAACATTAGTGTGAGATACAGATGTGTACACAGACTGACCACATCACTGTAACATCAGTGTGTAACATTAGTGTGTAACATTAGTGTGTGATACAGATGCGTAGACAGACTGACCACTTGCACACACTCCATGAGGGGCAGTCTGACGGCCTGGTTGCCTGATAGAGAGACCACACAGGCGGGAGTGTCCGGGGTGGCCTCCAGCAGAGCCATCACCGCCTCCACACCCATACGACTGGCCTGAACACAACACATATCATACACTCAACTTTAATATGGTTGAATTTATTTGAGAATTTCAACTTTTTCACTAACTGTAAAGTTTAGGTTATTTCGGTGACTATAAAATTCTCCCAAAATAAAACTATAAGGTTTAGGTATACTTTATTGTCCCCATAGGAAAATGTGTCCCCTGCATTTGTCCCATATTTCAGTGTTTCTGGGGTTAAACCTGGAGGATTAAGCTAGTGTTTCTCAAACCACTCTTTCTGATGGTACGCAGATTCCTCTGCAGTTCTAACATTTGCTGATTTTAAAGTCTTTTGGTAATTTCTAGTAGTATTAGAACTACTGTAGAAACAAAGTAGTCCAATCTTAGACCTGCTTTAGCCTAGTTTACTGTACACCTCATGGTGCTACAGATCCAGAGAGCCACTCTGTTAGACTATTGTGCATGTTTTATATTTTGTAATGCAATTGTTATACATCACTGAGCATTTTAACATCTACAAATATTTCCAAATTGTTTTTCTAATCATAATAGAGTAAGCAATATATAGTGTTGAGTTTTGTTTCAGCAAATTGTTAATAGTGTACCCAGCAAAAAGTATTTTTATTAAATAATAGTGCAATAGTCCTGTGAGTGTTTTTCTGCGAGCGTTGTACCAGGATTCTGTCAAAGGCTGAGGGGGTGCCGCCTCTCTGCACATGGCCCAGGATTGTGCTGCGAGTGTCAAAGCCCATTTTCTCAGAGACCAACTGAGACAAAACATTGAAACATTATTATTACATTTGAAAAGGCTAACCTACCATAGCGGCGCTCCTGTACCCACCTTCTTGACTTGGTCACAGGTGATAGGTTTTCCATTGCGGTCCATCGCTCCTTCAGCCACAATGATGATATTCAAACGTGAGCCACGCCCTCTTTGCTGATGGATACAAAGGAATTTTGATGTTTAAATATGTCACATAATGAGGTTTGGTCAAAATAAAGTATATGGATTTTATTCTATCACCAAATAATTATTCATCTTGAAATTTAGAAGTGGTGAAGTTAAGTATGCGCACATATTTAGAATCCTAGATCTTTCATTATTTTTGGTTGCTGTACTAACAAATAAATACAAAATAAAATAACATAAAATGAAAGTTACATCACTGAGGCGCCTGCAGAGGTGATCCTCCCAGCCATGGTCTGGAGGCATCTCAGGGATAAAGACCCAGTCGGCTCCACAAGCCAGAGCGGTGACCAGGGCCAAGTATCTGCAACAGCAGAGACTCACATGGATGTCCTCACATACATGAAGGAAGTGGAACATAGAATACTTCAAGCTTCATCATGCTATAGACTATATGAAAAGGGTCTTGCTGGTCAGGCTTCAGAGTCTACATTTTCAGAACTTTTTCATTGCCTTCACAGTGTTGGGCCTGTAGTTGTTTTGGCGCTCTAGGCAAGATTTCTGAAGGTACCTGAACATAATTCACAGGATTTTTTTTTTTACAAAACAGATTTCCTGTAATATGTGCTATATTAGATCAACAAATCTAACTTTCACACTAGTAGCTTATATTTCTGTCATTTAGTCATTTACATTATAATTATAATCTCTCCAAGATTGTCATGACAATCAGTTGTCAGTTGTTCCTAGAACGTCTTTTCGGATCCTAAAGGTTCCAGATTTTGTGCAGTTACATTATATTCTGTTGTCTGTGTAATCTCTCAGTCGTCTAGGTAAGTTAAACATAAACTTTTGCTATGCCGTATGCTGTTATAATGATCTGGAAGATTGAGGTGCATGTATGTGACCAGGTTTGGTCAGGATGTTCTGTAGAGAGCCAATGTAATCAAGACATATGTATTCACAAAAAAAAAAAAAAGACTAAACAACTCACCCACAGTGCCGGCCCATCACCTCCAGGATGAAAGTTCTCTGGTGACTATAGAAACAACAATGGTTTAGTGTGTTCTCTCCTGTGTACTTGTGGGAATGTAATAACTCCAGACTAAACCCTACCTCTGTGCAGTGGTGGTGATGGCGTCCACGATCTCGATGATGCGGTGCAGAGCTGAGTCTGTACCGATGGTCATGTCAGTGCCACAGAAGTCATTATCGATGGATCCCACCATCCCCACAATGTTCAGGTGAGAGGACGACTGTGCCTCCTGAGACGTGATCTTACCTGGAAACATCAGGCAAAGATTACTTCACTTTGGTAGACTCCCTAGGGATCCCCATTTCCAGGTTGGGACCCACTGCCCTAGAGGTGTTACATTCCTCTCTAAACCTCACCAGCCTTGAGCAGGTCCTGCAGTAGCTCCGCCCACTCAGTCCTGAACTGGTTTGCTCCAGTCAGACTGCCGTCTCCTCCGATCACACACAGGTTGGTGATGCCCAGTTTGACCAGGTTACAGGCGGCTTTAGTGCGCCCCTCTCTGGTGCGGAAGTCCTGACAGCGTGCACTCCCGATCACTGTCCCACCCTGAAGGAGAACACAGACCACTGACTGAAGGCTTTCAGATGACATTTAATAGGCTAATATTATTTAAAAGAGATGGGGCCAAAATTAAAATGCAGATTTTTGTTGTATTACAGCCAGTTCTTGAGTCTAGTCAGTAGAAATGAACAGGTTCAACATTTGTGAATTACATTTTGGACATTGGATGGCAAAGAACAATGAAATCAATAGGAAAAAGTGTCTCTTGCCCCTGGGAGTATGACATCATCACACTCTAGAGAAGATACTTAGTCTGAAAATACAATAGATACTTCACAATGATATCACACTGGAGGTATTCTGCATGAATGTCTGTGCCAGAATGTTCAGCAGTTACCATGGTGGCAAGCACAGATTAGAAAACATACAGTCCCTGACAAAAGTCTTGTCGCTTATCCATTTTGTAGAAACAAAAGCTTATAACCTGACTTTAAATTAATCGATTGGTTTTTAGAAATGTCTCATATGAAAGCTAAAACCCTCCCAAATTATGCTCAATATACTAAAATAAATTTGCTTCACTGAAGAAAGATTGATCATTTAATGAACACAGAAAGGTCAGATTTTGGCAAGACAAAAGTCTTGTTGCCTTGTCATATGATGCACCCAATCCTAGATTACAGCCTCACCTGTGATCAGTTACTGATCAATCAATTAGTGGGTGTGTATAAAAAAGAACCCCAGCACACCAGACCTTCACATCAACTGCAACTTGACCTCTGACAACATGCCTAAGATCCACCCTGAGACCAAAGCGTTAATTATCAATAGGCTGAAGACCAGATCCACTGCTGAGGTGGCTGACACCTTCAATGTGTCTCAGCGTCAAGTACAAAGAATAAGAAAAAAATCTGAAAAGACTGGAGATGTTTTTGACAAGCCCAGGTCCGGCAGACCCCGCAAGACAACTGCTCGGGAGGACCGTTTGTTGATTCGAAAATCCAAGGCCGGCCCCTTTTCCACTGCAGCAGAGCTCCACCAGGCCTGGTCACCTCAAGTCCCTGTGTCAACCAGAACAGTTTGTAGAATTCTGTCTCGAAATGGCCTCCATGGTCAAATCAGTGCACAGAAACCAGCACTAAACAAAAGGCAATTAAAAAACCGTGTGGCATTTGCCAAGGCCCACAGCCTGCTAAAAGGATGGACACTGGAAAAGTGGCAGAAGGTGGATTTCTCAGATGAATCCTCGGTTGAATTACATCACAGCCGCCGCAAATATTGCAGGAGACCTACTGGAGCCCGCATGGATCCAAGATTCATCCAGAAAACAGTTAAGTTTGGTGGTGGAAAAATCATGGTCTGGGGTTACATCCAGTATGGGGGTGTGCGAGACATTTGCAGGGTGGAAGGCAATATCAATAGCCTAAAATATCAAGAAGTATTAGCTACCTCTTACATTCCCAACCATAAAAGGGGTCAAATTTTGCAGCAGGATGGTGCTCCATCGCATACTTCTATCTCTACATCAAAGTTCCTCAAGGCGAAGAAGATCAAGGTGCTCCAGGACTGGCCAGCCCAGTCACCAGACATGAACATCATTGAGCATGTCTGGGGTAGAATGAAAGAGGAAGCATGGAAGGCAAAACCAAAGAATCTTGATGAACTCTGGGAGGCATGTAAGACTGCTTTCTTTGCTATTCCTGATGACTTCATCAACAAATTGTATGAATCATTGTCGAACCGCATGGATGCAGTCCTTCAAGCTCATGGAAGTCATACAAGATATTAAATATGGATCTCACAGCACCACTACTTAATTCACTGACGTTATGCAACATATTTTTGTATTTGAAGTAAATTATTTGTTCAATTTTCTGTAGGCGACAAGACTTTTGTCTTGCCAAAATCTGACCTTTCTGTGTTCATTAAATGATCAATCTTTCTTCAGTGAAGCAAATTTATTTTAGTATATTGAGCATAATTTGGGAGGGTTTTAGCTTTCATATGAGACATTTCTAAAACCAATCGATTAATTTATAGTCAGGTTATAAGCTTTTGTTTCTACAAAATGGATAAGCGACAAGACTTTTGTCAGGGACTGTAGACAAAAAAGGTTTAAAATAAACATAAAAATGAACAATACATTTTCAGGAGCCTGTGATCAATCCGAGCGTTCATGGTCCTGTTTAGGTGTTTCATTTTCAACAGCAAGGTGAAAGTGACTAACTAAAAAAAAAAAAGTTGGCTAATGCTATCTTGTGACTGTAGTGTTATTTGACAGGGAATTAAATCAGTTCACCTGATATTGTTCCAGGTAAGTCAGTTCTTTCTGGTTATATTAAAGTCTAAGAAAGCCTCAGACAGAGGATGCCTCCAGTTAGCATCACACCCTGAGGGAATGTTGATGACATCAGCTGCAAAGTATCAATATATGGCACAGATAAATGAATACAGTGACCACCTGAAATAGTAAGAGTGGGAATAGTTTAGGCGTATGAATAAAGACTGCTATAAAACTGTATGAGATTTAAAGAGGGGCTATTAACTGCTAAAACATCACAGATTTAGATCACCATTTAACCTTTTATTTCTTTGAAAATGCTATGTTCACCAAAAACAATGTATTAACTTTCCTTTTTGTCACTCTGTCTCCCCTCCCTTTGCTCCCGGTGTTAAGTCACTCCCCCTTCAGAGCGCTATCACAACACAATCAACGTGCATCCCCCAATTTAAACTACTGCACATCGCATCAGGTTTGTGAAGTTGCTGTGAACAGTTTTGTATCATGTTTTTGTATATTTATGGAGAATTGTCATGTGGGAGCATAGGTGACGTAGGCTTGTGGGCGGGGCCTTGTACAGAATCTTACAGCTAACCATAAGGAGGGTTTGAATAGGGCCCAGGAGAGATTGTTAAAACACTGAAACATGCATGAATGACATCTAAAACCTCTTAAGGCATATTTTTGATGAGTGAACAATATTATAACATGGTAGAAAGAAAAAAAAAACCCATACATTTGCATAATACCCCCTCTTAAAAAATATATCAAATGACATCAGTAACATGAAGGTGCTTGTGAGGGTAAAGAGGGACAGATGGGCACCATTTCACACATGAACCCTCTGCTCCTTTGGCACTGGGGTATTCTGTAAACTCTGGCATTTAAAGGGCTGTTTGACATTCACGGTGCCTGGGACTCTCTGACATATTATACAATACACACATGTAACACAAGCTTAGATTACAGTTTTAACAGAATGCACTCATGCGTCATCATAACATTCAAGAGGAGTTTAAAGGGCCCATATTGCGCTATTTTCAGATCTCTGTTCTAATGTTTCCTCATCACAAACAGACCTGGAGTTGTGTTTTGTTTCATTCAAACATCTATAACACACAAACCCTGCAGATTTAGGCTGAGTTCTTCTCTCAAACAGACCACACCAACTGCCAATCTCTATTAAACAAAAGGTAAAAGGTAGCTGTTACAGTTTTTCTCGATGGTTTTATCACATTTTTTGACACTTGGTTTCATTTAATCTTTGGTTTCAAACCTGTATCTGAACAGGGCCACAGGTTCTCACATCATTTGGAACATTTCTCATGAAGTCACACAGTCTCAGGCTCTTTCTCAGAACACAGACACAGCTCTCATTTACAAACACACATGAGCGGTGAATTCAGCTTGTTTTTTTTTTTCTCAAATAAAATAAAATAAAACTAGAAAAGAACTCAGAGAGCGCAGACCTCCGCCAAGCAGCTCAGTTTTCAAAGTGATCCAGAATCCAGGATTTCTTCTGGATCATCACCAAAATTTAATCATCTGTTGGATTTACCATTAGGAACATTTCCTGAAAATTTCATCAAGATCCGTCCATAACTTTTTGAGTTATCTTGCTAACAAACAAACAAACAAACAAACAAACAAACAAACAAACAGACAGACAGACAGACAGACTCAGGCGAAAACATAACCTCCTTGGCGGAGGTAATAAAAGCTTGATTTGTTTTTGTTATTGATGTAAAAATAAGTGGAATATTTCTGACCAGTTGGAGCATCATGGAGACACTCTCCCATGTGGCGGGGCGGATGTTGTCTCCTCCGTCCACCAGACCCTGATAACCCTGTCACCGAACACAAACAAAACAGAAACATGTCAAACCTTCTGAGAATAATATTTACTGAATCAAATCAACAGAATAAAAGTGTGTGTACCTCATGGACAAAATAGACCTTGGCCCCAGTATAGAGACCCACTCGAACTGTAGCCCTCACTGCAGCGTTCATACCTGCACAGAGGTTTAAGTTTGCTTTAAAGTACATGTGACAGGCTAGAGTAGTTTTTCACTAAAGCATAATTAACATCAATATATTAATGAAAAATTAACACTTGTAGCCATGTTACAATGTTGTCACCTGCTCAAAAACATACCTGGAGAGTGCATTATACATGTGTTTGACTAACCTGTCTTCAAAGCTCAAAATGCTCTGTTCCAACTTGTGATGTCATGTAGTGGTAGTTTAAAAACACAGTGGGGCACTTCCTGTATCACCACCTGACATTACAAGGCAGAACAGTGTTTTCTGTTTGAGAGGAACTCAGCAGGGTTTGTGTGCGACAGAAACAAATCACAACTCCAGGTATGTTTTGATGAGGAAACAACATTATAACAGATCAGAAAATAGTGTAATATGGGCCCTTTTAAAGATTTTACACACACACACACACACACACACACACACACACACACACACACACACACACACACACACACACACACACACACACACACACACACACACACACACACACACACACACACACACGGAGTAATTTTAAAGTGAAGATATGACGTTGCCTTCCAGTCGCCCTCGGAAGTCGAACTTGGATCTCAGCATTAGAACATGTTATTTTCATAACATTTCATAACATCGAATGCCCACTCCAGTTGTTTTTGTCAAATCGGAAAAACAATGACCACCAGTATATTACACTAAAGATTCAATAAAGTAATAAATACCAGCTCTTGAGGTCAAAATAAGCCTGGTGTGTACTGTCTGTACCTAATCATAAAGGTTTTTCTGAGTGCCTGAGGATCAGGAAGTAAGTATGCGTTAGCATGCTAGTTGTTGTTAGCTTTACCATGACGCTTGTCTCCATGGAGATGTTACTGCTTTGCCTGGGATATTCGATAGTATGCCAGTAAATGACTGTAACAGTTACAGGTCAGGTCAATGGAGAGGCGCTCACAGAAAGAAGACAGGCCCACATTGAGTGTTTTGGGTATTTGGGTTGAAGATGAGGGTTGAGATTATAACTGCATCTCCTGTTACACTCAGGGGGGCAGTCTGACCAGTCCCTCCACTTCACCCACTCAGAAGGTCAGGCTATAATTAGAAGCCACATTCACATTGGGCACTAGTACAGAGGAGAGAGGAGCAGGGCACTGCACAAGGCTGTGCTTCTCCAAGGTCTCAACATTTTTTAAGTTTTATCATTAAGTACTAACAAGATATCAGTTTTTAAATTAGGCCTGCCTGTACTAATCTGTGTCTATGTATGCCTATTTATTAGGGTTCCCAACCTTAGTTGCTAACCTGGCCCATAAGAGACTACACCAGCACAGAAGTTCTGGGGTACACTCTGTCGCCCCTCATTTGTACACAGTGAGGGTTTAAGCAACGAGAAAAAATGGTTTGCAAATTTTTGTGAAGAAAGAGAATCCGTGTTTGAACAGGAATGGGGCACGGAGGTTTAATCTACAGCTGTTCAACAATGAAGGTGACACAGCCAACACACAATAGGACATAATGACCCATAATGACATTAGCTATGAACAAGGTCAGGTCAGTGTCACTCTAAAACTCCTGTTAATAAAACCCTCCCTTTAGGGCTGGATTTGGTGAACTCACAGTAGAATAAACCCTAGTTTCAAGTTTCATCAAATGTAAAAGGTCTTCTGGATGAAGGTGAAACGTCTTGACCATAAAAACAGTGTCTAGACCACCACCTCTTCTACACTGGCCCTTAAGATGAATTCTGACGATATTTAAGAGTTAACAAACATCAGAGAATCTGGCTCAACTTAGATGTTAACCTGGTTCAGACCAATTATAGGGCAACATGGGTTTGGGCGGTTCCAAAGGTGAAGCTCCCAAAGGAACAAAAACAAACATGGCAATGTGGAAGGACGTACTTCAGTCTGTATCAGTACTGTGCAGAGGGAAACAGTAAGATGTTTGTATGTTTCTTTGATCTGAATATAACAAAACTTTGATTACCCGGCCTGTTCCGCTGCTGTGATGCTTCGACCCGAACCTTCGAATAAGATTCTAATATTAGTTATGACTTTTCATGAGTGTCTTTTTCAGCAAGAGTCATAATTTCGGTGTCCATTTCAAAACAAAATGCGCGCAGCAGATCAGCAGTCATACGTACAAATCAAAGAAGACAAAGTATGAGGTGCAGATTTAAACTGATGTGAATGTGTCTGAGGCTTTCATGCCCTTAGACGTCCAAAGTCGTACAGAGTCAGATTTGAGGTTTGTCTTATGGACAGAGACTCAGAGTCGTATACATTTGCATTTCACTGGAGCTGAAGTTTAAGGCAGATGTTTCCTGCAGCTCAGAGTATCAGAAGTGTGAATGCTCTCTCCAAAGGTCACACAAAGGTCACCGCTCTATCCAAGTGAAAGGGCAGAGGCGTCACATGCACTCTAGGGGGCAGTGTTTCAGGACTAGTATGAATAGAATAGAACAGAACTGAAATAGCACCAGACATATTCTTCATGTAAAAGGTTGGGGTTTAATATGGCAGGATTTTATGTCAGATGCCCTTACAAATTTTAATTTGCGAAAAGGTGCACTTTGTAATTTAATAGTGTAGAGTTCATCACCTACAGTAATTATCTCCATGGAGATGTTATTGTTTTGCCTAGAATGTTCCACAGCATGGCATTTAAATTATGTACTGTATCTTACACCACAAGTTCCAGGTCAGTTATTTGTTTTCTTCTTGGATTATTACGCTGAAAATATCATAATTAACATAGCAATAACATCTCCATGGCAATAATCTTCCACAATATGTATCTTTTTGGAGAATGTTCGAAGGTATGGTTTTAACCTTCTATTTCCATGGAATCGTGCAAATGAAGTGCCACCTCCAGAAAGGTACACACAATTTTTTTCTCTTTCAACGCTGAACAATCTTTTGCGTAGTCTGATGGCAGCTTTCCTAGACTGTTGTTATGTGACTCATAACTCACATAACTGTTAAACCGTGGAGCTGTGAACAATGCAGACAGACTCCAGACATCAGAGCCCCATAATACGACTCAACAAATTAGGAAAAGTGTTGTGATTAGATTTATGATTTACATTTGAAAAGAAGGGTTCAAAGTTTACACTGTAATCAACGTCAGGAGCATTAAATAGATAGAAGATTGAAATATGAACTGATAAAATAATACAAGATTCCCATGATTTTCAGTGATTGTTGTACATGTAGGTCTAAACTACATGTACAACCAGATTTTTCAATAAAAAGGAATTTTGTCCTTTGCAGAGGGCATTCTACTGTCTAAATAATTGCTTTTAATACAAGTAAGATGTGGCCTTTACTTCAAAGATCCTATATTACGCAAAATTTACTGAGCAAGTGTTAGGGTTAGTTACCTGCTCAAAAACAGACCTGGAGTTGTGTTTTGTTTCATTCACACATATTTGAGTAATCCTTTATTATTAGTCAGTCTACAATGCTCTGTTCCACCTTGTGATGTCATGAAGCGGTAGTTTTCAAGTTAACAGCTATGTTTTACCGTTTGTTCAGTGGAGATTGGCAATTCCAGAGCTGAAATCGTCCAAATGATTCTAATGAAGGTGTATGGAGATTAAAACACAGCACTTCCTGTATTACCGCATGACATCACAAGGTGGAAAGGAGTGTTTTCAGTTTGAGAGAAGAACTCAGTCTAAATCTGTAGGGTTTGTGTGTTAAACATGTGAATGAAACAAAACACAACTCCAGGTGTGTTTGTGATGAGGAAACATTTAGAACATGGATCAGAAAATAACATAATCCAGGCCCTTTAAACATTTGTATCACGCTGACGACAGCTTTGCCCGACTGTGTGACCCATAACTCACTTTACTGTTAGACCGTGTCTGCATCGCTCACATGCAGAACTGTGAACCATGCAGACAGACTTCCAGACATGTGTGCCCATACCCCCAAATCCCCCACACCCCGGTACCCTTCACTCACCCTGGGCGTCTCCTCCAGAGGTCAGCACCGCGATGGCCCGACCCACCCCCATCGTGGTGGGGTCGACGGGCTGCTTTTGGGCCATGCTTGTGTCCGGTCTGGGGCAGGCTACAGAGTGGAGGAGAGGTTTAGGAGTAAAGGGCTATGAGCTGGTGTGAAACTGAAGAAGGGCTGTTGAGCTGGGGAATGCTGCAGGATACTGTCACAGGCCCACGTGTACACGGCTATTAAAAGACTCATGCAACTGTAATATGTGATGATTATTTAAGCGAGACATGTGTCAGGAAACAGTCAGAATATTTTTTTTTATACCAGTTCATAATATGATCATCAACATTCCATGAGAGTGTGATGCTAACTTAAGCAACACTCAAGTTACTCAAGTTAGACTTAATCTCAGCTTTATTTTAACACAACCAGACCACAAAGAACTGATTTAGCTGGAACAACAGGTGAGATGATTTGTGCTGTTAAACAAGTCCCTCTCACACACTTTTATAGTCACAAGCCAACAGTTTTTCAGTCACTTTCAACTTTTTGTCGAAAATCAAACTTCTAAACAGGACCATGAATGCTCGGACTGATCACAGGCTCCGGAAAATGTTTTGTTTAAATGTATTTTGTATGTTTTCTTGGCGATCTTAAATCTTTTTTGACAGTGAATTTGCTCATGTGTGCATTGTGTCACCGTGGTTACAC
Organism: Taenioides sp. WSHXM2023; assembly: GCA_029959045.1. Classification (NCBI taxonomy): domain Eukaryota; kingdom Metazoa; phylum Chordata; class Actinopteri; order Gobiiformes; family Gobiidae; genus Taenioides; species Taenioides sp. WSHXM2023. The sequence continues at coordinate 3,258,347 of CM057087.1, read as the reverse complement.
CTAAACAAACATAACAACAGAAAGTTGTAGAACACCCCCGGTGTAAGGTCACTGCAAAGTAGGCTATCAATAAGCAGAGATGGTAGAGTAGCCAAAAATTGTACTTAATGTTACTTCTAAATAATTTGATTCAAGTACAAATATAAAGTAATGGTCCAAGAAACTTTTCAAGTAAGAGTAAAAAGTATCTGGGAAAACTACCACTCAAGTACGAGTAACTTAAATAGTAACTGCTGGGACGTAACATCTGATTTATAATTTGAAGTGAATATAATTGGAATCATCTGAATCATACATGAAGGAGCTGCAATAAACACAAATGTGAGAATCATTTCAGATTGTCACATAAAACGTTTGTCACTTTAGACTCACTCACAGCGGGAAGAGGAAGTACCACTTTTACTTAAGTAAGAGTACTGTTACTTCAATTAAAATATTATGATGCTAGAAATTGTACTCTGAAAAGTAAAATTTCTACAAAAAGTTACTGAGGTAAATGTAACTAAGTACTTCTCGCATATACCATCTTTTAAATCACTTCTTAAAACAAATTTTTTATCGGTTGGCCTTCCTTTAGCTGATTTTAGCTAGATTTTTATTCTATTTTATTAATTAATTTATTTTAATTTGAATTCATTAATTTATTTGAATTAATTGAATTTTTGCATCTGTTTTTGTACATTTTCTGTATGTTGTTTTTATACTTTTTGTATTGTTCTTTGTGGCTTGTACAGCACTTTGTAAACCTTGTTATTAAAATTGCTTTATAAATAAAGATTTATTATTATTTATTATTATGTTCAATAATGCTTCAGTATATTATTTTTTATTTGTGATCATGCTGCTGCTGGTCCCAGAATACTGTCATTTTGCTTCAGTATTTCAACTGTTAGACTAATCTGAGTTTGAAGTTTACATCTGTCTCTAAAATGACGCTGACATTAACAGTATTTTACAGACAGAGACAGTCACTCTCACCTATTTGTTGGAAATCAGACTCCATCATATTGATCACAGGCTCCTGAAAATGGGTTGTTTAAATCCAATTTGTATTTTTGTTTTAAAAATAAACAAAAATGGTGTTGCTATGGTGTTTGCTAATGTGTGCAATGTGTCACCATGGTAACTTCCAATGCTAGAAGTTAACAAAGTAAAAGTAGTATTAAGTAAGTAAATTTTCAAAGTGAATACTTTTTTACTTTTACTTCACTCCATTCGAGAGCAGGAATCTGTACTTTCTACTCCACTACATTTTCAAACAGGACTGAAAAGTTAAAGTATAGGTTTATTTATTTATTTATTTATTTATTTATTTAAATTAGTTTAAAACCTTTTGAAAAGGCTGAGTTTTAATTTTTTTGAGCAAACAAAAATAAACAAATATTTGTTTATTTTTGTTTGTTTAGGTTAAAAAAATCAATTCGATTCGAACACAATTTAGCATTTTTTTTTCTTTAATCAAAAACAGTTCATATGAAGCTTTATTATATCTGAAAATCTGTGCGAAATACCTTTACTTTTTACTCTTTATGTACATTTTTAAAGAGGTACTCCCAATACTTTTACTGAGGTAGTTTTTTCATGTGATATTTTAACTTGAATATTTCTTGCTCCAATATCTGTACTTTAACTTAAGTAACAAAACTGAGTACTTCTTCCACCACAAACTTCCTAACTTCTGAACATTCCTCCAAGACATACATGCAGAAACCCCGAGCGTCATGTCACTGCGAAGTATCCATACGATCAAACCTTCTCGTTTCTATTTCTTCAAATGTCTCTACAGAGCAAATCAAACGTGTGTGTCAAAGATGTGTCCTCACCTGTTTTAATGTTGTCACTTTGGGTCTCCTCATCACCACCTGAAAGAACAACATGAATGTGAAAAAATACATGTCCAAATACTTGACATACATATGGACCCAAAGCTGCGGCTAAACGTACACGTAAACTCTTTTCTGCAGAACAGAACCTTCTCCAACATCGTCCCTCGTTTTCACTGTTCATGTCTCTGTATCTATAGGCAGCAGGCTGGTCCACACTTCTCTCAGTCTTATCTCGCTTTGTCTCTGAGCTGATAGGACACACCATACTGAAGGTTTTCACTCTATCTTTTGTTTTTGGCAGAGGTGAGTAGAGTAGACAAGTACTCAAGTAAATGTACCTTTACTTCAAAATAAAATGACTGAAGTGGAAGTACAAAGTAGTGGTTGAAGAAATGAGTCAAGTAAGAGTCAAAAATATTTGGGGAAACTGCATCTGATCTACAACACTATGGCATTAAACTTGTCTATCTCCGTGGAGTCAAACAGATTACACTATATCAGGTCAAGTTACAGGTCAGATCTGTGGAGAGGCAACCTGCTTACAATAAGAATGCCAGGTATTTTTGATGAATACAAACACCTGTATTGAATAGTGCAAGGTAGGTTTAATGCCATACTGTGGAAAATTCTAGGCAACACAATAATATCTCCATGGAAACCTCTAAAATGTTACATACTGTGGCTTTAGTATAAGTGAAAGGACAAAACATAAGAAATAATGCACAGAATCTGATATTTTGTATTTTTCATCTCTGAAGAAGATGGAAGAGACAAATGTACTGTATTGCATATTGTCAACATAAAGCTTTAGTCCAGGGGTTTAAAACCTGGAGCTCAGGAGCTACCAGTAGCTCTCCACCCCCTTCCCAGTAGCTCCCCAAGGAATTTATGATTTATACATATTGAATAACTAAAATTTGATTCATTACCACTGTAAATGTGTCAGTTTGATCCCTGACTTTGTGCACTAATACATGAATAATGGTTTATGTTTTATAGACATTTAACTGTACCCCATCTAAGGCTCGCTTTGGCTCTTGTATGTTCTCAGTTTCTTTCAAACACTAAAATGAGTAGCTCTCTGACATTTTTGTTTGGTAAAAGTAGCTCACTGGAGGAAAAAGGTTAGAGACGCCTGCGTTAGTCTCTTGTAAACTTACTTAGAGTCACCAAAACTTTACTCAACTTTACTTTATTCAAGTCGGAGTACTGTTAAAACTGTACTCCACTGTACTGTACTGTACTGTACTGTACTGTACTGTACTGTACTGTACTTAAACTGTGATTGATGGTCATTTTGTATTTGTTAAATTTTCCAACAATTGCACCAACAGTTGTCTCCTTAACACCAGCTTCTTGCTTATGGTTTTGTAGTCCGTTCCAGCCTTGTGCAGGTCCACAGTCTTGTCCCTGACGTCCTTTGACAGCTCTTTGGTCTTTCCATGTTGGACAGTTTGGAGTCTGATTGACTGATTCTGTGGACAGGTGTCTTTGATACAGGTGACTAGTGAAAACAGGAGTCTAATTCAGGTGATGAGTTGATCAGGAGAGTCTAACTGGTCTGTGGGAGCAGAACTCTTAATGGTTGGTAGAGGATCAAATACTTATTTCACACAATGGAATGCAAATCAATTAATGTATTTTCTAAAATGTGATTTTCTGGATTTTCTTTTTGATATTCTAAATATTCTAAATTATAGACTGTTCATTTCTTTGTCAGTGGGCAAACCTACAAAATCACCAAGGGATCAAATACTTATATTTCCTCCGCTGTTACTCAAGACGTATGGTATCTGAAACTATATATACTATACTATTATTTTAGTAATTAATAATCATGCTGAAAACATTCACACATAGAAACTGAGACTAAACTTGGACTAAACCAGGCTGGAACAGGACCAAACCAAGTCTACACCAGAACTAAACCAGGATGAAATCAGGACACGTGTGAATGCACCCCCATGCTCTGGCTCATTCACTCTTCCACTGATACAAAACTGCACTGTCATCCTCGCCACTTAATGCTCCAATCTTAACCCCACACTTAAATAAATATACAAATACATAAAAAACATTCAAATGAAACAGTACCTTGATGTTTTTTGCGTATCCAGGAGAAGAGATAGAACAGTACAGTGATAGAGAGCAGCCAGTGCACACAGATGAGGTCCCCAAACATCTCCTCCTTTGGTCCGGCTCAAAAAACAAAACCAGGCTTAGTCCAGCGCAAAGTCCGGATCTGTCTATTAATAACCCTGATATCATTAGGCCACAACAGTGCCTCTGTCATGTACAGTTAATATCATCAGGACCAGCCTCTTTGAAGTACAAACACTTTGCAAATTAAAGGCCCCGTATTACACAAAATAGACTAATGTGAGCTTCAAGTCATGTTAAAATGTTATCTCTCCAAAAACACACCTGGAGTAGTGTTTTGTTTCACTCGCACATATTTGAGTAACACTTTATTATTAGTGTGTCTGCATCTCCAAAGCTCAAAAGGCTCTGTTCCACCTTGTGATGTCATGAAGTGTAATTACCTTTAGTTCAGTAGAGTTTGGTAATTCCAGATCTGAAATGATCCAAATCATTCTAGTGAAAGGGTATTATGGGGTTTAAAAACACAGTGGAGCACTTCCTGTATTGCCACATGACATCACAAAGTGGAACAGAGTGTTTTCAATTTGAGAGAAGAACTCAGCCTATATCTGCAGGGTTTCTGTGTTAAACATGTGAATGAAACAAAACACAACTCCAGGTCTGTTTGTGATGAGGAAACATTATTAGAACATAGATTAGAAAATAACACAATACAAGCCCTTTAACTTCTACATCACAGCTTTAAAGCAGTACTGTGGAACTTTCTGGAGAGGCACGTCACCTGCATGATTCCATTATTGGAGATATAAAGGTAGAATCTTACTTTAGAATCTTCTCTGGAGTTTAAAGAGGTGTTATTTTACGTCTATGGGGTATTAACTGCTACTACATTATATATATATATATATATATATATATATATATATATATATATATATATATATATATATATATATATATATATATATATATATATATATGCTAAGTCACTCCCCTTTCAGAGTGCTATCGCAATCAGTGTGCATTCCGCTAATGAAACTACTGCAAATTATAGGCAGGTTCAGTTCTGGTCCAGTACTGATTAAGGGCGCTTTCACACCTATGGTTCGATTGCTTTGGTCCGCACTAGTCAGAAAAATGTTCCAATGTAGCAAACAGACGTGGGTACGGTTTGCTTTCACATATGCATAGTTCTAAACGAACCAAAATAGACCGCGAAGACCATCGTCACCGGAACCGGACTAAAAAACGCGCCACTTTCGATCACCATGGAGGAACAGCTTTGCCTTGCGCTCCTGGCGCTGATCATCATACATTATTTTGTACGTGTAGGTAATTTTCTGCACGTACTTAATTTCGAACATGTTTCGCGGCTGCGACTCCAAAGACAACTTATAAGTTATTTGACTCGCCGACGGCGCATTGCACGCCTCTTCAGGGAGAAGAGACGTGCCCTCCTCCTGAATTATCATTTGGTCGCTTGAGTGCCCCTTCATCGCGACCGAGTAAACAGAAACAGGAAGTGATCTGATACCCATAATGCATTCGGTTCCGTCCAATTTGGTTTGGTTGCTTTCACACCAGATGAACCGTACCAAAGTAGGGCAGATAAAGCGATCCGAGACCACCCCTTTTTATCGGTCTCGACCGGTTGATTTGGTGCGCACCAAAGTACCGAGATTGCATTCACACTAACGAAAACGAACCGAACTAAGAACTTTTGGTTCGAATGGGCCATTTGGTGCGCACCAAATGCTGTCAGTGTGAGGGCGCTTTCACACCTATGGTTCGATTGCTTTGGTCCGCACTAGTCAGAAAAATGTTCCAATGTAGCAAACAGACGTGGGTACGGTTTGCTTTCACATATGCATAGTTCTAAACGAACCAAAATAGACCGCGAAGACCATCGTCACCGGAACCGGACTAAAAAACACGCCACTTTCGATCACCATGGAGGAACAGCTTTGCCTTGTGCTCCTGGCGCTGATCATCATACATTATTTTGTACGTGTAGGTACCGTAATTTTCTGCAATTTCGAATAATTTCGAACATGTTTCGCGGCTGCGACTCCAAAGACAACTTATAAGTTATTCGACTCGCCGACGGCGCATTGCACGCCTCTTCAGGGAGAAGAGACGTGCCCTCGCGACCGAGTAAACAGAAACATAATGCATTCCCATAATGCATTCGGTTCCGTCCAATTTGGTTTGGTTGCTTTCACACCAGATGAACCGTACCAAAGTAGGGCAGATAAAGCGATCCGAGACCACCCCTTTTTATCGGTCTCGGACCGGTTGATTTGGTGCGCACCAAAGTACCGAGATTGCATTCACACTAACGAAAACGAACCGAACTAAGAACTTTTGGTTCGAATGGGCCATTTGGTGCGCACCAAATGCTGTCAGTGTGAAAACACCCTGAAAGCACCCTGGTTTCGTTCTTGTTTAGTCCTGGTTTAGTCCTGGTTTACTCCTGGTTTAGTCCTGGTTTACTCCTGGTTTATATAAATACAAATGTACCTCAAATGGCATATTGCGGATGTACTTAATAAAGTGGCCACCTTGTTAAAATATGGTAGGATTTTTCCCCCATCATGCCTCTGTTCTGACCCTGGGTCTCTGGGGATGACCCAAATCGTTATCTCTATTTCAGGTAATCCTCTATAGCGCCCCCTGCAGGATAACAACACTGAGACATGTGTAATAGACAAAACAGATCAATACTACAGCAGTTTATGTCCAACCTAATAAAAGCAAAATGGAATGGACTGGATACAAGAATATCTCCATGGAGAAAAGCAAACTGCAAACCCTTCTCCAGAAAACACACTACTTATTCTACTACGTACTCTACTTATTAATAAGTAGATCTGTTTAAAGCTTTGAGGAGCCACTTCAAATGTTGTTACTCAAATTACTCCAGCTCCTCCAGTGAATTTGACCCGTGTTAAAACAGAGCGCTGATGTAACGACACAATGACACTTGGAACCAGCAGGTGGCAGTATTTCCTGGTTCATATGTGTGCAGAGCTCCGAGCGCGAGGCCTAATGATGAATTCTGAACATAAAGTGTCAGGGTTGAGTGTTTTTTATGTGAATGCAGCTGAATCAGTGCGGTGTGAGATGTAGCTCTGTGTTAAGTCTCATTTATTTTTCTGCAAAATCGAAAATAGAGGGATTTTTTAAAAATAGTTTTATAGTTAATAGTAATATAGTTAATAGTAAACTAGTTTTATTTTTTATGACTTAAAATGTTTAGGGGTTATTTCTATTTGCAGATTAAATGTTTAATTTATAGAATATGTCTTCGCATTGTAAGCATAATGTTTGAGGAGAAAAAGAAAGGGTCTTTCCATGTAAGTAATGAATGTTATTTTAAACAGATAAAGCTAATGGGCTCTACTTTATATTATTGATCCAAGTAATTGTAATAATTAAGAGCAGTGAATCTGATATATATTTTCTTAAAACACTTTTTAAATTTCATATTGCAGAAAATGAATGTAATTGTGCATTCAAAATTTTTTTGGGTGATAATTTAAAAGCCACATCCCTATTCCTTATTTTATCTATTCCACCCTCTGGAACTTCCAGCCCAAATACAAAAGAGACTCATCTACACTCACTGTCTTCAAAAAAGCCCTGAAAACCTGTTCAAAACTGACTTTAAAGAACTGTATCTCATGTTTATATGTTTCTTTCATTTGCGTTTCCGTCTGTCTGGATGTATGTGAAGCATCTGTCATGAAAAGCACAATACAAGTGTTATGTATTATGATTATGATTATGATTATTATTAGTAGTAGTAGTACAGTAGTAGTATTAATATTCTTCAAGAGTTGGTAACCTTACAGTCCCTTTAAAAAACATACTAACAAGCTGCGTTTCAGATGACATCAGATCATTTTAAAGGCCAATAATACTGAAGATTTAAACAACTAAAATGAATACTGTTCAAATGCAGAATTGTGAATTTACCTTTTGGATATTTCATGACAAAATAAAATGTAATGAAGAAAAACATCTGAGAGTATTCAAATCCAGATATCCAGAATATTCTTGTCCCAACTTGTAACGACTGCAAATCCACCCCACATATAGATACAGGCTAACATATTTAAGAACTTTCATCATTTAATCATATAAATTACCATGTTAAACCCTCTGCTGCAAACCTGCTCATACTATCCCCTCCATATATTTTCAATCTTTCCTTATTTGGTCGATATTTCCCCTGCCCCTCCTCTCTCCCTGTGGACCTTTTATATATTCATCCACGGCTCCTTCCACCAGACAGTCAGGGACCCTGCTTACCATACCCGCTCCACACCTCCCCTCTCTGGGCTTGTCTCGGAGGAAATCCCCTGCTCTCCTCCTCCACCTCCTTCACCTCCTCTCACGATTAAATGTACATATCTAATCTGAACCCCAATCCAGATTTATTTGTGTCTATGGAGCACACAGTGACCTTCAGAGTCCCGTAGAGCCCCTGTAATCTCCTGGGTTCTATATGGGCCCATTGGTGGTGTCATAAAATGTGGAATTAATCCTTGATTCATTTGGTTGTGCGATTTCAAACAGAGATGATTTGATCGTCAAACTGTATTTAATGTAATAGATTCACTTTTCAATGTAGAATGATGTCACTCATGATCAGACTTGGGCTCGTATTTATTTATGTTCTGTGGTGGATGTTTGTGTGGTGCTATTGTTGCTGTGTTGTCTAGTCTTTGTGTTAAAGCTGTGACCCTCTGTCCCAACACGCACTTCTCCCATTGGAGACAATAAAGGATTATCTTATTTTATCTAAATTAGGTGTATAGTGACTAAACACACAAGAAAACAAGAGACTGTGGGAGATGGTAGTATGTGTAGCGCTGAGCAATATAGAATTGATTAAAGATTTAAAGCAACACCGTGTAATTTTCTGTAGGTGGGATATCACCTGCTTGTTTCCCTGAAAATAGAGAGATATAAACCAAACTCCATGGATGGATTTGTTTTATGTCATTCTATAGAGGATTATAACCAAAGGAACTATTCCCGTGGAAACAAGCAGGAGTAGCCAAAAAAGAGTCAGGTTTGTGGAGAGGCAAGCTCACAGTAAACATGCATGTGTTTTTTGAGCATTATGGAAAAAAAAAAAAAAAAAAAAATCATGCTTTTATTTTAGTACATTTTTTGGTTAAAAAGTTACGCAGTGGGACTGTAAGTAACAACATGATATCAGTTATTAGGCTTATATATGAATAACCTAATCAATATTGAATGAAAAAAGTATTCAGTTCATAGTATTTGCAGTACTGCTACATAAGTTCAGATAATAATTTAAATTGTATGCAGATTATAACAAATGAAGTATACTACTGATCACTATGTTTATTGAATATTAAAATATAAGCTCTCCTGTCTTGTATCTCACACCTGTGTCCCCCTCTCCCCCTCTCCCCTGTACACTAGTGTGATCCTTCTGTACCTCAGACAGGCCCGAGCCACTGTAGCAGTAATTAAACCATGTGCTTCTGTGGGAGAGAGAGAGAGAAGGACGTTTACACCTCCTTCTCTCTCCTCCTCTCTGTCATGCAACAATAAATCACCCTACAGCCAGGTCTTTAGAGCCATCACACACACAACATCTCTCCTTCCCTCTCTCCTCTCTCTTTCCCTCTCCTCTGTCTCTCTGCTCCTCCTCTCTCTCTCTCTCTCTCTACCTCTCCTGCCTCTATCACCCCTTCCATCCTTCTGTCATCCCTCTCTTTCTCCCCTCTCTTCTCTGTCTCTCTCCTCCCTCCCCTCTCTCTCTACTCCACCGTCCTCTGTCGCTTCAGTACCTCGCTTCCTCTCTCTTTCCCTCCCCCCTCTCCTCCCTCTATCACCACTCCCTCCTCTCTCCCCCTCTGCCCCGCTTTCCTCTGTCACCCCAGCTCCTCTCTCCCTCTCTCCTTCCCTTCTCCCTGTATCACCCCTTCCTTCCTCCTCTGTCATCCCTCTTCTTTCTCCCTCCCCTCCCCTCTCTCCTCCGTATGTCATCTCTCGTTATCTCGTTCATCTTCATCAGTTCAGGGTTAGGTCTGGGGCCCCTCTCCTCTCTGCTCACCTCCACACGCCCGTGCACACACACTCAAAAAACGTTCAGTGTTTTGATAGTAATTCATATCTAACTTTTCTAGTGATAAGAATAATTCAAAAGATATATATTTTGTTTTTTTTACATTTTCATCACTATGGCAACAGACCTATTTTTCATCCTTCTGAAACCCGTGGATGGATTGCCCGGTTGCCTGAGCAGCCAGTCCCGTCTACGTTCTGTTTGTATCCAGAAGGGACTGAAAAAAACACTGTCTGAAAAAAAACACAGCCGTTCATTTGTATCTCGTTTCTCAAATGAATGAATGAAGACATCTGATCTCCAAAAAAGGCTCTATTCACATTTACCGGAAGACGTCTGGAAACATGCGGATGACGACTTCCGGTGTAGTTCCCGACACTGGGCATGTGATAAAACAATAAAACCGTGGATTCAGCAGCAGCGTCTTCACAACCTGCCAAAGCTTTTCATGGAGGACGGGACTCTGATCGAACCTTCAGTGTCACTCACAGGCAGCTGGTCGGAACTGTTGATCTGACGAACATAACGGAACACTACAAAAAAAAATACAAAAAAAATACAATGACATCTAGATGAATAAAACCCATTTTCTCAGTTTTCCCAGATTTACTACTGCCGACAGAGCCTGTTGGAAGTCGTCATCCTCATGTTTCCAAACGTCTTCTGGTTTTATGATGTAAACGTGAACACAGCCCATTCAGCTCTTTCTGTTTTTTACTTTCACCACCTTTTTGACATGTAAACCATTTAATGCAATACTGTGAAACATTACAGGCAAAGCAGTGACATCTCTGGAAGCGAGCAGGCAATGGACACCTCCACCAGCCCCTTTGAGTTTAGCGCATTTGGCATAGGACTCTATTTCAGCTTCCTGTTATAAACTACATTTTGGGAACTTTTTCCCCATTCAAAAGATGTCATATTTTGTTTTTAACTGTTAATCGCTATGGCAATATCAGAGCAGATGACTGGAATATGTTGCTCGTCTGTAAGTTCTGATCTGACCATTCCCTTTAAACCTACTGTGATGGGACAGTGTGTTGTGTAGATGTAGATGTGTTGTATAGATGTATGTGTTGTGTAGATGTAGATGTGTTGTATAGATGTATGTTGTGTAGATGTATGTGTTGTGTAGATGTATTGTGTAGATGTATGTGTTGTGTAGATGTATGTGTTGTGTAGATGTATTGTGTAGATGTATGTGTTGTGTAGATGTATGTGTTGTGTAGATGTATTGTGTAGATGTATGTGTTGTGTAGATGTATTGTGTAGATGTATGTGTTGTGTCGATGTATGTGTTGTGTAGATGTATTGTGTAGATGTATGTGTTGTGTAGATGTAGATGTGTTGTGTAGATGTGTTGTGTAGATGTAGATGTGTTGTGTAGATGTATGTGTTGTGTAGATGTAGATGTGTTGGGTAGATGTGTTGTGTAGATGTAGATGTGTTGTATAGATGTAGATGTGCTGTGTAGATGTAGATGTGTTGTGTAGATGTGTTGTGTAGATGTAGATGTGTTGTGTAGATGTATGTGTTGTGTAGATGATTGTGATTTGATTGTTTTAAATGTTTAATGATAAATTGGATTGTGGTGATTCACTGTTTTTGATGAAATGTTGTTTTTAGAGGTGATTTAATGTAAAGTATAGTATAGTACAATGTATAGTAAAATGTATAGTCAAATGTATAGTAAAATGTAAACTTTCCACTGTCCTTGTTTTAAATAAATAATAGAAAATAACTCTCATTTTCGTCATTCTGAAAGTCACACTCCCACATGGGCACAGTTTTCCCTGTGGTTTACGTTGTACTTTGTGATGAAATATGGAAAATTCACCAATGTTGAACCCATAAAACTGTATGAAGAAGTGAACTAAGGGAGTGTGACGTCACCCATAGTGTTCAGCTCCAGTCAAATGAAGCTCATAATGCCAGCAGTTACTGGGCAAATGTGGAGCCAGGGAAAATAACAGAAATTTATTTACGTACAAAACAGTGAAATAAAAACACCAGGATCACGTAGAATGGGTTCATATTTTGAGACCAAAATGACGAGGCTCACTGGAGCAGTTACACAAAGACAAGAGCGACAATGTTTCAATGTCCAGTCAACTGGAGCCAGAGTGGATGGATCCGGAAGTGCGCCCATGAACAATTCCTATTTGGTGGCCAGCGGGTTAGCTATGTCCATTGTATTTTATTTATTTATTTTATTTAAATCTACACATCTACACATTATTATTACACAACACATCTACATCTACACAACACATCTATATCTACACAATACATCTACATCTACACAACACATCTACATCTACACAACACATCTACATCTACACAACACATCTATATCTACACAATACATCTACATCTACACAACACAACACATCTACACAACACATCTACATCTACACAACACATGTACACAACACATCTACATCTACACAACACATCTACATCTACACAACACATGTACACAACACATCTACATCTATACAATACATCTACATCTACACAACAAATCTACACAACAGATCTACATCTACACAACACATCTACATCTATACAGTACATCTACATCTACACAACACATCTACATCTATACAGTACATCTACATCTACACAACACATCTACATCTACATAATACATCTAAATCTACAAAATACATCTGCACAACACACCTACATCTACACAACAAACGTACATCTACACAATACATCTACACAACACAACTACATCTACACAACAGATCTACATCTACACAACACATCTACAAATACACAACACATCTACATCTACATCTACATTGGCAGTAGCTCAGGTGGTAGAGCATTTGTCCACTGATCCAAAGGTTGGTGGTTCGAATCCCTCGACATAAACATCACTGGTTGAGTGCTCAGATCCACTGATGTGTTACTGTGATTTCAGCTCCCACAGATGTCATTGTGTCCTTGGGCAAGACACTTAACCCACTTCTCCCCCGGTGTCTGTGTACATTGGTGTGTGAATGGGTGAGTGGTATTGTAAAGTGCCTTGAAGGTGTAAAAGTGCTATATACATAAAAATGCGACCATCTACATCATGAGGGAAAGTGTGGGAGTTAGTGCAAGTTTTTAGATCAGCTGGAAGCGTGTTCCAGTTTTTTGCTGCTGTGTGTGAGAAAGCCGACTGTCCCATCACAGGATGTTTATAAGATATAAGATATAAGATATGCCTTTATTAGTCCCACAGTGGGGAAATTCCAGTGTTGCAACGCACAGTTCAAGAACAGCAGGAAAAATGGAACATGCAATAAAACAAGATAATAGATAATGGCTTAAAAAATAATAATTTAGAAATAGACTTAAAGATAGACTCTAATTTTGTTCCGGTGGAGCAAAAATATAAAATACAAAATATAAAATATAAAATACCAAAAAATAGTATTATGTACAATAAAAGTAACAGTGCAGCATATGAACAGAGTAAATCTCAGTAAAGTGACTTCAGTATATTATGTTATTTACAGTAATGACTATGTTTATGTACAGACAGGATAAATATCAGTAAAGTGACATGAGTGAATTGTACCAGAGGTCTTCAGTATTGCACATAGATAGAGTTGAATGACACATGTTCAGTGTTAACAGTGTTCATTGTACAGTCTGACAGCAGCAGGAAGGAAAGACCTGCGAAACCTCTCCTTCCCACAGCGAGGGAACGGTCAGATCAGAACTTACAGACGAGCAACATGTTCCAGTCATCTGCTCTGATCTTAACTGGAAGAAGCAAATCATGCAATAAATCATACATAGGGGAAACAGGCCGGGCTTTTGACATCCGAAAAAAGGAACACCAAAAGAAATGTGAAAAGGAAACATCAGGGAGACTCACCAGAACACAAAAAGACAAAGCATTGCAGGAAAACCTAAAATCCGCCATATCAGACCACTGTAAAAGCAACCACATTCTGGACTGGGACGGGGCTCGGGTCATTGGATCGGAAAACAGCAAGTTCAAACGCTGGATCAGGGAGACCATTAAAATCAGGAAACGAGGCACGGACAGCATTAACCATGATGACGGAGCGTTCCTCCTTTCACACACCTGGGACACCCTCCTCCAGAGAGCACCGGGCGACGGGAGGCGTGGTCAGTCTGAGCGACCTGCCAGGTCCATCAGGCTGACCACGCCTACAGGAAGTAACAACAGCTGACCACGCCTACAGGAAGTAACAACAGCTGACCACGCCTACAGGAAGTAACAACAGCTGACCATGTCTACAGGAAGTAACAACAGCTTACCACGCCTACAGGAAGTAACAACAGCTGACCACGCCTACAGGAAGTAACAACAGCTGACCACGCCTACAGGAAGTAACAACAGCTGACCACGCCCACAGGAAGTAACAACAGCTGACCACGCCTACAGGAAGTAACAACAGCTGACCACGTCTACAGGAAGTAACAACAGCTGACCACGCCTACAGGAAGTAACAACAGCTGACCATGTCTACAGGAAGTAACAACAGCTGACCACGCCTACAGGAAGTAACAACAGCTTACCACGCCTACAGGAAGTAACAACAGCTGACCACGTCTACAGGAAGTAACAACAGCTGACTACGCCTACAGGAAGTAACAACAGCTTACCACGCCTACAGGAAGTAACAACAGCTGACCAATGCCTACAGGAAGTAACAACAGCTTACCACGCCTACAGGAAGTAACAACAGCTGATATACGACACGTCACCACCAACACCAACACCGGGGACAGTTCTGAAAATGGCTTGCAGCTAGCAGCCGAAACATGTCAACAAGGTAAATACACATTACTGTATTGTCTTAAAAAAGAACCCAAGAAGTGGAAGAAGCCTCTTAAAGGAGGGGGAGCAGCATTGTGGAGAATTCTATGGAGCAGCTGCATTTCAGAATAGAAAATCATATTGTCAAAGTTTAACAGGTTGTATCTGTTCAGTATGTTACAATAATGATAAGTTAATATATATTTTTTAAATCAAAAACTTGCTTAAAAAGAGTCTTATATGTACAGTCTGTTGTTGAACCTGATTTAACCTGACTAGAGCCAAGAACTCACCATATTACAACACAAATCTCCATCTTATATAATATTCATTTTAGCTGTTCCCATCTGTATTAAACATTATTGACCTATAACGTTATGATGTCATCTGAAACCCTGTGATTGGTTTTCCCCTCAGCAGCAGCAGCAGCAGCAGCAGCAGCAGCAGTGGGCGCTCAGTCACCCATAGCACAGTTCTGGGTCAAGCGCAATCTAATAAATGGCTGTATCTCGTTAGTGGCATTCAGGGCCAATTAGTGTTAGACTAATAGAGTAGACACTTTCTGTTAGCTTTATGCACATGTTCATTTGGCTTGTATAAATCACTGTTCATTGTTTTGCTGCATTACTTAATAGCTTTTTTCATAGCGTAAGGTGATAAATTATTGGAGAATTTGAGCAGGAAGTGCAGCTAAAGCAAAACAGATGATGAGAGACATTAACTGTAGCCATTTATTTAATTTGTAAAAAATGATTAAGGAGGAACTAAGCATTTATTTTGATTAAAAATGTGATTATAATTGTGTTTCGAGACAGTGATATATGAGGAAAAATAAGGCTTAATCCTCTTCATACTATTTATAAACAACATGGTGTATTTTGCAGTCCAGACTTCCCTCTCCTCAGCCACCTCCTGTTAATAAGAAGAACGGTATATTTGTTCAAGTGAAGAAAATAGTTTCGTTCTTGAATATGATGGAATAATCTCAGATGTGCTGGGGCTTATGTAACTCTATGGGAAAGTTCTGTTTTTGAAAGAAACTTCTCATCCACAAATGTTGAAACTTCTCATAATTTGGGACTTTGCTTTTCCAGTCTTGTGGTTTAAAGTCTTTTCAACTGACAACAGTCACGTCTCTGGAGCTGAACAGTGGAGCCATTTTCTAGTTACCTGACCAACCAGAGCCACGCGCTTTGATAAAACTTTACAAAGATGAGTGGATCTGGAGCTGTATCCTGTCTCCGTGATTTCAGGGAGCGTGATTGACAGGTGGGTTAACCAATCAGAAAGCCACATTTTGAGAAACAATGCAGATTTTTACAGAATCAACGATCAAAGCATCAAACTATGCAATTTTTCAGGTAAAAGAAGTTATATTTTGTTCTTGTAATGAGAATTTTCAAGAGATATGTTCTGCATTTGAGGGACGTGATACAAATTAGCGGCTGTGGTTGGATTGTCCAAAAGTTTTCATTTTTTCACGCTCTCTGGTCTGGTTCTGGATTCTAACAAAATGTAGAAGGGACAGGCTGCTCAGGCAAACTTTCCAGTGCTAATGTGAAAAAATTATTTCACTTTTATTTGTTTGTTTGTGCACTGACAGAGAAGATGTTGAGCTTTGTGCCAATTTTTGAGCGTTTTCAGTCTGACAGTTATACAGCAAATTCCACCTTAGATTTCTCTCCTGTCCTCCAGCTCTGTTTAAACTATGGTACATTGCTTGCTTACTTTAATTCACTTTTTTCCCCACATTGTTTTTTTTTGGATGAAAAACACAGAGAAATGTGTGCTTGCATCTCCTCAAACCTGACTCTTAGGGCCTCCTCCTGCTTTTCCATGGCAATGTGGTTCCTTTGGCTATAATATTCCACAGTATGGCATAAAACATTGTATCCATCTCCATGGAGAATGAATGGTTTTAACTTTCTGTTGATACTTTGCAGGTGGTGTCACCAACATTTCCTGGGGTGTGATCACAGGCTCCTGTAAATGTGTTGTTTAAATTAATTTTGTATTTATTCTTGAGTTTTCAGACAATTATCTTTGTTCGCCAATGTGTGCATTGTGTTACCATGGTAACTGCTGAACATTCCACCAATAGAGGTGCACGTAGAACACCCCCGGCGTGTTGTCACTGCAAAGTAACAATCTCCAGAAAGTTACTGTACATTTAACTTTACCTCTGGACTCGTGTCTATGTATCCTCTTATTATTGATCTGTTCCTTCATGTGTCTCCCTAGGGTGCTGCTGTCTCCCCTAGTCTCTCCCTGGCGGTGAGAGCAGGAGTGGTGGAGCGCAAAGGACCTTGTCTGTTTGGATTGGTCTTTAGTCCAGTCCCGGCTTCACACAGTCTGGCCCCTGGTGCGTTCACTGACCCCTTCAGTCAGTTCGAATCAGGACAATTGGCAGCTGTCACTCACTGTCTCCATGCATCAGGGACATCGGGGCAAACACTGATCCCTGTTCACCAGAGGGACACAATAAGAATACATTTAAAGAGGTTAAACATCATGGCCACTCCACTGTTTAAATCAATACAGTGTTCACATCATTTAGGCTAACTAGTGTTGTCCAGGCTAAATTTCAATACTAAGGAATAGATTAAATACTCAGTAATGACTCTGATACCACAATGATAATAAAAAACACTCATCATTAAAGATCATTCCAAAGCTATTCAGGAAAGGTTCATTTCTGTCCTGTGAATGCAACTATTTTAGTATTGATACCTGCAAAAAATTACTTTTAATACTGGTTTTAGTATCAATTAGAATCTGATGTTTGATACTTTTGACAACCCTAATGGTAACACGAGTCTGTGTGCAAAGAAAATAATATTGTCATACTTCTGAGGTTAAAAACAGCTTTTTGTTCATATTGTGAATACTTTAACCAGAACATTTACATCATGTTTTGGCACATTTTGCAAAAATATGATCTGATAGTTGTCACTGGGATCATTTCTTGTCATTACTGACAACCCATATTTTGTACAACTAAAAGTTGTAAGCCATGTTCTTTGATTCATGCATGTCTGAGTAATACTGCTTAGTTTTGAACTTAAAACTTGAAAGATCTGAAAATTTCTTTTTTCCCAAACCCCCATCACCCGCTGCTCTGTCCTTACTTTAGATTTTTCAAATAAAATCACAGTTATAATTTGGTGTTTTGGCTATTAGGACGATTATCTAATCAGAAACTCATTTGTGTCGCCAGTTTAAGTGCTGAAATCCATTTGAACCTAAAATGCCTCTCTCTGATCTGAACAGTCTCTCCCTAAACCCCAGCACCTGCACCAGTCATGAATCAGTGCTAGTGCAGCCTCTGCAGCCCAGGGAGGGAATTCTGAGCTTCACATGAGACATGGTCTGTCCATAAACTCAGAATGAGACAAACTTGGATGTGTCTCTACCTGCAGGTGAAGGCTCTGCACAGTAGCACAGGCTCAGTTGTGATTGTAGAACCTGTTTTAAAACTGTAAAAGTGCAGACTACATACAGTTCCTTTTATTAAAAATACAAATATATAAAAAGATATAAATTTAAAAAAAGACACGAAGTAAAAGATGTGTGAATGAAAATGGTTCTGGGCAGGTTACTTTTTAGGCCACAGTCTCAGAGGGGAGAGAGAGAGAGAGAGAGAGAGAGAGAGAGAGAGAGAGAGAGAGAGAGAGAGAGAGAGAGAGAGAGAGAGAAAGGAGGAGAAAGAGAAAAGGCCCATGTACAGAAGAAGTGTCAAAAGCAGACAGCGAACACAGCATAGACAAAAGGCAGAGGAGTATTCACCTTTTAAAAGAGGCGGCGCAGTGGGAGAAAAGACGAGTGCTAATATGAGGGAAGTGTCACTGTAAAGGGAGAGATGGGCCCATAAACAAGAGCAGAGCCCGGCAGGTGAAAACATGCTACAGGAGCTACAGAGTCTGCCTGCTGCCTCTGTGTATGTGTTATAAAACCAGTCCAAAACACATCATAATCTCACACACAAGCTGTCTGAATATGAAGGAAAATACAAAAGACAAAGTGTTTTTTTTTTTTTTTGGTATTAAATATTAAAAACTGAAAATCTATAAATGTTAAGGATATTTATAGATATTAATCTGATGATTGAAAAGGCCCATATTACATATTATTGATCAATGTTATGATGTTGTTTCCTCATCATATACCATCACATACAAAAACCCTGCATATTCAAACAGAAAACACTCTGTTCCACCTCATGATGTCATGTGGTAATACAGGAAGTGTCTTACTGTGTTTTTAAAATCCATTCACATTCACTAGAACAACTTGGGCAATCTTTACATACCTTTCTTCTGGATATTTTTGAGCTATAAAACAGAATTGATTGAATAAATGTAAGGTAGTGCTATTTAATGTCATATTGTGGAACATCCCAGGCAGAGCAATAAAAACAAACTTGTGACGGACCCCCCACCAGAGAAGTTACACAATGCATCTTTAAGGATTGGGTCAGCAAACTGATCATATTGTTCCTCACCTTCCCACCGTGGAAGGTGAGGAACAATAGGTGAGGAAGAGTGGTCAACAACAATATAAAAAAAAAAAAAAAAAAAAAGTGTTCCTCACCTTCCACGGTGGTTGGTCTCTCTCACCCTCATCAGCTCGGGTCCTCTACCAGAGTCCTGGGAGCTTGAGAGTTCTGCGCAGTATTTTTGCTGTTCCTAGTACTGCGCTTTTCTGGACTGCGATGTCTGATGTTTTTCTGGGTATCTGCTTGAGCCACTCCTCCAGTTTGGGGGTTACAGCCCCGAGTGCTCCGATTACCACGGGCACCACTGATGCCTTCACCTTCCAGGCCTTCTCCAGCTCTTCCTTGAGCCCCTGGTATTTCTCTAGTTTCTCGTGTTCCTTTTTCCTGATATTACCATTGCTTGGTATTGCAATGTCCACCACCACGGCTTTGTTCTGTTGCTTATCCACCACCACTATGTCTGGTTGGTTCGCCATCACCATTCTGTCAGTCTGTATCTGGAAGTCCCACAGGACCTTGGCACGCTCATTCTCCACAACCTTTGGGGGAGTTCCCCACCTTGACCTTGGGGTCTCCAGCCCGTACTCTGCACAGATGTTTCTGTACACTATGCCCGCCATTTGGTTGTTTCGCTCCATGTATGCTTTCCCTGCCAGCATCTTACACCCTGCAGTTATGTGCTGGACTGTCTCAGGAGCCTCTTTGCACAACCTACACCTTGGGTCTTGTCTGGTGTGGTAGATCTGGGCCTCTATTGCTCGGGTGCTCAAGGCCTGCTCCTGTGCAGCCAGGATGAGGGCCTCTGTGCTGTCCTTCAGACCAGCCCTCTCCAGACATTGGTAGGATTTCTTGATATCAGCCACTTCAGTGGCTGAAGTGGCTGATATCTCTCTCTCTCTCTCTCTCTCTCTCTCTCTCTCTCTCTCTCTCTCTCTCTCTCTCTCTCTCTCTCTCTCTCTCTCTCTCTCTCTATATATATATATATATATATATATATATATATATATATATATCTATGCCCTTCTGTCTGTGCTCATTTATTGAGCCATGTGCCCACTTATTTTAGCTGCAACGATGCCTGACATGAGCTTCCATGTTGTGGAGAGACAGGTTATTGGCCGATAGTTGGATGAGACTGTACCCTTTGAGGGATCCTTCAGGATCAGGATCATGCGCCCTTCGGTTAGCCATTCAGGGTAAGTCTCATCCCTTAGCAGCTGGTTCATTTGTGCTGCCAGGCGCTCGTGGATTGCAGTGAGTTTCTTTAGCCAGTATGCGTGTATCATGTCAGGCCCTGATGCTGACCAGTTTTTCATACCTGAGACTCTTTCCTGGATGTCTGCTACTGTGATGGTGGCTGGATTCTGTTAAGGGAGGTTCTCTCAGAGTTTCCAGGCACTGTGCATCTGTGTTATGTGATGCCTCCCTCTTCCATATGCCTTTCCAGTACCTTTCAGTCAGCCTGAAAGGTCAGTCAGTCTCCAGCCTTGGTGGGTCTGCTCTGGTGTTATTACCCTGCCACTGAACTTGGTACGCTCAGTGGTGGTTTATTCGTCTGGCTTCATTATCTCCCATGCACCTCTTTAGGCGGCTGGCCAAGGCTTGGAGCCTTTGTTTGGCAATTTCGAGTGTTTCAGGTATGAACATCTGGCTCTTGGGTATTCTCCATGCTTCCTTTATTTTAGCCTCTAACCATCTTTTCCATGGTGGATATTGTTTCTCATGGCTCCCATGGTTGCTCTTATAGCCCAGCACCTGTAGGATCACTGCTACTGAAGTGTATATCAGCTCATTGGTTTCAGTGACGGTTGTGGTAGGGATTGCTCTCAGTGCTTTATTCTCATAAAACACACACACACACGCACACACGCACACACGCACACACACACACACACACGCACACACACACACACACACACACACACACACACACACACACGCACACGCACACACACACACACACACGCACACTGTACACAGACTGGAAACATACATACAAGGATCAGGCTATCAAAGCAGAGACAGAGATTCAGGCTGTTTTATCACAAAAAACTCACAACACTACAGCAGTGGACACAGCAGAGGAGAGGAAGAGTGGTCAACAACAGGTTTAACCTTGAAGTTACACAGTTTAAGAGAATAAAATAGTATGATTTTAATATCTTAATTAGAGCCGATACATAAGACAGGAGCCAGAGACTGATGTCAATGCAGTGGATCATTCAAAAAAATGCATCTGACATAGTTTTGACAGAGCCACTAGTAACTGTAGTAACTGTAAATGAATAAGGCTTGAAACAATAACTTTAGGTCTGTATCCATTGTGATACAGATATAAATATACAGGTCATCTGGTACAATCACTTACATTTGCTGTAAATACAATAGAAATAATAATAATAATAATAATAATAATAATAATAATAATAATAATCTCAAATTAACTCCAGATGCTTGTTGCTATGTGTTGCTAACCAAAACAATCCACTGGACTGGAGTGATGGGACTAAAGGTTAAACCGAGGGCCACAGAGAGCACTGATCAATATGTGCCAGTCCACAGTCGTACAGTCTAATGCCAGTCCTGCCCAGAGCAGACTGGCCACTCCCCAGACGCTTCCTCCCTGCGTCATTATGAACAGACTTGCTGGGTCTCATTAGTGTGAGGAGGACAATGCAGCGAAAGGCAAACAAAAACCAGCAGATACAAACAATAATGTCCCTTTTCCTCTGAGTCTTCAGCTGACACCTGCAAGAGGAAACCAACTCTAACCAGCTCCAACAAGGCACAGGTTTGTCGAGGTTAAACAGAAATACACTGTCTCTGCCATGGGAATAATTACAGATATGTTTTTTTTTCATGGCCAAAGCAGATTTTTTATATTTCAGTGCAACCAAAGGCGTACACGCTCTGCAAATATTTTAGGCTGACATGTAAGGTAGATTTGGATTAATTTCCACAAATAACATCATATAAACAGTTAAAGTGATAGTGTGTAACTTTTTACTGGTGGAAAGCCGACTCCATTATTCTATAGAAATAGAAAATTAAACCCATATTTCAGAACATTTTGATGGAGATCGATATGTTTCATGCTATATTGTGAATAGTCTAGGCAAAGGAACAACAGGCCAGGCCAGGTTTGTGGAGATGCAAGCCCACGCTCAGTAGGGACGCATATTTTTCTATGTTTTCCAGAGCTATAAACAGACCTGTAACGAAATTAGTCCTCTGCATTTGACCCATAATTCAATACAGTTGGTGCAACTGCTGAGGGAGTGGTGACCCATCTCCAGATCTTCTTGCTCAGGACTACCTTAGGAGGATTTCATATTATATGTTTAAACCTACCATGGAAGTTTATTTGATTTTTTGTTATCAGTAGATGTCAGATGTGAAACCTGGCCCCTCCCCTCACCTGACCCCTCCCCTTTGGCCTTTCTTCAGTCTCACCTGTGCTCTCTGTTCTTCTTCTATCAGGCCAAAGCTGGTCCACATGTTCTAATGTAGTTTCCTCATCACAAACAGACCTGGAGTTGTGTTTTGTTTCATTCACACATGTTTAACACACAAACCAACTGCATATTTAGACTGAGTTCTTCTCTCAAGCAGAAAACACTCTGTTCCACCATGTGATGTCATGTGGTAATACAGGAAGTGCTCCACTGTGTTTCTAAACTCCATACATACAAACTCCATACAACTCCATACATCTTCACAAGAATCAGTTGGACAATTCCTGCCCTGGAATCTCTAAACTAAACTCTGAACCAAAGGTAAAAAGTAGAGGTTAACTTGAAAACTACCTCTTCATGACATCACAAGGTGGAACAGAGCATTTTGAGCTTTGGATATGTAGACAGACTTATAATAAAGGATTACTGAAACATGTGAATGAAACAAAACACAACTCCAGGTCTGTTTTTGAGGAGGTAACAACATTCTAACATAACATAAAGCTCACAAGAGTCCATTCTGCGTAATATAGGACCTTTAACTGTCAGACTGCAGATTTGTTGACCTGGTTTATGGTTCAGATCTCTGTAATGTAACTGGGCTTATCCACATGAAACAAAAACATACACAAAGTTCAACTAATGCAAAGTAAATCTCTGTGTCCAGAAATGTGTTATTATTATAATTATTATCAAACACTAGAAAGTAATCAGATACAATTAAAATCTCATGAAGAATATAAAATAATAATAATAATAATAAAAAAATCCTCAGACATATGTTCCCTCCAGTGCAGCTTTCCTTCACCACTTGATTCTGGAACCAACCCGAGCGAAAAGTTCACATTTAAAAAGTACAAGTGGACAAAAACTAAAGCAAAGTGAAGATGGCCGAACAGAGCCAGAATATGAAAGTTAAAAAGGTGTAAAAAGAGCATGGTCCAGTGCCTCAACTGACACATAGGGGGCTCTGCGGAGAAGAGAGGGAGGAGAGGAGAGGAGAGGAGAGGGGGAGGGGAGAGGAGGGGCATAGGAGAGAGAGGGGAAAGAGAGGAGAGGGGGTGATGTAGAGGGAGAGAGAGAGAGAATGGGAGAGAAAGACAGGGAGAGGAGGAGGAGGAGACGGAAGAAGAGTGGAGAGCGATGGAGAGGACTGAGAAAGTGAGAAAGAGAAGGAGGGTGAGGGAGGGGGAGAAAAAGAGGGATGTGTAGAGAGAGGGAGGAGGTGTGGTGAGAGAGAGGGGCAGAGGAGAGAGATGGAGAGTAGGGGAGAGAGGAAGAGATGAGCGAGGCTTGAGAAAGGGAGGGAGGAAGAGGGGCAAAGGAGAGAGAGAGGGAGGGAGGAAGAGAGAGGAAGAAGAGAGAGGGGGAAGGAGGGGAAGATGTGGAGGGAAAGATGGAGGGAGAGGGACAGAGAAAGGAAAAGAAAGATAGAGAGAGGAGGGGGAGAGTAGGTGGCGTGGAGAGGGAGAGAGACGGAGAAGACTGAGAAAGTGAGAAAGAGCGGTAGGGTGAGGGGGAGAAAGAGAGGGAAGTGTAGAGAGAGGGAGGAGGTGGGGCAAGAGAGAGAATGTGATGTGGAGTGAAAGATGAAGGGAGAGAGAAAGAGAAAGGAAGAGAAAGGAAGAGAAAGATAGAGCGAGGAGGAGAGGGAAGGGGAGTGGATAGAGTGATGGAGAGGACTGAGAAAGTGAGAAAGAGAGGGAGGATGAGGGAGGGGGAGAAAAAGAGGGAAGTGCAGAGAGAGAGAGGAGGTGTGGCAAGAGAGAGAAATAAGAGATAGACTAGGGAGGGAAAAGAGACAGTGAGCAAGGGAGGACAGAAGAAAAGAGAGGGAGGAAAGGGGGAGGGAGGAGAGGGAGGGGCAGGGGGGGTTGAGAGAGAAGGGAGAAAGGGAGGAAGGAAGAGGGGCAGAGGACAGAGAGAGAGGGAGGAAGAGAGAGGCAGAGGAGAGAGGGGAAGGAGAGGAGAGGGGGAGATGTGGAAGAAAAGATGGAAGTAGAGTGAAAAAGACAGAAAGGAAGAGAAAAATAGAGAGAGGAGGAGGAGGAGAGGGGAAGGGAGTGGAGAAAGAGAGATGAGAGGACTGAGAAAGTGAGAAAGAGAGGAAGGGCAGAGGAGAGAGATGGAGAGAGGAGGGGGAGGGAGAAAGAAAAAGAGAGAGGGTGGGAGTCAATAAAGAGCTAGAGGAGAGGGGAGGGAAAGAGAGGTGTGGGGACAGAGAAGGAGTGAGAAAGTGAAAAGAAAGAAGAGGAGAGAGAGAGAGAGGGAGGTGAAGGAGAGTGAGGGAGAGGGGGAGAAATAGAGGAAAAGGGAAAAGAGAGAGGGAGGAGGAGTGGCTAGAGACAAAAAAGAGATAGAGGAGAGAAAGAAGAGAGACAGGGAGAAAGGGAGAAACAAAGAAAGGAGAGGGAGGAAAGGGGGGACATCAAAAAAGAGATAGAGGAAGAGGGGAGGGGAAGGAAAGAGAGGGGTGGGGACAGAGAAGTAGAAAGAAAGAAGAGGAGAGAGCGATAGCGAGATGAGCTATGTAAAGAGATAGAAAGAAAGAGAAAGGGTTTAACAGAAGAATGGAGAGGGAGGAAAGGGGGAGAGGGGAAAAGAGAGAGAGGAAAGAGAGGGGAGGAGTGGGTGAAAGAAAAAGAGAGTGAAATAAAGAGAGAAGAGAACATATAGGGAGAAAGGTGGGGCATAAAATGGATGGAGAAAGGAAAAGTCAGTGAGAGGAAAGAGGTGTTAGTGGGAGAAAGAAATGGGGGAGAGGAGAAAGAAAGGAAAGTGGAAAAAGGGAGAGAGAGATGAAACAGTAGAGAAGGAAGGGATATGGAGCGATATGGAGCGGAGAAACAGAAAGAGAGAGAGAGAAGAGAGAGGAGAGGTGGTGTTTGGGAGTAGTTGTGTCCCAGAGCAGAGAACAGACTGTGTGGTTGGTTTATTCTGCCTTCTTTAACATTCTCCACCCATCACTGCCTGAAACGGAGAGAAACATAAAGAGAGAAAGAATGAAAAAAAGAAAGAAAGTGAGAAACTGAGATAGACAGAGACTGAGATGGGGGAGACAGAGGGATGTGGGGAAGAGGATGGAGGAAAGGAGACAGAGGGGGAGAGAGGATAGAGATAGAGAAAGGAAGGAAGGAAGGAGAGAGGAAGAAAAAAGACTAGGAAAGAGAGGGGGAGAAGAGGAGGAGAGAGAGAGACAAAGAAAAGAGATAGAGAGGCGAAGAGAGGGGGAGAGAGAGGGATGTGGGGAAGAGGATGGAGGAAAGAAGACAGAGGGAAAGAGAGGACAGAGAGAGAGGGAGGAAGGAGAGAGGAAGAAGAAAGACTGGGAAAGAGAGGGGGAAGAGAAGAGGAGAAGAGAGAGAGACAGACAAAGAAAAGAGAGAGAGAGGCAGAGAGAGGGGGAGAGAGAAAGATGTGGGGAAGAGGATGGAGGAAAGGAGACAGAGGGGCAGAGAGGATAGAGAGAGAGGGAGGAAGGAAAGAGAGAGGAAGAAGAAAGACTGGGAAAGAGAGGGGGAGGAGAAGAGGAGGAGCGAGAGAGACAAAGAAAAGAGATAGAGAGGCGAAGAGAGGGGCAGAGAGAGGGATGTGGGGAAGAGGATGGAGTAAAGGAGACAGAGGGGGAAAGAGGATATAGATAGAGGGAGGAAGGAAAGAGGAAGAAAAAACTGGGAAAGAGAGGGGGAGGAGAAGAGGAGGAGAGAGATAGAGACAGACAAAGAAAAGAGAGAGAGAGGCAGAGAAAGGGGGAAAGAAAAGGATGTGAGGAAGAGGATGGAGGAAAGGAGACAGAGAGAGAGGGTAGAGAGAGAGGGAGGAAGGAGAGAGGATGAAGAAAGACTGGAAAAGCGAGGGGGAAGAGAAGAGGAGGAGAGAGATAGAGACAGACAAACAGACAGAGAAGAGAGAGAGAGAGAGAGAGAGAGATGAAAATGATAGTAAATAAAATAAATATGATAATAAAATGAAAATAAATCAGAGTTTAAAAAAGTGTGCATTAAGTCCATCACATTTTTGGTCAATATTTTGGATTGTTGAAGATGCTATCAGTAAGCAATATGTTACAATTTTCCACCAAAATAGTTTCAAATAATGTGAAAACCAAATCATACTCTTGAAATAAGATAAGAAATGATCAAATTGTAATTTTTATGTGTCAAAATTCTAGTGCCCATTTAAAAAAAGACTGAAATCCTGCTCATTTTAGATGTTTGTAGAAGTCTGAACTACAGGGTTAGCAGCTTTAAGACCCAATGGAGACATTCAGTTATTGGCAGAGGACATTAAAGCTACAGTATGTAACATTTTAGCCAAAAAATAGACTAAAATAAAGGCTTTTTTTTTTTTTTTTAATATATTGAATGTTTTTATTGCACTAAAAACATGCTTAATTACTCTGAGCGAACTTGCATCTCCACAAACCTCACTCTTCCTTGGCCAGTTTGTTTCTTGTTGTTCCTTTGACTTAGACTTAGACAAACTTTATTGATCCACAAGGGAAATGATTTGGACACAGTAGCTCAAACATCACAATATAATATAATAACAGAGAGTAACAAATATAGATGGTGTAGCAAAAAGAGCAAGAGACAGAATTCAAATGAGACATAATTATAAAAATAAATGTATATGTACAAGTCAAAATAAAATAGAAAAATAAGTAATAAACTATAAAATAAAATCACAGCTATAAACAAGAGACAAGAACGACAGTGCAAATACTCTGCTGATTGACAGGGCATAAGGTTATCTGTTACTTAAGATTGAGTACAGTTGTAGGGAGTATTATAGTATGAATGTAGTCCTGTATCTCTCACTGTTTGAGCGGAGCTGTAGGAGCCTGTTGGAGAATGAGCTCC
The DNA here is from genome assembly GCA_029959045.1 of Taenioides sp. WSHXM2023. Taxonomy (NCBI): domain Eukaryota; kingdom Metazoa; phylum Chordata; class Actinopteri; order Gobiiformes; family Gobiidae; genus Taenioides; species Taenioides sp. WSHXM2023. The sequence continues at coordinate 3,230,708 of CM057087.1, read as the reverse complement.
TCTGTCCCTTTAAAGTCTGGTGCAATGGGTGAGATGTTGTACAGTGATAGGGAGTATTATCTCCTCTGTCCCTCCATTTGCTTGACGGATCAGTTTGTCAATCCGCCCAATGTCCCTTTTCCTGGTGCCGCTCCTCCAGCAGAACCACAGTGAAGTCCAGGGCGCTGGCCTCCACAGACTGGTAGAAGATTGGCTATAATATTCCACAGTATGACAAAATAAAATATATCTGTCTCCATGGGGAATGTTCCATAGTATGGTTTTAACTTTCTATTTCCATTGAATCATGCAGGTGACATGTCATCTCCAGAAAGTTCCATATTGTACTTCAATTTAAATCACTACAGACTTTGCGATCTGCTATTTGCAACTTGTCAATTTACTGTTTAGATTAGATTATGCAACCCCAGCGTGGATAGATTTGACATTTAGTTTAGTGTAATATGTAAATGGTGTAGTATGTTTTTCCACCTATAGACAGTGAATGCATTGCGGGCTGTCAGTTTAAATGAACAGAGATTGGACAGACAGCAGAGGACCCTGGTGACCACGGCAAGCTTAAAAACTCCCACTGGGGACGTGCGCTGGACAGGCCTCCTCCCATCCACATCCACATCCACATCCATAATTCAACACGGAAACACTCCCGATCCTAATGAGAAAAGTGAGACATGTGAAGTGTAAATAAGAGAGAGCGAGAGAGAGAGGAGGAGGAGGAGGCAGAGGGATGAAGATATGTGAACACAGGAAGTCATTAACAGAGTAAAGCTGGACAGGTAAGATTTAATTATCAATGTTGAAGCAAATTAGTTCAAAAGAGTACCAAAAATATTATTATAACGTATAGAGATGGGATGTATATTGAAAAATAGATAATATTGCAATAACAGTTTTTGAGATACAATTACAAGAAAAAAAATAGTGTATCATGGTCATTTCCCCCTATTTCTTTATTATTAATTTAATCAGGAAAGTCTCACTAATATCTGGAATCTCCTGTATGTAGAGGAAACCAGAGCACCCAGTGGAACCCACACAGACACAGGCAGAACAAGCAAACTCCACAGATCCCACGCCACCCAGGACTTGAACCCAGAACCTTCTGGTTGTGTGACACATAAGGCCATCTGGGAAATGGCACTAAACAGCACTAAATAGAATCCACCAGTGAAAATGTGTAAAGGCCTTAGAGAGGGTTTTAAGGAGGACTCAGCAGAGCCTCGAGCTGCAGAGGACACACAGCAGACGTGTGATAAAACAGTGCTCAATGTTCAAACTGATCATTTCTAGTGACTAAAACACAAATCTGTATTTTAACAATATTCATTTGAGCTGCCCCCCATCTGTATTCACTATTGTCAAAGTGGAGCGCCGCGCTCCTGAGGAAATCATCACCTACTGCCGCAGATTTACGGTGACGTAAATGGCAACACAGAAATCAGACAAGTGTTAAGTTTTACTTGCTACTGCAAGGGAGCCCTGAGACAAGCAACAGCCGCTGTTCTTGTCTCCAGAGTCACAAAGGACATCCACTTGCTGCAACTTTTATTCAGTTTCAGACAATAACACGTGATCAGGAAGCTGCGACCTTTAGACTCCCTGTACACACGTAAATCTTGGGTCAAAGTCTCAGTCGCGTAAGCACTTCTTTTGCACACATAAGCACATATAACTCAGTAGCTCAGTACACTTTGATAACATATTTTTACAATTCTATAACAATTCCCTCCTGTTTATCAAAGTCACACAAGAAAACACAATATCAGTCTTCTTTCACACCTTAGTGAGGTTATCAAAAGAGACATCAAACAGTTAAGTGACATCTTACACTCAGAGGTTCTTACCCAACATCGTCAGATAGTATTGAGGTGTTTTCTGGAGTGAGACACTCATCAGTAGCTGCAAGTAGCATAGTATATTCTTCCTGCATCATAACATCTACAGATCCAGTAACCATTTTTGTCATCATAGATCGGAGACATGGCAAAATACAAGAAGTAAAAATACAGAACAATAGAAGAATAACAAATACAGGTGTTAGAACTTTCAGGAGTATTTGCTATCAAGAACCAGAGGTAAACCATGACATTACATCAAAATGCATTCCACTAGGGGCCTTCATGCTTTGGGTGTGGTCCTGAAGTTCGAGAACCTTATCATGGATTACAGTTTCTTTAGAACTTTGACTCTCCAGCCAGAGCCACGGGAGGAGCATCAGAATCAACAAGAGTACAACTGTGATGCGTACTCTAGGTCCAAAGTAAACACAACCCAACTGAGACATGTTGGAGATGAGGAGTCACTGATACGTCACCTTTTCTGCAAACACCAAAGTCTCTGTGCGACCACTAATGCTGGTGGGATCTTATTTCTTCACTGACACGGCCGTTGCCTTGAGACGGCGAGAGCTATCCTGTCTCGCCCCCTTTGTAGTCAGACTTCCCCACACCAGCGGTCAGAGCCAAATCGTCGAGATGTCTGACTTTGCAGGGACTGAGATGAATCCAGCTGCTCCTCTCCACTAATTTCACAGCAGTTGGGGTCGCAAGTAGGACGCAGTAGGGTCCCTCCCACCATGGACTGGACCAACACTTTCGTTTGATGACTTTAATGAACACGTGATCTCCCACATTTACTGGTCGTTGTTCCTGTGAAGAAACAGAAACTTCTGGCAATTTATTTGCGTCATAACATTCTCAAGTGGTCAATGCTTTTCTCATATAGTCGCCAAGTGTCTGTACAAAACATTGCTGCTCCAGGTCTGGTCCAGGTTTAGTTGAGCTTGGTGACGCGGACGTAGACAGCGGGGGTGGAGATGGAGCATCTGCAGCTGCCCCAGGACACGATACCCACCAGGGTCTAGGCGTCGTCCTTCTCACAGACCAGAGGACTACCAGAGTCACCCATGCAGGACGTAGCTCCAGCTGCTCCAGCACAGATCATCACATCACTGCTTTGGCTGTCCCAGTGTCTCTTGTACTGATCGTTAGACAGAAGAGCCTGCTGCAGCTTGTTGGGGTGCTGGGAGCGTTGTAGCAGGTCAGACCTCACCCAGAGGTCACACAGGTCGTGCCAGCGTTGTAGACGTCGCCGGACTCGGCCACACAGATGGGGGACAAAAAATTTAAATAAGCATTAAATCCAATCCCACTGAATTCCTGTTGTACCCGTCCTACAATCCCTCCTGTTGACACATGACAAAGACCATGTGTCACTATAGTTGTTGTTTAAATGTTGTTAAGGATACATGGGGCTGCTTACACCCTTGATTACTGTTCGCTCAGCACCAGAGTCACACAAAAACACCATTGGTTGGCCATTTACGAGCAAAGTGACTTCAGGTCTTTTACTCGGGTCAACATCTTCTAATGTCAAAAATAAATCAGTTATTGTTTCACTGTCTGAGTTAGGGTTGTATGATTCATGGTGCTGGTGGAAGTATTTTGGTTTATACTCTTGATTTACATCCAGAGTAGTTATGCCTAGCATGTGTCATAAATTGAGTAAGAGTGGACATAGACAACTTAACTAAGTACTTTTGGAGATGCCCCTTAATTTCTGGACAACAGTTATTAAGAATAACATTTTTCAATTGTTGTTTGTATGGTGCATTTTCATCACCATCATCACACAGTCCACTATTTTCTTTAAAACTACTTTTAACCTACCTCCTTTAATGTTACTATACATACTGTTTCCTTTTTTCTCTACTTCCTTGTCTTTTCACTACCTGTTTTGCAAGAAGATATTCTGCACTTGGTTTCTTCTCTCCTCTCTCTCTCTCTCTCTCTGTCCACTGCCTCTGTCTCTTTAGCCGCAATTCTCTAAGTTAAGAGACTACAGTCTTTCACATTCAATTGACCTTTTTTTTTTTTTTTTTTTTTTTTTAAGTTTTACTACTATGGGGTTATGAGGTAGACCAACATGAAAATGCCTCCTCCGGGCTTCAATACATCTCCACCAATACAAGCTTCTACAGGGAACCTAGTTTGCCTGCGGTATTGGTCTTGGGGTTTAATCCCAGAGATTCAGAGAATTTTAGATTCAGAGGTCTTCCTCCAATCATACAAACATTCACACGTGCTAGCAATCTTGGGAAGCCACTTCCCCGTCTGTCTGACCTGTTTCAGTTGCCATCCGATTTCCCCAAATGTGATTCACTCAGATTCCGTCTGATGTGAAGAAAGGATGGGTGAAGGTCCGCTGGCCACGTGGAAAAGTGGTCTTTATCCCTGGAGACGTTCTTCCTCCAGACTGTGCACAGATTTCAGCTTCCCATCAGTCACCCTCTCGACACAGCATTGGAATCCGGCTCGAAGGACCAAATAGAATGAATGTCAAAGTGGAGCGCCGCGCTCCTGAGGAGATCATCACCTACTGCCGCAGATTTACGGTGACGTAAATGGCAACACAGAAATCAGACACGTGTTAAGTTTTACTTGCTACTGCAAGGGAGCCCTGAGACAAGCAACAGCCGCTGTTCTTGTCTCCAGAGTCACAAAGGACATCCACTTGCTGCAACTTTTATTCAGTTTCAGACAATAACACGTGATCAGGAAGCTGTGACCTTTAGACTCCCTGTACACACGTTAATCTTGGGTCAAAGTCTCAGTCGCGTAAGCACTTCTTTTGCACACATAAGCACATATAAGATAAGATAAGATAAGATAAGATAAGACTTTATTGATCTCACAGAGGAGAAATTCACTCGTGACAGAAGCTCACAGTCAGGGGACAGTATAGTGCAAAAAGTTGTGAAAAATTGTGCAAACACTCAGAACAATAAGTAAATAAAAAATAAAATCACAATAAATATTAACATATTTACAACATCAGGTAGTATATTTATAACTCAGTAGCTCAGTACACTTTGATAACATATTTTTACAATTCTATAACAACTATTACTGGCCTATAGAATGTGGTGATGTCCTCTGAAACACAGCAGTACACGGACTGTGACATGGATTTACTTTGTGAACATGTTGCGCTGCTGCTGTGAGCCGTCTTCACAACTGTAACCAGTGCTGGTGGTGACGTGTTGTATTTCAGCTGTTGTTACTTCCTGTGGGCGTGGTCAGACTGATGGCTCAATCAGGTCTATCAGAGAACACACCCCCTGTCGCCTGGTGGTCTGTGGAGGAGGGCGTCCCAGGTGAGTGAAAGGAGGAACACTCCGTCGTCACAGTTGATGGTGTCCATGCTCCATTTCCTGATTTCAATCACCTCCCTGATCCTGTGCTGAAATACAGACTACGAGTACGGGTCAATGTGACTGTAGCTTTAGATTTGAAACTTCCAGCCATTACAGCACCTGAGAATACCTCATCTGCTCTGATCCCAGCTAAGCAGGGCTGGGCCTGGTTAGTACTGGGAACATCCCCTGCCGCAGTGGGGTCAAATGCAGTGTTTTCTCGTTTTCCACTAATGGTACGTGAACTGTTGCTGTTGTATGTGAGATCCTCTGGATACTGACTGAACACCAGTGAACTTACTCTGCACCTACCTGTCTATTATTCTCTCTCCTCTTCTCTGTCTTTCACCTCTCCTCACCCTCCACTCTCTCCTTCTCTATCTCTCTTCACCCCTCCCCTCTACCTTTCTCTCTCTCCTCCGCCTCTCCTCCGTCTCTTTTAGCCGTCATGCTTCCTGTAGCTTTGCCTTTAAAGGTTACAAGACCCGATGTCCCCTCTGTCACTTCACACACGCTCCGTCAGTCCCTGCCACCGTCCCTGCACCTGTCCTCCCATCACCTGTCACTGTCCCTGTCCACACAAACTCATACTTGTGTCTCTGCAGAGGACACAGTGCCGACAAGACAAAAGATATGAGCCGTACAGAAGCAAAGTAATTTTAGGACACAGGATCACAGCTTGGTCCGTAAGAATCTAAAGCTGCATGGAAACAGCAGGGCTTTCCCTGAATAGTTTTAGAACAGTCTTGATCTGTAACAGAATTACTATGGTCATTTTTTTAAACTATTAATTTATGTCTAATTATTGTACTGTCTAAAAAATATGTTTTTAATCATGAAAATCAGTGTAAAAGGGTCCATATGACTCTATTTCTGATCTCTCTTCTAATGTTGTTTCCTCATCACAAACAGACCTGGAGTTGTGTTTTGTTTCATTCACACATGTTTAACACACAAACCCTGTATATTTATAGTTCTAGTCTCAAACACTCTGTTCCACCTTGTGATGTCATGTGGTAATACAGGAAGTGCTCCACTGTGTTTTTAAACTCCACACACCTTCACTAGAATAATTTGGATAATTTCAGCCCTGGAACTGGCAAACAAATGGTAAAAGACAGCTGTTAACTTGAAAACTAAAGGTACTGTACATCACAAGGTGAAACAGAGCATTTTGAGCTTTGGAGACAGACTAACTAAAAAGGGTTATTCACATATGTGTGAATGAAACAAAACACAACCCCAGGTGTGTGTTTGAGGAGGTAACAACATTCTATGGCTTAAAGCTCACAAGAGTCCATTCTGCATACTAAAGAAGCCTTTTCCCTGTACTGAAGTACTGAAATCAAGTTTGTAATTTTTGACCTTTCAAAAAATTCAAACATGAAGAGTTTAAAGGCACTGCGGAGGTTAACCAGCTACGTGCTAATGTAATGTAATAACTAAAACATCCATAACCATGTTGTTATGGATAATAAGCACACTGAAAAAAGGGGTTGCTCAAATTGCAAACACAAATTTGACAACAATAACATGACTTATCACTCTCTGTCAAACATGTTGTTTGACAGAGAGTGAGAATGACATGAGAATGTCGTCATTGTAAACACATGTTTGTGTTGTTTTACTTCAAATTAGGGTTAATGTAAGGCTTGTTTCCATGAAACAAATTATTTTTGACTGTCCATCTACAAGAGTGTGACAGTTGCACTAAGATTTGAATGTGCTGCTTCCAGAGTCTTCTACAAACAAACAGTGATATCCAGAGCACTGCTGTAGCTGTGGGTAAGTTCATGAACGTTAGAGTTGATGTTAGTCGTTTTTTTGCACGATTCTGAAAGTGAAGAGTTCAAATAAAAAGACTAAAACAAAATAAAAATCTCAGTATCTTTCAGAAAAAAGGAAGATGTTTGAGAACCAACAAAACACAAACCACAGATGAACAAAGTAAACCAACTAGAAGTATTTTAACAGAATTATATTTTTTCAACATAAACTTCCTAGTGAACATTTATCATGTGTTTCTACAGGGTGATGTGGCACTAGGAGGACTTTGTACCAGATGCCCTACCTGTTACTGTGAGGAAGAAAAGAGCACATGGAGAGTACAGTCCCTGACAAAAGTCTTGTCGCTTATCCATTTTGTAGAAACAAAAGCTTATAACCTGACTTTAAATTAATCGATTGGTTTTAGAAATGTCTCATATGAAAGCTAAAACCCTCCCAAATTATGCTCAATATACTAAAATAAATTTGCTTCACTGAAGAAAGATTGATCATTTAATGAACACAGAAAGGTCAGATTTTGGCAAGACAAAAGTCTTGTCGCCTACAGAAAATTGAACAAATAATTTACTTCAAATACAAAAATATGTTGCATAACGTCAGTGAATTAAGTAGTGGTGCTGTGAGATCCATATTTAATATCTTGTATGACTTCCATGAGCTTGAAGGACTGCATCCATGCGGTTCGACAATGATTCATACAATTTGTTGATGAAGTCATCAGGAATAGCAAAGAAAGCAGTCTTACATGCCTCCCAGAGTTCATCAAGATTCTTTGGTTTTGCCTTCCATGCTTCCTCTTTCATTCTACCCCAGACATGCTCAATGATGTTCATGTCTGGTGACTGGGCTGGCCAGTCCTGGAGCATCTTGATCTTCTTCGCCTTGAGGAACTTTGATGTAGAGATAGAAGTATGCGATGGAGCACCATCCTGCTGCAAAATTTGACCCCTTTTATGGTTGGGAATGTAAGAGGTAGCTAATACTTCTTGATATTTTAGGCAATTGATATTGCCTTCCACCCTGCAAATGTCTCGCACACCCCCATACTGGATGTAACCCCAGACCATAATTTTTCCGCCACCAAACTTAACTGTTTTCTGGGTGAATCTTGGATCCATGCGGGCTCCAGTAGGTCTCCTGCAATATTTGCGGCGGCTGTGATGTAATTCAACCGAGGATTCATCTGAGAAATCCACCTTCTGCCACTTTTCCAGTGTCCATCCTTTTAGCAGGCTGTGGGCCTTGGCAAATGCCACACGGTTTTTTAATTGCCTTTTGTTTAGTGCTGGTTTCTGTGCACTAATTCGACCGTGGAGGCCATTTCGAGACAGAATTCTACAAACTGTTCTGGTTGACACAGGGACTTGAGGTGACCAGGCCTGGTGGAGCTCTGCTGCAGTGGAAAAGGGGCTGGCCTTGGATTTTCGAATCAACAAACGGTCCTCCCGAGCAGTTGTCTTGCGGGGTCTGCCGGACCTGGGCTTGTCAAAAACATCTCCAGTCTTTTCAGATCTTTTTCTTATTCTTTGTACTTGACGCTGAGACACATTGAAGGTGTCAGCCACCTCAGCAGTGGATCTGGTCTTCAGCCTCTTGATAATTAACGCTTTGGTCTCAGGGTGGATCTTAGGCATGTTGTCAGAGGTCAAGTTGCAGTTGATGTGACGGTCTGGTGTGCTGGGGTTCTTTTTATACACACCCACTAATTGATTGATCAGTAACTGATCACAGGTGAGGCTGTAATCTAGGATTGGGTGCATCATATGACAAGGCGACAAGACTTTTGTCTTGCCAAAATCTGACCTTTCTGTGTTCATTAAATGATCAATCTTTCTTCAGTGAAGCAAATTTATTTTAGTATATTGAGCATAATTTGGGAGGGTTTTAGCTTTCATATGAGACATTTCTAAAACCAATCGATTAATTTAAAGTCAGGTTATAAGCTTTTGTTTCTACAAAATGGATAAGCGACAAGACTTTTGTCAGGGACTGTATTGTTTCTGCACGTACAATTCTAATGTTCACTGTGATTCTGTTCTGGTCCAGTATTGTATTAGAGAGTAATAAGTGTTTTAAGTTTATTTAAACATGTACAACACAGAGTAGATCATCATAATGTGTCCATCATGTGTTATTCCTGTGTCCACAGGCAGAGACCAGAGTGTCTTCACTGGAATAAGTCCTCACACTGTCCAACTCCAAACTGTGTGTCTCTGTACTTGTGCTCTGTGTGTGTTTGATTCTGTTTAAGACAACACACAACTGTGGAAAACTAAAGACTGTTTTTGTATTCTTTTACTTTAAAACCCTTGAAGGACATTTGATGTTGCATGTTAAAGTAATTGTGTCACAAAGAAGTGTCTTGCCTAAGGACATTACAACACTCAACATAAGTCGATATTTGAAGTGTAAGTTTTATATAGAATGAAACTCATTTCCTCACCTCCTCCTCCAGCTACTTTTTTCTTCTAATTGAAAATGATATTGTGCAGAAAGAGCACAACCACAGAAGTATTTTTAGAAAGCAGCTCTGGTCTGTGTTTCTGGAGGTGCTATAACATAATGAGTCAGTGCTGGTTCTGGTAGTTCTGGTCTGACAAAGGCATGATTAGCTGCTCACAGTTCACTTTGTTGAAAACACGCCGCAGCTCTGGAGAAGATGCACAAACCAGCATGTTTGTGTGTTTGTGTGTTGGTGCTCTGCAGCTGTGAGGAATGCTTCTGAGATCTGGGACAAATAGTTCATTAAGAAGGATTCAGGCTTATAGTTGCTTAATGAGTTTAGTTAGTTTAGGTTTGGGTATTAATTATAGTTTTTAAACCCAAATCACTCATAATAGACTTAGTTTTCATAATAAAATGTGTTCATTATAAACTAAGCCATAGTATGTAACCTTTCAGACAAAAAACATGAACTAAACAAAAAACATATACATTTTGTTTGCTATGAAAGACCAAAAAAAATAAATAAAATAAAATACTGTGAGTAAACTTGCATCTCCACAAACCATATTTGTCCAATTGCTGTGTACAGGTTTGTATCATGTTTTTGTGTATTTATGGAGAATTGTCATGTGGGAGCATGGGTAATGTAGGCTTGAGGGCGGAGTCTTACAGCTAATCATAAGGAGAATTTGAAAAGGGCCTGAAAGAGATCACTAGATTAGTCAAACACGCATGGATGACATCTAAAACTCTCCTGGCATGTTTTTGACGAGGAAACATTATAACATGGTAGAAAGCTCCAAAAAAATCATTGTAATTAGGCAGATAATTGGACAGAGTAAAACATGTTGAAAATCACAGGCGGTCTCACAAACAGCTTCCATTGTTCTAACCACAGACATTGATTATTCATTGTTGTGTGTCTCCTCCTCTCCTCGTCTCCTCCTCCCTTGTTTCCTAGCCTCCTTCTGTCTTTCCTTCCTCACTCCTCTCTCTGCGGGCCCTTCATGGTGCGTTCAAGCGCTGTGGGGACATGCTCTGCTGCTTCCTCAACATCTTGTCTCGTCACGCCAATTACGCACATACACACAATCCACACCGGCTTCCACGACGAGGCCCCGCTCTTAACATTTTACATAGTGTCTGGCTCCGTCGCGGTGCAAGGATCTCTGCCTTTAGATGAAACAACATGGGGTACGAGTATCGCCTACAACATCACCTCAAAACCTCCAAGAATCACTGCTGGAATCTGTTGAAATAAGTCCAAATACCATGTTCAAAATTCAACCGATATCACTTTGCAGTCCAAGTTTTTCCTCCCAACTACAATCTTCAAAATCAAAATCAAAAGTTCGAATGTCCCCGGGTGAAGTCCAGATTAAAGGTGAATTGTGTAACTTGAAATTGTGTAACTAAAATGAAGACCGGTGGAGAGGGCGGGACACAGAGCACACTTCTGCACACAAGAGAAGGGTTAATTAACGGGCCACTTTTTCACCTGTTGAATCATTCATGAGCACTCCACACACGCACACGCACACACACACACGAACACACACACGCACACACACATACACACACACTCACGCACACGCACACACACGCACACGCACACACACACACACGCACACGCACACACACGCACACACACACGCACACACACGCTCACGCACACACGCACACACACGCACACACACACTCACGCACACACGCACACACACACACACTCACTCACGCACACACACGTACACGCACACACACGCACACACACGTACACACACGTACACGCACACACACGCACACGCACGCACACGCACGCACACGCACGCACACACGTACATGCACACACACGCACACACACGTACACACACACACACACACACGCACACACACGCACACACACACGCACACACGCACACACACGCACAGTACCGCACATGGATTATTCACAGCTCAAAAATATCGTATCAGGAGATTATACAGGCAGAGAGTGAAGTTAAAGGTGCACTACGGAACCTTTCTACTTGTCGCCATGGAGATGTTATTGCTTTGCCACAAGAACATGACCTCAGATTTTCTAGGAAACAGGATTAGAATCTATTGAAATCAATAAAATTACAATTTCCAAAATATAACTTTCCGTCCTGCTGAAGTTTAGGTTAAAGGTGCATTACGTAACCTTTTTGGTGCAGGCTTCTGTTTGGCACCTGTTTGTTTCTATGGAGATGTTATTGTGCTGCCTAGAGTGTTCCACAGTATAGAATTAAACATGACTATCTCTTAAACCTGAACTAAACCGGGACCAAATATAACCCGTGACTGAACCAAGTTTAAACCAGGACTAACCCAGGTCTAAACCAGGTCTAAAGATCTACCCCGATATCAAACCAGGTCTAAACTGAGACTAAACCATGTCTAAAGATCTACCCCGCGACTAAACCAGGTCTAAACCAAGACTAAACCAGGTCTAAAGATCTACCCCGCGACTAAACCAGGTCTAAAGCAGGTTTAGACTCTGGACTATGGTCTAAAAGCACATAGATGACCACTACACAATGGGAAAAACCTCACAAGATACAATAAACCAGGACTAATCCTGGTCTATACCAGGTCTAACCCAAGATTAAACCAGGTCTAAAGGTTTACCCCAATATCAAACCAGGTCTAAACCGAGACTAAACCAGGTCTAAACTGAGACTAAACCAGGTCTACCCCATGACTAAACCAATTCTAAATCAGGTCTAACCCAAGACTAAACCAGATTTAAATCAGGTCTCAACGAGATCTAAACCAGGTCACAATCCGGTCTAAACCAAGACTAAATCAGGTCTAAACCAGGTCAAACCATGACAAAACCTCTGATATGGGACAATCCTTTAAGAGTTACATTTTTGCCTCCTTCTAAAAGAATTGGCTGTAGATAGTTTGTTTAAATAAAAAAACAAAAAACAAAAAACAGCAGACTATAGCAGACTGTTGTGGTGTTGAAAGAGGCTCTGTTCTAATGTGACTTTGAAAGATTTCCTGTGTGAAATAAAGCCATGATTATTTAGCAAAATGATAATGAGGCAAAGGACAGTTCTCAAGATGTACGGCCCGGAGACGTGAGATTTCAGATTTAGAGATGGGTCTGTGAACGCAGCACATTATAACTCAACATCAGCTTCATCAGGGCTCTCTCTCCTGATCACAGACTAAATGAGAGGGTTTTCACATCATTCAGACCTGTTTTCACGATGAAGAATAGACTCTGAGCTCATAAATATGTACCAGGCAGTCAGTGTTTTTTTTTTTTTTCAGAAACACATTTGTGGCTACAGGTCTTTTTATTGGAACAAAGCCACAGATACAAAAAATACCAGATAACAACCAGCCTTATACAACTAACATCATGCTGTCAATAACATGGGCATTGGTTATATAAATTGTAGTAGAATATGAACGCACGGCTGGTTTTTATAAGGTTTTTATAGTGAAACTGTTTTTTTTAAGTTTCTCAAATCCATATTATTACACTTCTGTAGGGTATTTACTACTAACACATCACATTAGATCACCATGTTACCTTTTATTGTTTGGAAAATGATATATTCATGAAAACGATGTATTAACACAGCTCTGAGCCCCCCTCCTTTCAGCTCGCTATCTCAACACAATCAGTGTGCATGCTGCTAATGAAACTACCGCACATCGCATCAGGTTTGAGAAGTTGTAGTGTATCATTTTATGTCATATGTTTGTATTATTGTGGGAAATTATTGTATGTATTAGTTTTATGTAGTGTTTTTCCAGACACTCCTTTACAAGTCTGTGCATTATTCATTCACTCCACACTCGGTGGAGGTAAGAGCCTCATGTAGCCACAGCTGCCCTGGGACAGACTGACGGAAGTGAGGCCACCACCATCTGCCAATCTGCACCGTCAGCCCCTCTGACCACCATCACTCACATACACATTCATACTAGGCAATGTGGGTGAAGAACCTGGTATTCCCAGTGGTCTCCCATCTAAGCACTAACCAGGCCCAGCCCTGCTTAACTTCTGAGATCTACGGAGATTTGGAAGGTTTGCCACGTTGGCCATGTTTTAAATCATTGTACACATTTGTATTCATAAATATTAAGGAAAACTGCCTTGATGCCACTCCAAAAGGTTACTGTCATCAAATTATTATCAATGAAATGCTTAACTATCTTTTTAATACTTTTATTTTGTACATAAACTACAGTACACTATTCCCTGTCAAACATATTGTCTTTTAAAGCATTTTGGACACAACCAGATGTCCATGTTCCATTTTATCCATGGCTCGTTTGTTAATCCAGTTTTCTAATGTCCTAAAACATCTGGATCTGAACAGAGAACCTCATTAAAAACACTATTATGGAAATGTAGTTTGATGATTCACAAAAATATGATCTTTGGGTAATGTGTATAGTCTGTCACTAGCAAATTAGCAACACCAAACCAGATTAACACCAAACCAGATTATTTACCAACTGTGTTTCATATTTTTACTTTTAAACACAGTAATATGTTGTGATACCACTGTAACATAAAAAACAGAAATGCTCTGTTCTCGATCTGGTTCTACACAAATAAAGCACAAACAAAACGGTGTTTTCACATTTTCCCTTCACCAAATGATTTAACCACGTTTAAAAGTCTGTTTTTGAAGGTCAATAAGACGTGGACTAAACCGAGAACTAAACCTGAACTATAGAACCAGTTTAATTTTGCTGACTACAATATTTTGGATCTTTCTACCATGTTATAACGTTGTTCCCTTATCAAAAACATGTCTGAAGTGGTTTTAGAGTCATCCATGCATGTTTCAGTAATCTACTGAGATCTCCTGAGCTCTATTCAAACCCTCCTTATGGTTAGCTGTACGAGACTCCACCCACATGCCTACGTCACCCACCCTCCCACACAACAATTCTCCATAAATATACAAAAGCAGGACACAAAACAACACACTACGACTTCACAAACCTGATGCAAAGTGCAGTTGTTTCACGCACGCTGATGGTGTTGTGATAGCGCTCTGAAGGGGGGTTGACTTAGCGCAGAGAGCAAAAGCAAAAGTAAAAAAATAAATAAACGGAAACACGGTGATCTAAATATGTAACGTGTCAAGAAGTAAAATACCCCATTTAAGATAAAACTAAACACACATTTCTTAACACAAATGAACATAGACAAGAACATGTTTACAGCAGGACTAAACCAGGATTAAACCAGGACTAAACCAGGACTAAACCAGGACTAAACCAGGACTAAACCAGAACATGATCAGGAGTGTGAATGCAGCCTGATCCTGAACTATACTTCCTTCGTTACCAGTCTGAGACCTGCCCCAGGGTTTGAGAAGCTGCTGTAAAGTTAAGACTTCTGAAATGTTCCAGTGCTTTGTGAGACGCAGAGATAAAAATAAACCGACGTGGTGTGTTTAAAGAAGTGAACATCGGAGGAGTGTAGGAGGAAAAGAAAAGACAGGAGCATTTGTTTCAGTAATAGGGTCACTTATTAAGCCAGCGAGAGAAAAAGACTGGAGACTAGACACAAGGTTTCCAAAGAAAAGTTATGTAGATATAGACTAATATAACAGTCTTACAATTTTAAACTTGTCTTTTGTCTTTTAAAACTGACCTATTCTGCACAAACTGGACTTTTCAGAGTTTTTTGTCCATGTTATGTCCATTTTCACCTCCAACGGTACACGCTCACTGTGACGTACAAACTAGAACATCTCAAAACAAAACAAAAAAATGAGTGTGACTTTCTTGTCTTTTTCTTGATAATCTAATTTTCTGAGATGCACTAGTGCTTCGTTGTCCAATTTTATTTTCTTAACTGGTGATACACGTGGGATTCGGCAGCGTCGCGTCGGCATTTTGGCACCGATGAAAACAAAAATGGCCGACTCGCTAGTGTGTCGCGCAGCTATCCACAGGAGGGGCCCACAGCATGCGACGCTTTGTTGTCATGACGTTTACGGCGACGTCGGCTCCCGTTGGTCATCGCAGTTTTCTAACGTGAAAATCAGCGGACTTGTTTCTTTTATTAAGTCGTTTTAGAAGAATATTGTGATTTAAAATGTCCAAACGATATAATAACGATCTACAGGCATCACAGATTAGAACTACAGCAGATACAAGCACAATAGATCTTCTTTAAAATGGTAAAGAAAAGTCTGTTATGTTTCAACTCGCATCTTTTGGCTCATGTTTTGCTGCTTAAATGAACGCATACTTTCTTCCACGTTTGCGTTTATGTTAAATTATGTTAAGATTAATACAAATATCTTGGGAGCTTTACCATAAGAGATTTACATATGAGATCTGCCTACAGGCCAATTAAACCCAGATAAACCCCTGGATCTGAAAAATATGCTGCCGTACACTTGTATTCCTAATTGAAAACGGGTGAAGTAGAAGTATGAATGGTTAGAATCAGTAAACCACAAAGTACGCAGTTCTTTTAGGTCATGTAATGTCTTCTGCAAACAACATATTCTTAATCCAGCGGGTCTTAATTCGGATTGACTTTTACCGTCTTAAAAACGTGGAAAACACAACTAGTTACTCACTTACCTTATGGATTCGGAGAGTGGAGCTAACCATGCACTTCCTGATTATGGGACAATAAAACACTTTATAACTAGAAAAGCACTCAGAGAGCGCAGAACTCCGCCAAGCCCCATTTAACGCAATGCTAACGAAATTTTCAAAGTGATCCAGAATCCAGGATTTCTTCTGGATCATCACCAAAATTTAATAATCTGTTGGATTTACCATTAGGAACATTTCCTGAAAGTTTCATCAAGATCCGTCCATAACTTTTTGAGTTATCTTGCTAACAAACAAACAAACAAACAAACAAACAAACAACCAACCAAACAAACAAACAAACAAACAAACAGACAGACTCAGGTGAAAACATAACCTCCTTGGCGGAGGTAATAAGATGCAGAGAGTACACAGCGGAATTATTTTGACCTCAAGAGCTGCTTATATAATATATCTTTACTGGGAAACATTTTTTCAAATTGTACACTGAACTAAACTGAATTTTGACTTTATATTATAAATTGCAAACTGAATTGGAATTTCATTACATGTTACGAGATAATTCATGATTAGATAAAGGGCCATATTACACTGTTCTGTATCTATGTTCTGGAGTTGTGTTTTGTTTCATTCACACATGTTTAACGCACAAACCCAACAGATTTAGGCTGTGTTTTCCTCTCAAATTATGTCACACAAGGTAATACAAGAAGTGCTCCACTGTGTTTTTAAACTCCATACACCTTCACTAGAATCATTTGTTGAATTTTAGTGTGAATGAAACAAAACACAACTCCAAGTATGAGAGATATGGGACTACATTCACACCATACAACAACTCACCCTTATGGAACAGATAATACTCCCTACAACTGTACAAGAACTCACCCTTATGGAACAGATAATACTCCCTACAACTGTACAACAACTCACCCTTATGGAACAGATAATACTCCCTGCAACCATACAACAATTCACTCTTATGTAACAGATAATCCTGCCTACAACTGTATAACTCACCCTTATGTAGCAGATAATACTCCCAACAACTGTACAACAACTCACCCTTATGTAATATATAATTCTCCCTACAACTGTACAACAACTCACCTTTATGTAACAGATAATACTCCCTACAACTGTATAACAACTCATCTTTATGTAACAGATAATACTCCCTACAACTGTACAACTCACCCTTATGTAACAGAGATAACAGTATTATTATATGTATTACGCTCATAAGTCCATTTTGTGTACTTTAGGACCTTTAAACGTTATATAATAATTTAAGGCTAAGGGACACTTTATTGTCCTTGTGGTGAAATTGGTCCTCTGCATTTGACCCATCCTTCAACACCACTGGGTCACACCTGTCAGGAGCAGTGGGACCCGTCTCCGGATCTTGAACTAGTCTTGGTCAGGACCTTAGCTGAGGACTGGACCCATGGTGCATGTTTTGTGTTGATGGACACGAAAAAACACAAAAATAGTAGTTCTGTCTCTCTCTCTCTCTCATTTCACTGCTCCTCGCTCCTCCTCTCCTCCACTCCTTTTTTCAATGCTCCTGTCATCTCTGGTGCTTACTCCTTCACTCTCCCTCTCTCTCCGCCCTAGGTGCCGCTGTCCTCTCTTTTCTCCTCTTCTCTCTCCACTCTCTAGATCTCTCCCCTCTTCCTTTTTTGTCTCCTCTCCACTCTCCCTCTCTCTGTCACTCTCCCCCTCTCTTTTGAATGCCCCCGTCATCCTCGGCCCTTTTCTCTCCCTACCCCAGCTGATTCTCTATCCCTCCCTCTTTGTCTCTCTCCCTCTCTCCTCTGTTAAATGGCCTGTCATCCCTTGTGCTTTATTCCTCTCTTTCTCTTGCTGCTTCTCTGTCCTTCGCTCTCTATTTGCCCCTTTCCTCTTTTTCTCTCTCCTATTCCTGTCATTCCCTGATTCCTCTCTCCCTTCCTCCCTCTCTCCATCTCACCTGACTTTCTACCCCTTTCCTTCTCTTCTTGCCCCCTCCTCTCCTCTTTTAAACACTCCTGTCATCCTTCCCTCTCTCCCTCTCTGTCTCCTCTTCTCCTTTAAACACTCCTGTCATCCCCTGATCCTTCTCTCCCTCCTTCTCTCCATCCCAGCTGCCTCTCTGCCCCTTTCCTTTGCTCTTCTTGACCCCCTCCTCTCCTCTTTTAAACGCTCCTGTCATACCCTGATCCCTCTCTCCTCTCCTCTTTTAAACCATATTGTCACTCCCTGATCCCTCTCTCTCTCTCCACCCCAGCTACCTCTCTGTCCTCTCCCTTTCCTTCCCTCTCGTCCTCTCTCCTTGCACTCTTCCTCTCTCTCTCCCCTCCCCTCTCCTAAACCCTCCAGTCATCCTTCCATCCCCCTGCTGTCTCTCTCTCACTTTCATTCCTCTTTTAAATGCCCCTGTCCTCCCTCTCTCTCAATCCCAGCTGCCTCTCTCTCTCCCTCTTTCCTCTCCTCCACTGAATGCCCCGTCATCTGTCGCTCTCTCTCTCCATCCCAGCTGCCTCTCCTTCATTGAACGTCCCTGTCATCCCTCACTCCCTCTCTCCATCCCAGCTGCCTCCCTGCCCTCACTCTCTCTCTTCTCCTCCTCCTCCTCTCATCTTTCATGCCCTCTCTCCATCCCAGCTGCCTCTCCCTCCCTCTTTCCTTTCCTCCATTGAATGCCCCTGACATCCCTCGCTGTCTCTCTCCATCCCAGCTGCCTCCCTGCCCTCTTTGTCGCTCTCTCTCCTCCTCACCTCTCCTCTGTCATCCCTCGCTTCCTCTCTCCATCGCCTCCCTACCCTCTCTGCCTCTCTCTCACTCCTCCTCTCCTCCACTGAACGCCCGTCATCCCTCTCTCTGCATCCCTGCTGCCTCCCTGCCCTCTCTGCCTCTCTCTCTCTCTCTCTCCTCTTCCTCCTCCTCTCCTCCACTGAACGGCCCTGTCATCCCTTGCTCCCTCTCTCCATCGCAGCTGCCTCTCTGCCCTCTCTGTCTGGGGTTACTTCTGTGTATTGTTTTGTATTCTCCCTTCGCCTTAAGTCAAACTGCTCTTGGACAGACGCCTTTTGTTTGGGATAAATTGGGAAAGAGGCGTTTTGAGGTCAGTTACAGAAACCAAAGCAGAGAGCGTACGGAAAACTCAACATTATAAAGTGGAATTATTGTTGCCAAAGTTGTCAGTTGCCTAATTTGAGTCGTTTATCAAATTTGCGTTTATCAAACTAATTCGTTAGCCTGACCACATTTTCATGATCTCACTCACCAGAAATGATTCAGCTGGTATCAGTCAGTCGTGGCTTTAGTTTGTCATTCATTTAAGTTACACAGAGCTCCCAAAGAACACACTATCAATATCACACCTGTCGCACCTGCCATAATCATTAAACACCTGCCACACCTGCCATAACCACTAAACACCTGTCATAATCACTAAACACCTGTCACACCTGCCATAATCACTAAACACCTGTCATAATCACTAAACACCTGTCACACCTGCCATAACCACTAAACACCTGTCATAATCACTAAACACCTGTCACACCTACCATAATCATTAAACACCTGTCATTATCACTAAACACCTGTCACACCTCCATAATCATTAAACACCTGTCTCACCTGGCATAATCACTAAACATCCGTCACACCTGCCATAACCAGTAAACATATCTCGCACCTGCCATAACCACTAAACACCTGTCGCACCTGCCATAATCACAAAACACCTGCCACACTTGCCATAATTATTAAACACCTGTCATACCTGCCATAATCACTAAACACCTGATGCACCTGCCATAATCACTAAAGACCTCTCGCACCTGCCATAATCATTAAACACCTGTCATACCTGCCATAATCATTAAACACCTCTCGCACCTGCCATAATCACTAAACACCTGTCGTACCTGCCATAATCACTAAACACCTGTTGTACCTGCCATAATCATTAAACACCTGTTGCACCTGCCATAATCACTAAAGACCTCTCACACCTGCCATAATCATTAAACACCTGTTGCACCTGCCATAATCACTAAAGACCTCTCACACCTGCCATAATCATTAAAGACCTCTCGCACCTGCCATAATCATTAAACACCTGTCTCACCTGGCATAATCACTAAACATCCGTCACACCTGCCATAACCAGTAAACATATCTCGCACCTGCCATAACCACTAAACACCTGTCGCACCTGCCATAATCACAAAACACCTGCCACACTTGCCATAATTATTAAACACCTGTCATACCTGCCATAATCACTAAACACCTGATGCACCTGCCATAATCACTAAAGACCTCTCGCACCTGCCATAATCATTAAACACCTGTCATACCTGCCATAATCATTAAACACCTCTCGCACCTGCCATAATCACTAAACACCTGTCGTACCTGCCATAATCACTAAACACCTGTTGTACCTGCCATAATCACTAAACACCTGTTGCACCTGCCATAATCACTAAAGACCTCTCACACCTGCCATAATCATTAAACACCTGTTGCACCTGCCATAATCACTAAAGACCTCTCACACCTGCCATAATCATTAAAGACCTCTCGCACCTGCCATAATCATTAAACACCTGTCTCACCTGGCATAATCACTAAACATCCGTCACACCTGCCATAACCAGTAAACATATCTCGCACCTGCCATAACCACTAAACACCTGTCGCACCTGCCATAATCACAAAACACCTGCCACACTTGCCATAATTATTAAACACCTGTCATACCTGCCATAATCACTAAACACCTGATGCACCTGCCATAATCACTAAAGACCTCTCGCACCTGCCATAATCATTAAACACCTGTCATACCTGCCATAATCATTAAACACCTCTCGCACCTGCCATAATCACTAAACACCTGTCGTACCTGCCATAATCACTAAACACCTGTTGTACCTGCCATAATCATTAAACACCTGTTGCACCTGCCATAATCACTAAAGACCTCTCACACCTGCCATAATCATTAAACACCTGTTGCACCTGCCATAATCACTAAAGACCTCTCACACCTGCCATAATCATTAAAGACCTCTCGCACCTGCCATAATCATTAAACACCTGCCGTACCTGCCATAATCATTAAACACCTGTTGCACCTGCCATAATCACTAAAGACCTCTCGCACCTGCCATAATCATTAAACACCTGCCGTACCTGCCATAATCATTAAACACCTGTTGCACCTGCCATAATCACTAAAGACCTCTCACACCTGCCATAATCATTAAACACCTGTCACACCGGCCTTTGCTCTCTCTCTCTCCACACCCCAAATGTCACTCTATCCTCTCTCCTCCCTTTCTCCTCCTCTTTTAAACGCTCCTGTTATCCCTGATCCTTCTCTTTCTCTTTCTCTCCTCTTTTGAATGTCTCTAATGTCTCCAGAAAACAGGAATGGGTTTCTTCCGTGTCCTCCAGTTCCTCTCCAAATTCACATGGGTAATTAAGTCCTGACCAGAATTAAAAAGGTCCTGATGGATTTGGATCACAATTCAAAATTAAACAACTTGCACAGTTTCGCTGTCTGTGGTCCTCTAGTCCTGTGGTCCTGTAGTCCTGTGCTCCCCTGGTCCTGTGCTCCCCTGGTCCTGTGCTCCCCTGGTCCTGTGCTCCCCTGGTCCTGTGCTCCCCTGGTCCTGTGCTCCCCTGGTCCTGCGCTCCCCTGGTCCTGCGCTTCCCTGGTCCTGCGCTCCCCTGGTCCTGCACTCCCATGATCCTGCAGTCCCGTTTGTGGATTACAAAAATAGCTGGATATGACATATGACTCACCCCATAAAAGAATCTGAACTCATTATCGTTGTTGTTAGCTTCAACACCACACACTGAGTGTCTGAGAGTGTGAAAAGTGCGTATAATAATAGTAATAAAGCCTTACACTAGAAACCTCTCACCACAGCACTTCTGCATTCACTCAGTGCTGGTCATCTGTGGTCCCCCATCGCTCAGACCCTCCCACAGTACGCAGGTGGGTGAAGTCCTGCAGGTGGGTGAAGTCCTGCAGGTGGTGAAGTCCTGCAGGTGGGTGAAGTCCTGCAGGTGGTGAAGTCCTGCAGGTGGTGAAGTCCTGCAGGTGGGTGAAGTCTTGCAGGTGGTGAAGTCCTGCAGGTGGTGAAGTCCTGCAGGTGGGTGAAGTCCTGCAGGTGAGTGAAGTCCTGCAGGTGGTGAAGTCCTGCAGGTGGTGAAGTCCTGCGTATACAACGACAGAAGCACTGCTCTAACCACGAAGCCACTGACGCCCAACTATTCGATTATATTTATTATATATTCATGAGCATTGCTCTGTAAACATTCCTCCTGAAAGTTTGTTTGGGTTCCAACAGGAGGACATGTCCGGGACAAAGAGGACGTGTGGGACGTGTGGTCACCCTGTATCAAACACATAGAACCGCTGTAGTGCACCCTCAAGTGGCCATTAATGTTTACTACACTTTAGTTAAAACAGAAGTAACCAAATGTATTTATGAATGATGAGGACTGAAAACAGTGGTAACATTAGTTTTTTGTGTTTATACCAATATAAAAGTTTATTTTGAAGTCTTTTTAATCATTTACATTTACTGGCTGCTAGTTTAGCTAAACTCACATTTGGAGTAGTAAATGAGTGTAACTGAACTTTACTTGTGAGAACATTGTCCGTTTTTCCTGCTTTGTTGTTTGTAGCAATAAAATAAAGAAAAATGTGGGTCTTTGTGTTTGTCTGAGGCGGCGGTCGTCTTGGGACCACATCCGTGGCTGTTGCTCAAGTTGTCTCTGACCAGCCTTTATGAGGCTTTTATGATTTCTGTGTGAAAGTGTCATATTTGACTGTTTTATGTTTTATTTTATGGTGGAAAGCCGGGTGTCCACTGCACGATTTTGGCCGTCTGCGATTAAAGATTTATGATGATGGGGAAAAGCAGCGTCACAGGTCTCAGAGTAACTCTGGAACAAAGATTACATTTAGAACCCGTGTACGACCAAAGACGAGCTGCCACTGATGTCAGACTGATCATTTGGAGTCTTGGTGCAGAGTAAGGCCTGGTCTCACCTCGTCTGTGATGAATCTGTTTGACCCTCAGTAAACACAAGTGCTCCTCACAGCAGAAGAACACCTCTGAACGGGGCCATCTTTACACTTTTACAAACGCAGAAACACAGCTAGCATGTAGCGCTAGCCTCAGCTAAGGACTTAGCACACGGATCTTGTGGTACAGAAATCTGTCTTGGTGTCTTGTCTTGGTTTGTATTTCATTCTGTTGTCTATGTCCATTCCTATATGTACACTTTATGCTGCGTGTTTTCTTATATTTTTGATCCATTCTTGCATTATTTTTGTATAGGACTGTCTTCTGCATTTACATGTCTGAGCACTTTACTGTTATACTCGTGCCTTTAGGAGAAATCTCCTCCTGTCACCACTATTAGCCTGATGAAGGCTAAGGGCCTGATCGTTGCTATTTTATAGATAAAATCATTGGTGCTGCAAGAACGACAGTGTGTGAGACTTGTTCTGTATTAACCCTAACGTTAACCATTTCTTTAAACCAGAACTATAACCTGTTTCCTAACTTCAAAAACAAACATTTTTCTTAAACTTCATTATTTTGAATGAACAGTCATAGCGGACACCCCTCCTGACCCGACATTATCTGCATTAACCTCTCAGAATGCATAAGGTAAGTGTGGAAGAACTTTACAACTTTAAAACATAATCCAAATCAGGTACAGCAAAGTTTAAGCAAAGTTATTTTTGTTCAACACAAACATAATTGAGAATTTCACCCAGAATGCCCCATTCCCCTCATGACTTCTGATTTGTAAAGAAAATACTATATGCCCCTGGTTGCCAGGTATGTTTTGGTGTCCCAAGGGTTGCCAGATCATCTCCTGTTGCTGTTTAAGCAGCGTCTGACCTCCAGGAGCAGCCAGAGGAGCACAGCTGTTCAATTATTCACTGCTTCATTTTTTTATTTAACTGTGCTGTGAGTTGGTGGGACAAGGCAATTTACTGTGCCTGAATCAGCTCTCTCTCTCTCTCTCTCTCTCTCTGTGTCTCTTTCTGGTGTCTCTTTTTCTCTCTCTGTCTCTCTTTCTCCCTCTCTCTCTGTCTCTCTCTCTCTGTCTCTCTCTCTGTGTCTCTCTGTGTGTCTCTCTCACCCACTCTGTCTTTCTCTGTGCATCTCTGTCTGTCTCTCTCCCTCTCTGTGTGTGTGTGTCTCTCTCTCTCTCCTCTGTGTGTGTGTGTGTCTCTCTCTCTGCATCTCTCTCTCTCTCTCTGTGTGTCTCTTTCTCTCTGTCTTTCTCTCCCACTCTGTCTCACTTCGTCTCTCTCTGTCTGTCTGTCTCTGTGTGCCTCTCTCTCACTCTCTCTGTGACTCTCTCTTTCTCTGTGTTTCTGTCTCTCTGTGTCTGTGTGCTGGTTGTCTCTGTGTCTCTCTCTGTGTCCGTGTGTTGGTTGTCTCTCTGTGTCTGTGCATTGGTTGTCTCTGTGTTAGTCTCTATCGCTGTCTCTCTCTCTCTTTCTCTGTGCGTTGGTTATCTCTGTGTCTCTTTCTCTGTCTCTCTCTCTCTGTGGCTGTGTGTTGGTTGTCTCGCTGTGTGTCTCTCTCTCTGTCTTTGTCTCTCTCTGTATCTATGTGTTGGTTGTCTCTTTGTCTCTCCCTCTCTCTGTGCGTTGGTTGTGTCTCTGTCTTTCTTTCTCTCTTGGTGTCTGTGCATTGGTTGTCTCTTTGTCTCTCTGTGTCTGTGTATTGGTTGTGTCTCTGTGTGTCTCTCTGTCTCACTCTCTCTCTGTGTCTGCACATTGATTGTCTTTATGTGTGCATCTCTCTCTGTCTCTTTCTCTCTGTGTGTCTGTGCATTGGTTGTCTCTCTGTGTGTCTGTCTCTCTCTGTGTCTGTGCGTTGGTTGTCTCTCTGTATTTCCCTCTCTGTGTCTGTGCGTTGGTTGTCTCTCTGTATTTCCCTCTCTGTGTCTGTGCGTTGGTTGTCTCTCTGTATTTCCCTCTCTGTGTCTGTGCGTTGGTTGTCTCTCTGTATTTCCCTCTCTGTGTCTGTGCGTTGGTTGTCTCTCTGTATTTCCCTCTCTGTGTCTGTGCGTTGGTTGTCTCTCTGTATTTCCCTCTCTGTGTCTGTGTGTTGGTTGTTTCTCTGTGTGTCTCGCTCTCTGTCTCTCGTTCTGTGTCTGGTTGACTTGGTTGACTGTGGAATCAGATTAAATTTTTCCATTGTCACATTTGACATGTTGACGTGTGCAGCTGTCCCCATCACACCGAGACACGAGACAGGCTCAAATCACATGACCAGGGGATGGACTGCAAAAACAATTGTCATTTTGGAGTTAAAGACACTGTGCCTATTTTTCCTCTATATTTGAGCTGAATTTGTCTGAAATGGTCACAGTTATAAATTCACTCACCCGTGTACGCAAACACTAGAGGCAAGGGTGTCTTAACAGTGGGATTCGAACTACCAATCTTTGGATCAGAGGATGAATACTCTACCAACTGAGCTAATGTTCCAGTACAGATACATATTGTATAAGCAGCTCTTGAGGTCAAAATACATCTACTGTGTACTGTCTGTATCTAGTAATAAAATGGTTTATTGTTTGATAATCAAGAAGTAGACATCAGCATGCTAGTTTGAGAGCTGTGAAAATGCGTCCTAAACTAAATGGTAGTGAATAATTAGGATGCTCTAAATACATAAGGTAAGTGAGAAATAACTTTGGACCACTGCAAATGATTTAAAATAAACCAGCTCTGTTTTTCCACATTTCTAAGACAGTAAAAATGAAGTACAACGCTTTTAAGGCAAATAAATGGACCCGATTCTTACCAAAAAATTTATTGAATATAGTTCTTCCAAAACATGAATCTCCCATAGAGTTATACTGTCCTGCCTTCCATCTGTATAAGTATTCCAAAATGTTATGAACCCAACATATATTCTTATATTTTTCCCGTCTCCTGCGCTCTCTGGTCTCTGGTCAGGCATACAGAGCAGCCTCCTCCTGGACGCACATTTACATTCAGAACGCGTCCCAAGGTTAAATAAGCCCCTCTCCCTCACTAAATAACCATCTATCTCTCGCATTCATAACCATATTGGCGATCACTAATTAGAGATTTGTCACTTACATTCTTTAGGTGTAATTAAACTATTGAATCGCTGTGTTCAAAATCAAGTTTTAAAGATGACGTACCTGATTTTTATTGTCTTAAAAACGTGAAAAACAGTACTGGTTCATTTTAAACAGCAGTGGTCCAAAGTTATTCCTCACTTACCTTATGCATTCTGAGGATCGTAATTATTCACAGCGAAGAGTTTATGAGCTCTTTTCACAGCTCTCGAGACCAGTGTGGAGTAGAGAACAACAACTAGCATGCTAACGTGCACTTCCTGATGATAAAAATCGAGTAGAAAGCCTTTAAATTGATTCCACTGGACGTGGTAATACCCAAGCAGTGATGAGCACGGGCTGAAAGCTGAAACTGATATCTGACGCGCTGCTGTGGTCGATAAGCAATATTTAGAGTGTAAAGGTGCACTGTGAAACTTTTCTGGAGTACCGTAGGCCACTTTCTCAAGAATATTCCACAGTATGGCATTGTAACTCCATGGAAACAAACAGTTCATAATAACAACTCCACTGAGACAAAAAACAAAACAAACTTGCTGTACTTCAGCCTATTTTAGCAGAAGTATGGGCCAGAGATCGGAGCTTTGTGTATTTGTGGACAGGGAAGATGTCTGAGCTTTTCTCTCAACAGGCTCTATTCACGTTCACCGGAAGACGTCTGGAAACATGCAGATGACGACTTCCGGTGGAGTTCCCGACACTGGGCATGTGATAAAACAATAAAACCGTGGATTCAGCAGCAGCAGCGTCTTCACAACCTGCCAAAGTTTTCCATGGAGGACGGGACTCTGATCGAACCTTCAGTGTCACTCACAGGCAGCTGGTTGGAACTGTTGATCTGACGAATATAACGGAACGCTACAATGACATCTTTTACTTTATTAAGTTAGACAAATTATAATACACAAATGAATAGGCAATGTATAAAAGTAAAAATAGAAAGAATACAATGACATCTAGATGAAGAAAACTGGGCCATTTTCTCGGTTTTCCCAGAGTTACTTTCGCCAACAGAGCCCAAAGGAAGTCGTTATCTGCATGTTTCCAAACGTCTCCCAATTTTGTGATGCAAGTGTGAACAGAGCCCACTGGATTTAACAAAAGTTTGTTTTTTCGGCTTGTTCTGCTGATGTGACACTTCGACCAATCATATTCAAACAATCGTTATGACACTCCACCCTTTCCTAATCACTTTGAGCAAGAGCCGTTCCAGTGAGCCAGGCTAGCCCACTGCTATTGACGGGACTATTCATCTTCATTATTCATCACTGAAATGATCATTGTAGCAACTTAAAATCTAAATAAAAAAATCTATATATACATCCAGGAAGAAGATGGGCTGTTTTGTCATATAGTTCAATAAATACATAATAAATAGTGCAGTTGAAGCCCTATTCAAATCACATTTATATGGCTTCAGCCTGCACTAAAGCGACTAGAGGAATGAGACAGGTACAAGAAGGAACGTACTGAACAGAGAGAGAGGGAGAGAGGAGAGAAGATGGAAGGAGGAGAGAGGAGAGGAAGGGAAAAAAGGAGAGGAATGAGGAGAGAAGAGGAAAGAGGGAGGAGAAGGGAGAGAGAAGGGGGAGGAGATAAGGTGAGAGGAGGAGAGAGGAGTGAGGAGAGAGAAGGAGGAGAGGGGAGGGAGGAGGCGAGAGAGTGGAGGGAGGAGAGAGGAGAAAGAAGAGGTGGAGAGCTGGAGAGGAAACAAGAGGGAGAGAGAAGGAAGGAGGTAAGGAGAAGGAGGAGAGGGGAGAGGAGAGGAGGGGTCTCCTACAAAATGACAAATAGTGATAAAGAAGGGGAGAGAAGGGGGCAGGAGAGGATGGAAGGAGGAGACAGGAGAGGAGCGAGAAAGGGAGAGGATTGAGAAGAGGAGAGAGGGAGGAGGAGAGAGGGGGAAAGAGAGTGGAGGGAGAAGAAAGAAGAGGTGGAGAGGAGACAAGAGGGAGAGAGAAGGAAGAAGGTAAGGAGAAGGCGGAGAGAGGAGAGGAGGGGGGGGGAGGAAGGAGGGATGAGGGAGGAGAGAGGAAGGAGACAAGGTGACAAATAGTGATAAATCGGATGTGTCCGGGGCAGCGGTGTGGAGCGTGTCTCATTAATACAGAGAATTAGAGAAGCTGTGCAACTCAATCTGTGCAGTGTCACCGGGAATCAGGGACAATGATCCGATCGACGCTGGACCAGGAGGAGGGAGAGACCGAACGATCCTGTACTTCCTACGTTTATTTATTTATTTGAAGATGGAGTACTTTACCTCGATGGGGTATTAACTCCGAGCTAACAGATAACGTATTTAGATCACTGCGTTACATTATATTGTTTTGAAAATGCTAAATTTGCCAGAACAATGTATTAATGTGTAGCATGTATATAACTCTGTGCGCTGAGTCACTCCCCCTTCAGAGCGCTATCACAACACAATCAGCGTGCATTGGGCAGATTTTTACAGCTATTCGGTTTGAATAGGGCCCAGGAGAGATAACTAAATTACTGAAACATGCATGGATGACGTTTAAAACCTCTTCTGCATGTTTTTGATGAGAGAACGTTGTTATAACATGATGGAAAGCTCATAAATGTTTGCATAATACTCCTGTTTAAATTTCTATGTCATACATGTAGCGTTAAGCGATATAAAAATAAGTGCATTCTGGTGGAGGATTTATCATCATGGAGATGTTATTGCTTTGTTTAATGCCACAGTATGGCATTTAACGTGTCTATGTCAGTGGAGACAGACAGGTCAGATCTGTGGAGAGGCAAGTCCGCTCACAGTAAGAATATAGGTTTCTAATTTAAAGTATTATTATTATTTTTTTTTTAGAAATGAAAAAGCTCTGTAATTTTATAACTGGAAGATTGACAGGTACAATGCCATACTGTAGAACTTTCCAAGGAAAATCACATTTTCATGGAGACAAGCACTTGGAGGACGGTCCCTCACCAAAATGTTACATAATTTACATTGGACTAAATATGGATGTTTCCCCCGTCAACCGAAAACATGCACAATAGGTCAAATTCTCAAATCCAGACTAGCTCAAGATCTGGAGAAGAGTCCCACTGCTCCTGACAGATTGGTGGCACTGAAGAATGGGTCAAATGCAGAGAATAGTAGGCCTGTAAGAGCTTTAGTCTCCAAAATTCTCTAAAACAGTGACATGTTTTGTGGCCTGGGTAAATTGAGGAAGGGCATCTGACATTAAACCTGCTAAATTATAAATAAACCACAACACACAAGCTAGAAGATGATTTTCTAGTGACCACAACAGGACAGAAGCCAATTGAAAAAAACATATAGTTTCTTCCCACGCTGGCCAGTCTATGCTGTTGTATATAATAGCATGTTGCCTGCTGACCCCTACATTTCAATTACTTTTGTGTGACCTGAAGATTGCAGGTCCTGCTCTGCTCTTTCCTCTGCCTCTTACCTGGATAGTGTATGTGTGTTTGTGCCTTACCGGACCCGCGTCGCGTCGATAACACTTCCTGGTTAAATGTCCTTGTTAACGCCATGGTAACCGCAGCTGTCACATGATCACTCTGGAGTTTAGATCGGATTGGTTTTGCTGATTGTTGTCCGGTTGTTAAATGGATTCTGTGCTGTCCTTATCTCATCACACCATACAGCTATAGGGAAAAAAGTGAGAAACGTACATGCAAAAAAAAAAAAAAAAAAGGTCAAATGCATTAAGTCTACCCACAAAAAAATAAATAGTAAGTTAATAAATTAATAAGAACACAAGTAAGGGACTGTTGGATTGTGTTAAATGAGCTGTTTGTTTTTCCCGTATCCATGGAGACCGTGCAAGAGGCTAGCTAAGCAGCTAGCTATGGACCTTTGAGATGCTAGGCTTTTTACACCATACCTGGAAATTACCTTCCGCAGGAAATACTTTGAGGGAATGAACACAAGGGACTGTTGGATTGTGTGAAATGAATTGTTTGTTTGTTTCCTGTATCCATTATTATTCTTTCACACTATACTGGGTGGTGGTAAGCAACTACTGTATCCACAGCTGTCCTGGGGCAGACCGACGGAAGTGAGGCTGCCAATCTGTGCCATCGGCCCTCCAATCAATCATTCACACACACACACACACACACACACACACACACACACACACACACACACACACACACACCACTTTTATACTAGGCAATGAGGGTGAAGTTTCTTGCCTGAGAATACAACAACAATTCTCTAACCTTTGGGTTGGAGGACCACTGCTCTAACCACTGAGCCACTGTTGCCCCAAACAGCCCTGACGCAGATCTGCAGGCCCTGCCAGATCTGAGACCTTCAACTGTGTACAATTTGCATTTTTTGATCAAAGCCTAATCAGGATGTCTCGCGGCTTCATTTAAGCTTCATTTAGGATCAAATTGAGTAAAAATCTTACAATTTATAGATTAATTTAAAAAATAATTGCTAGACAAAATAATTGCTAGACAAACCGATTACCAAAATAAAGTTTAGCTTTAATGAAACTTTAGCTTCATTTAGGGTCAAATTGAGTAAAAATCTCACAATTTATAGATTAATTAAAAAAAATAATTGCTAGACAAACCGATTACCAAAATAAAGTTACTTGCAGCAATAGATTTAAAAGGTTAATAACAATATAACAAGAAACTACCACAGAAAAACAACATAAAAACACCAATATCACATCATAAACCACCCTCTTAAAACCCTTTCTTTCGTTATTTCTTTTCGATTTTTAATTAAACTGAAAAGAATTGTGACGTGTGCGTTGGTGAAACAGCTTTTGTCGTAGATCACGCTGAAGCAGGCCCGTGACAGACGCTATGGGCTGGCCACTTATATATTCACCACTTGGTTAATATTTCATGTGGCTCTAAAACCCTCATTCTGTGTAAATTGTTCCTCTTTGGTGGCCGTGATCATTTAGATGCAGGTATCGTCTCGGGATGTGCCTGCTACACATGTAAATTATATGTATATCTGGGCACATATGTATGCACGTCGCCCTCGCCAAGTCGCCATAAAACACGCATAAAAACGCAACAGCTAAATGAAGATAGGAAGCAATGAGGGGGCTACGTACAGTTAGCGTTAGCATAGACCCCATAGCATGCTTATTGAGCGTTTTGAGGTTTAGCTATGTTATGATGTTGTTTCCTCATCAAAATGTGTAAAAATGTTTCCTTTCATTCACAAATTGTTGGGTAGTCCAGTGTATTTACTTAATGAGTCTAGTTTTTTTAGACCTGTTCTCCTTTTTTATTTTCAGTGTATCCCATAAAGCCAACTGACTGATTTTGTCATAATCTCATAGTTTTGATTATTTGGCACTGATATTTGGCACTTTCTATCTTTTATTCAAGTGCAGGTGTTGTCATCACTAAAAAGTATGTGTACCTTGCATGCATTCTTACTGAGAGCAGGGTCTCCTCTCCACAGATCTGTTTTAGACTTTACTTGGAATGTTCCACTATATATGTGTGTGTGTGTGTGTGTGTGTGTGTGCGTGTGTGTGTGTGTGTGTGTGTTAACTAGGATATACTATAAAAAGAAACTCATTGAGATTAAAAATAATTTTACAAGGGTCAAGGGTGTCATGCCCAAAAGGCAGCACTATAAACCTATCTATCTCCATGGTGACATCATCAGGCCAAGTTACATGTCAGATTGTTCAAGAGGCACACTTGTTCAGAGTATGTATGCATGCTTCTCATTGTATTTCTGAGCATTAAAACCACCACTAATTGAATAAAAGCTAAAAGTAAGTTAAATTTAATGCCATACTGTGGAACATCAAGAAATTCAATATTATCTCCATGAGGACAAGCGTGACCATGCATCCTTTTCTGTGGTATTTATTTAAAAGGTGCTTGTTTGCTTTGCCCAAACCTTTCATATTTCTGCAGGGCAAATCCATGTTCCACTACATTTCTTAGATCCAGTGGTTATTTTTCTAAATGCAAATGGACCAGAGGCTCCGTTAGTGCCTGGGGGCTCTGGAACTGACAGTGGTATCTGCAGGAGGAGGGAGGGACCACTGATCCATATTCAGTCTACTCTACTCTACACTCCTTTACACTCCTCTACTCTACACTCCTTAACTCTACACTCCTCTACTCTACACTCCTCTGCTCTACACTCCTCTATCTACTCTACACTCCTCTACACTCCTCTGCTATACACTCCTTTACTCTACACTCCTCTGCTCTACACTCCTCTACTTGACACTCCTCTACTCTACACTCCTCTACTCTACACTCCTCTGCTCTACACTCCTCTATCTACTCTACACTCCTCTGCTATACACTCCTTTACTCTACACTCCTCTGCTCTACACTCCTCTACTTGACACTCCTCTACTCTACACTCATCTACTCTACACTCCTCTGTCTATTCTACACTCCTTTACTCTACACTCATCTACTCTACACTCCTCTATCTACTCTACACTCCTTTACTCTACACTCCTCTACTCGACACTCCTCTACTCGACACTCCAATACACTCCTCTGCTCTACACTCATCTACTCTACACTCCTCTGCTTTACACTCCTCTGCTCTACACTCCTCTACACTCCTCTACTGTACACTCCTCTGCTTTACACTCCTCTGCTTTACACTCCTCTGCTCTACACTCCTCTATCTACTCTACACTCCTCTACTCTACACTCCTGTACTCTACACTCCTCTGCTCTACACTCCTCTACACTCGTCTACTCAACACTCCTCTGCTCTACACTCCTCTACTCTACACCCCTCTGCTCTACACTCTACTCTACACTCCTCTGCTCTACACTCCTCTATCTACTCTACACTCCTCTGCTCTACACTCCTTTACTCTACACTCCTCTGCTCTACACTCCTCTACTTGACACTCCTACTCTACACTCATCTACTCTACACTCCTCTGTCTATTCTACACTCCTTTACTCTACACTCCTCTACTCTACACTCATCTACTATACACTCCTCTATCTACTCTACACTCCTTTACTCTACACTCCTCTGCTCTACACTCCTCTGCTTTACACTCCTCTACACTCCTCTGCTTTACACTCCTCTGCTCTACACTCCTCTACACGACACTCTTCTACTCAACACTCCTTTAAACTCCTCTGCTCTACACTCATCTACTCTACACTCCTCTGCTTTACACTCCTCTACACTCCTCTGCTCTACACTCCTCTACACTCCCCTACTCTACACTCCTCTGCTCTACACTCCTCTACTCTACACTCCTCTGCTCTACACTCCTCTATCTACTCTACACTCCTCTGCTCTACACTCCTTTACTCTACACTCCTCTGCTCTACACTCCTCTACTTGACTCTCCTACTCTACACTCATCTACTCTACACTCCTCTGTATATTCTACACTCCTTTACTCTACACTCCTCTACTCTACACTCATCTACTCTACACTCCTCTATCTACTCTACACTCCTTTACTCTACACTCCTCTGCTTTACACTCCTCTACACTCCTCTGCTCTACACTCCTCTGCTTTACACTCCTCTGCTCTACACTCCTCTACACGACACTTCTCTACTCGACACTCCTTTACACTCTTCTGCTCTACACTCATCTACTCTACACTCCTCTGCTTTACACTCCTCTACACTCCTCTGCTCTACACTCCTCTACTCTACACTCCTCTGCTCTACACTCCTCTACTTTACACTCCTTTACTCTACACTCCTCTGCTCTTCACTCCTCTACTCTACACTCCTCTACTCTACACTCGTCTACTCTACACTCCTCTGCTCTACACTCCTCTACTCGACACTCCTCTACTCTTCACTCCTCTGCTCTACACTCCTCTACTCTACACTCCTCTGCTCTACTGTACACTCATCTATTCTACACGCCTCTGTTTTACACTCCTCTACACTCCTTTACCCTACACTCCTCTGCTCTACACTCAGCTACTCTACACTCCTCTGCTTAACAGTCCTCTGCTCTACACTCCTCTGCTTTATGCTCATCTACTCTACTCCTCTACACTCCTCTGCTTTACACTCCTCTGCTCTACACTCCTCTATCTACTCTACACTCCTCTGCTCTACACTCCTCT
This sequence comes from Taenioides sp. WSHXM2023, assembly GCA_029959045.1. NCBI lineage: Eukaryota > Metazoa > Chordata > Actinopteri > Gobiiformes > Gobiidae > Taenioides > Taenioides sp. WSHXM2023. Next base: position 3,196,478 of record CM057087.1, on the reverse strand, counting down.
ACTCTACACTCCTCTGCTCTACACTCCTCGACTCTACACTCCTCTGCTTTACACTCCTCTACTCTACACTCCTCTGCTCTACACTCCTCTGCTCTACACTCCTCCATAAACTCCAATTCACTTTGTTCTGAGAAAACGTTGCCCCTCTCTCTGTAACTGCTGTTGTCTGGCTCCTCATTTTGGTCTTAAAATCAATTCCTATTCCTAATATGAAACTGGCTCCAAATTCACTCCTTTAACTGCCAGCCTCGATGAGCTTCATTTGACTGGAGTCGAACTCTATGGGTGACGTCACACTCTCTTAGTCCACTTCTTTACACAGTCTACGCTGGAGAACGATGCCTTCACTGGAGTTGGTTTGTGTAAATAACCTGAAAGAATAAACAAAAGTGAGACTGAGGGTTATTGATACTGTAGTTACATCACGCTGGGAGGCTGCATGTGTGTCTATGGATGTGGGTGGCTGTAGCTCAGTTGGTAGAGGGTTTGTCTCCTGATCTGAAGGTTGGCGGTTTGAATCTTCTGTCCTCTCTCTTCTCTCCCTCTTCTGTACTCTCTCTCTTTCACTGTCTCCTGTCTCTCTTCTATTCTCTCTCTCTCTCCTTTCCTCTCCCTCTTCTCTTTTCTGCACTCTCCCTTTCACTGTCTCCTGTGTCTCTTCTGTTCTCTCTCATCTCTTCTCCCTCTTCTGTACTCTCTCTTTCACTGTCTCCTGTCTCTCTTCTATTCTCTCTCTCTCTCTCCTTTCCTCTCCCTCTTCTCTCTCTCTTCTGTACTGTCTCTTTCACTGTCTCCTGTCTCTCTTCTGTTCTCTCATCTCTTTTCCCTCTTCTGTACTCTCTCTTTCACTGTCTCCTGTCTCTCTTCTGTTCTCTCTCTCCTCTCTCTCTTCTTCCCTACAATCTCTTTTAAACTTCCCTCTTACTGAAATCTGAATCCTCTGTGAAGTCCATCTCTCTTCTCACCTGCTGAGAGTCATGCACTTTTAACTTAATCAGAATCAGAATCAGAAAAGCTTTTATTGCCATTGTCAGTGAACACAATTCACAGACTAGGAACTTGCTTTGGTGATGAGGTGCAACATAGAACACTGAATAATAATAATAATAATAATAATAATAATAATAATAATAATAATAATAATAATAATATAAAGTAGAGATATCACTATTAAAAAACAAGATAATAATAATAATAAAGTATCACTATTTAAAAATAAAGTAAGAGCATGCAAAAAAAAAAGATTAAGATATATAATAAAAAAAAACAACGTCTAGTATATACAGAAGCATCAGAACAACAGTGCAAACTGACAGTGCAAAAGATCAAGTGATGTGGCATGACTTATTTAAGGTGACTGGTGTTATAAAGTGTCCAGCTTAGTACAGGTGTTATAAAGTGTCCTTAGTACAGGTGTTATAAGTGTTCATAAAGTGTTCATGAGTCCAACGGCAGAGGGGAAGAAACTGTTCTTATGGCGAGAGGTTCTGGTCCGTATGGCCCTTCTGCCAGAGGGAAGTGGCTGGAATAGTCCATGTCCAGGATGAGAGGGGTCAGCTGCTATCCAGCCTGCTCGCCCCCAAGTCCTGGAGACGTACAGGTCCTGGAGAGATGGAAGGCTACAGCTGATCACCTTCTCAGCAGAGCGCACTATGCGCTGCAGTCTCTGTCTGTCCCTGGCAGTGGCCCCAGCGTACCACACAGTGATGGAGGAGGTGAGGATGGACTCAATCCCAGGAAGCGGAAGGAGTCCACAGTGGTGATGGAGGAGTCTGTCAGGGTGAGGAGAGGCAGAGGGGCTGTGACTTTCCTGAAGTCCACGATCATCTCCACTGTCTTCTGGGCGTTGAGCTCCAGGTTGTTGCTGCTGCACCAGGACACCAGCCGGTCCACCTCCCTCCTGTAGGCAGACTCATCGCCGTCCGAGATGGGCCCGATGAGGGTGGTGTCATCCGCAAACTTAACCAATTTCACAGAGTCGTGGCTGGAGGTGCAGCAGTTGGTGTAGAGGGAGAAGAGCAGGGGAGAAAGTACACAGCCCTGTGGAGATCCTGTGCTTATAGTCCGAGTGTCCGAGACATTCTTCCCCAGCCGCACGCACTGCCTCCAGTCCGTCAGGAAGTCAGTGATCCACCTGCAGGTGGAGTCAGGCACGTTGAGCTGGGCGAGCTTGTCCTGGAGCAGAGCAGGGAGGGTGTTAAATGCAGAGCTGAAGTCCACAAACAGGATCCTGGCGTAGGTTCCCGGGGAGTCCAGATGCTGAAGGATGAAGTGGAGGGCCAGGTTGATGGCATCGTCTACCGACCGATTTGCTCTGTAGGCAAACTGCAGAGGGTCCAGGAGGGGGGAGGTGAAGGACTTGAGGTGAGGCAGAACCAGGTGCTCAAAAGACTTCATGACTACAGACGTCAGCGCCACAGGCCTGTAGTCATTAAGTCCAGTGATCCTGGGCTTCTTGGGGACAGGAACGATGGTGGACAGCTTGAAGCAGGCTGGGACATGGCATGACACCTGGGAGGTGTTAAAGATGTCCATGAAGACAGGAGCCAGTTCTTCAGTGCAGTGTCTCAGGGTGGAAGGAGAGACACCGTCCGGACCTGGGGCTTTCCGTAAACTGCAATCATGGCAACACAGTCACATTTTGACCGTAAAAAGAAAATGACATATGTTTGTTTATTTTCTTGTAAATCATTAATGTGAATGTAAAAAGAAATTTTGCTAAAGTGATAATGAGTTGAAAAATTCAGGATTCAGTCCACAGTGTAACTTTTCTGGTGGAGAGTCCCTCAAATGCTTTTCTTTGTGGAGATGTTATTGCTTTGTCTGGAATGTTTCACAGTATGGTATTAAACCTTTCTATCTTCATGAAGACCAAACCAGACCAAGTTACAGGTCAGATCTGTGGAGAGGCGACCCCGCTCACAGTCAGAATGTCTGTTTTTCTAAGTATTTTTGAGCTATAAAATCACCTGTAATTGAATAAATGTAAGGCAGAGCTGTTTAATGTCATACCGTGGAACATTCCAGGCCAGGGGTGTGAGACATAAAAAATAACAAATATAAAATAGCCTACAACTTAAATGTCAAACTGGAGCTAAAGGCAATGGTGAAAACAACCTGCATAGGCTTATGATATCTCCAGTACTGTCCTTCACCTGCGACATGAGGGGACACGCACACAAACACCCACAACACCTTCATGGTCGTCATCAACCTGAGACCCTCCCAAACCAAGACGTGTTGTGCATTTCGATTTTGCTTCGGTTTTAGTCCTCCACTAAAATGGCAACTCAACAGAAAAATATAGATTTTTATTTTCGGAAAGACACCACCAGCATTCAGACACCCAAGCCAGAGACTTTGTGTGAGCAACCAGCCAGCGCCAACAACACCAAAGTTCTCACAGCTTCAGCTAATGCTAACGTTGAGGTGGTGGAGAACTCCGACAGCTCACCGTTCACGATATGGACGGAAGACACGTGGAAGAGAAAAAAGGAGGTCATCACCACCCATCATTTTGGAGTTGAGCAAATCACACAATGCCATCTGCTCACGTGTTCTACTATTTTTACTGTAAACAAACAATCTATATGACACCTGTGTGTATTTCGGCATGTCAAGTTGAGTATACAGCTTTTGGGGTGGGGGTGGAGGTGGATTGGGGGATGGGGGTCACATCCATGACGTCACGAATCGCGTACCCCCACTTAAAAAATCCCCACTACACCACTGTTCCAGGCAGAGCAATGACATAGTACAGAGTACTTGTTATTGGCAAAATACATGACGCCAATATTTAACTCCTTCTATCTATTGTTCAGATTGGAAATTTCAGAGCTAAAATCATCCAAATGATTCTAGTGAAGGTGTATGGAGTTTAAAAACCGTCCGTGTACCATTCGTTCTTTTGAATTTCAATTAAGAACGATAAACAATAAAATGGGAAAACAGTTTGTTATTTCATTATTCTGTTTTAGTGTCAAACAAAACAACAGATTTCAACCTCTATTTCCAATATTTAATTTAAAGTTTATTTCAAATAACACCAATTAAAAAAACAGTCTTGGTGCCTATTTTAATTTTAATATTTTATTCTCTCTGGTTTCTATGCCCTGGTGTTCTGCTGCTTAGCACGCCGCGTGAGAATTCAGTGTTAATGAACAAAGAGTTTATCGTCGAGCTGCTGCCTGTTTCTTGTCATGGAGTTCAACTATTACTTTCTAAGATGTGAAAGTAAACGTGTTGCTAGAAAAGAAGAGGACATGTTTGTCCACAAAATTGCCATGATTTTTCGGTAAGTCCTTTTAGCAGCAGAACGTCCATCCATATGAACCAGAGAGAGGCTGTACTTTGATACATGCAGAGGTGAGCACTAAGTCCACTGCATTGCTTTTAATAATTTAACTTTATTTTAAAATGCAACATCAAATTCACATTGTCCTTAACTGGTAAACCCAAACTGTCTTCTGTGGAGCTCAACAGTGACTGCTCTGGCTCCGGAAGTACATTTTCCATTCATTTTTGCCATAGACTTTTCCAAAATGTAAAATATTAAGAGTTCAAAGACATCGCAGAGGCTAAGTAGCTAACTGATATCCATAACATGGCTCTTTGAACTCCAAAAAGCACATTTAAAATGCAAGATTCTGGAATTTTTTAAAAATGTTTTTAATTAATTAATCATTGCATTCATATAGTGCCTTTCAAGACACCCAAAGCATTTCACAGTTCATTGTTCATTCACTCCACGGTGGTAAATTACTATTGTAGCCACAGTTGCCCCGGGGCAGACTGACAGAAGTGCGGCTGCCAATCTGTGCCATCACCCCTTCCAACCACCACCAACATTCACACACACTCCACTTTGTTACTAGGCAATGTAGGTGAAGTGCCTTGCCTAAGGACACAACAACAGTTTTTTAGCAACTGGCGCCCCCCTGTGGCATCTGATTTTCCCAGTGTCTCCCATCCAAGTCCTGACCAGGCCTGGCCCTGCTGAGCTTCTGAGATCTGACGGGATCAGACTTTGACAGGTCGGTATGGCACTACTAAAAACTTGGTAGTTTATAACGTTTCAGAAACAGATTTTAAATAAAGTTAAAGGTCTTGTGGTCATCAGTTACCACAAAGCTGATTAGCCCTGAGCTTTCAAACTTTTAACATTCCTTTTTTTTTCTAAGTCTATGCAAAAAATGAAAGAAATTGATTTCTGGAACTGGAGGGTGAGCGGTCACTGTTGAGCTCCAACAGTCCCTTTTTTGTAGGCACCACTTTAGGCCAATGAAATATTATTGTTAGTGCCTATTATCGATTCTACTGAAGACATTTAGAGTTAGATTTTAGATAAACCTGTTTGTTTGGGGAAAAGTGTTGCCTATAAGCTATATTGCATAAAATTAATTAATAAACAATGTATTGGTAATAAAAGGCTAAATAAACGGTATTGTTGATTTGAAGAGCGTGTGGGGTTGAGTCAGTGGCCAATTAAAACGCCGTGAGAAGATTCAACTCGTGGTCAAAATCTAAACTCCACCAAAAAAACAAACAAAAAACATAAACAAAAACACTCGCTTTGACTGACGCGGGCTTTTCATCTGAAAGCGCAGTTCAGAAACCAGGGACTAGAGACGAGGGACCAGAGACGAGGTACCAGGGACCAAGGACCAGGCACCAGGCACCAGGGACCGGGCGGAGAGGGGCTGGCTGGCGCAGAAGGGCGGGGGCAGAGGAGCTGGAGGCAGGCGCAGTGAGGAGAGCGACTCGGTGAATGGACACAACAAGTGAACGAACTGTTGCACCACGCGGAGAGAACGATGACAGGATAGAGACGGAAAATAACACTTGTAATGTGATCTAAAAGGCGAAATGTGAGCTTTTTCTCACCGTAACTTCGAGGACAGTCCGAGTGCGCGCTGTCATTGTTGTTTTTTTGGAGAGGAGCGGAGACGCGCAGAGAGTTATGGGTGAATAAGTTTTTAATCTCGGCGTTAACGAGACTTTGGAAGAGCAACAAGCCGGCTTCAGAGCATCGGGCTTCAACTTTGACGGAAGCAGGAGAGGAGGGAGGATTTTACCCGCATTTGGAGAGAGTTTTCCCGCTGCGATTCCTCCAGAAGCCGTGGATAAACCGAAAAGCGACAACAGTCTGACGGAGTAAGTCAGTTTTGTATTATTTTTTCGTAAACATGCACAAATTACACAAATTACACAAATTACACAAATTGCACAAAATAGAAACTTTTAAGGCGCTATTATTTGCGCAATTTGAAGTTGCGCGGTAATAATACAATAATGAGAATTTGCTAAGCTACATTTACAACTTTTTAAATGAATTTTGTTGGCTACTCATATATATATATCAGATAATTGTAGTTTAATTCTAAGATATTTTAACATATGTAAATTGTAGCTTTAGTTTATGGCTATAAATAATAAGACCTACATTTACATTAAAAATATATATGATTTTAAGGCCTATTTTTCTACATAAAAATATCTGATTTCATTTTGTGTAATTCTTGTCAGATACACATTACAGATTTCATTAATAAATTGTTAATAATATATTTCTTATTACTTTATTATAATTACTTTTTACTTTTTTCTTCCAAGAAACTATGGATGGATACGATGTTTTTAATAAAGATTGAATTTAATATTGTCTAAGTATAGAACTATAACCGGAGATGTTTTACTTTGTGCTTTTATCTGTTCTGTTTTAGATACTTTGGACAATGTTGACAGTCGTGAATCTACGTTAAGAGGACTCTTCTACGAAATGGACCATAAAAATACTCTCTCCTCAGGCATAGAGAAGAGTGGACTGAAGTAAATCTATCCTCCACAACAAAACAAGCATCACTAACTCACAGGCCAGAGACAGGAGCAGACAGGTGCAGACAGGAGCAGACAGGAGCGGAGCCAGAGGAGCAGAGCTATAGGAGCAGACAGGTGCTGACAGGAGAAGAGCCAGAGGAGTGAACAGGCACTGGCAGGAGCAGACAGGAGCACTTCCCCTGGCTGTGGGCGCTCTGTTTGTCTGTATGTGCGGTTGAGATGGACTCCTGTGGGAATGACCCCACCTGACAGCGCTCTGCTTCACCAGCTCCTCCTCACACACACAGGCCAAACACAGGCTCCACTCACTGGGAAGGTCTGTGGAATTAAGAGCAAGGCTCAGTTTGCTTTATTAAAATAGTGGCTATTGTGCTATTGATGAAAGTGAACTGTACGGATACAAATCAGATGGAAAAGCCTCATAGTGAATTCTCGTTAGCCGTGTCCTGATCCCTCTGAGAGCAGCCACAGTCCCTTCTAAAGTGAACCCGTAAACTGATTTCCTGCCGTGTAGTCTCTGCCCTCAGACTTCAGCCTGGCCGGTACAAGTGTCCCAGCGAAAGGCGAGGAGGACTTCCTCACGCTGGCCGCGTCTCGCATCAGTCGAAGGAAGCGCGTGATCGGGGCGGCGGTGGGCGTGGCCATGGTGCTGGTGCTGCTGGTGGCCATCCCTCTGCTGGTGCACACCACCAAGGCGGGGGGCAGCGGGGCGGGGGGCACGCACTATGAGATGCTAGGCAGCTGTAAGATGGTGTGCGATAGCTTCACTCCACCACAGGGGGAGCTCACGGCCGTCTCTCCCCTGCCCCCGGACTATTCCAACCGCAGAGCCAAACAAGGCTACAGAGGCAGTCCAGGACTCCCAGGTCCCCCGGGACCCAAAGGACCCCCTGGAGACCCCGGTAAACCCGGCCCGCCCGGTCCTCCAGGGCCCGGAGCAGGGGGCTATGGCCAGTCCGTGTACAGCCCCAAAATCGCCTTCTACGCCGGGCTGAGGAAGCAGCACGAGGGCAGTGAGGTCCTGAAGTTTGACGACGTCGTGACGAATGTGGGAAACTACTACGAGCCGAGCACAGGGAAGTTCACCTGCCCTCTGCCGGGCATCTACTACTTCACCTACCATGTCCTGATGAGAGGGGGCGACGGCACCAGCATGTGGGCCGACCTGAAGAAGAACGGACAGGTGAGTCGCACCTGTCAGTCACACTGATGGTGTTTGATTAAAAGACAAGATACCCTTCAATCTTGTGTCTAGGTGAGGGATTACAATGAATCAGGGCATAGTTTTCATAAAAACACCAGGTTTGCTTCATATGAATTTATGAGGAGTCATTAATTATCACGGGAGGATAGTCACGCAAATGCCAACACTACAGTGATGTTTCATATGGGGCCCTCTTGTGGCGTAAGTAAACATTACACAGTCCCACGCTCTTTCCCACACTTGTGATCATGGATCTACAGCACACAGGGCCTCTGGACTACGGCCGGTTAACATTACGGCAGTGCTGGCTTTGCTTAACCTTTAGTTCATCTTTTGTTTGGAACTAACCAGAAAAAGCTTTTGCTTTTGAAACATTAAAATACTTTTGTGATATCAGAAGGCTGGATTTAAAGTCCCATTCTAATATTATGCACACAAATGCTCATTTAAGTCTTGTGCCTGTGTTCTACCCTGTGTGAGTGAACATAGAGCATAAATCACTCATTAATTCTGCTCAACGGGGACTGACAGTGACAGGGATCCTCCACATGTGTCTCACTGGAACTGAGCCAAATCACAACAGCTGTGTGCTCTCCTCTGGGAGCCAGCACTTTACACCAATAAATAAATAAACAGAGATTGAGTGAAAACACAATGAAACGCCCATCTGGAGAGGGAACCCAGACAGACTCAAAGAGAGAAACCACTGACCGAAGAATCAGATCAGAAAATATCGAGTGCTTCAGTCTTTAAAATGGAAGTAATAAGATTTATTACACTTCACAGTAGCTTAGTAGCCTGGATATATTGTTGTTTAACTGATATAAGTGTTCAATTGCTGGGTTTAAGATGACATCACAACATTATATAGGCTTATAATGTTTAATACAGATAAGAGCTGAAAGACTATTCGGAAGTACCATTATTTCCTCCACAAACAATATATTCTCTTTGTCTCTGTGATTCTTTTGTTTGTCAGTCCATATTTCAGTCTTTTTGTCAATTCTTCTGAACCAGTTTCAAAGCTAGGACCCCATTTACAATCTAAGGATAATTCAGGGGTGTCAAATTTACAAAATGTATTTGCTAATTTATGCATAATATTGTACTGTAATAAAATGAATACATAACTTTAAACAGAATCCTATTATTAAAACATAACATTGCAAATTTGTCAGAGAATTCGTATCGTAATCATGGCATCCGTATTGAGTATCAAGTCTATTACTTAGTATCAAAATTGAGTTTGAAGTTGTGAGAGGGCTCTGGCTGCAGACCTCCACCCAGAGGACCTCACATGACTCAGCTCCATCCACAGGTCCCTGAAGGTAAACAAATAGCAGCCGAAGGTGCACCAGAGTCCACTGTTTACTGTCCGCTGGTTTCTACATGTTTCTATGGTACAAAAGCTGACGTAGTTTTATACTAAGACAAACCCAAACACTTTTCCTAAACTGAACTGCTACAGATTTATGCCTAATCTTAACCAGACTCAAGGACAACGCCAACACACGCGCACAAAATGCCTATGTTATTTGTATTTGTGCAATTGTAGGTTGACAGTTAAAGATGTGTTATGTTTGTGACATGTTTGAAACAGAGATATTTTCAAATTAGGACCCTTTTAGAAATGCATTGGGGATTAAATGTACAATATTTGATTGAAAAGTGCATTGAATGAGCTTTTAATAATATTTAATAGAATGAACAAAGGCAAAAACTTTTAAAAACACCTGAAAAATGGTGAGGGACATCTGGGTGTCCTCTGTCCTCTGGGTGCAGGTCTGTGGGTGAGGTCCTCTGGGTGCAGGTCTGCAGGTGGGGTCCTCTGGGTGCAGGTCTGCAGCCACACTCTGTTGTAAATGTTAGTATTGTAACAACACAGTGAGTAGAAGTAGAGGAGGGCAGTTTCCAGTTGGGTAAGAGCTGAGAGGAGAGGAGTTTGATGTAACTTCATAAAACCCATCAGATCTGAACAGGTTTGCACTGACAGCGACGTGAGGCTCCAGACTGCCGCCCTGCTGGGAGATCACGGACACACTTCAGTGGGCTCTGTTAAAACGCTTTAAATAAGAGCGTGTGTGTAATTCAACAGGGAGCCCGCTCCGAGCATCTGCATACATGTGTTTAATCTCTAATTAGGCTCTGTGTTAACAAGGATGGAGTGAACACACGCAAATGTGAGAATACTAGTGAGGTCTCAACAACCTGCTGGGGGAATATCAAATTATAAACCATTTGAATTGGAGCCAAACAAGGTCTAAACCAGGACTAAACCAAGATTAAACAAGGACTAAAGCAAGACTAGGAATAAACCAGGACTAATGCAGGACTATATACCAGAACTACACCAGGACTAAACCAGGACTAAACTAGAATGACTAAAATGAGACTAAACTAGGACTAAACCAGAACTAAGCAGGACACAGACAAGACTAAACCAGGGCTCCCGCACAGCTGTTTGTTATAAAAAAAAAAAAAACAGATTACAAAACTATACACTACAACTTCACAAACCTGATGCGATGTGCGGTAGTTTCATTAGCGGGATGCACGCTGTTTGAGTTGTGATAGCACTCTGAAGGGGGAGTGACTTAGCACGGAGAGAAATGGAAGGGGTGTCTCAAAGTGCCAAAAATGAAATTGAAGCAAATAAAAAATATTCAATGGCAAATATAGCATTTTCAAAACAATAAACGGTAACACGGACATGTAAATATGTTATGTGTTAATAATTAAAACCCCATAGAAGTGTTATTCCCCATTTCTAAAGAAGATCTATTCTGCAAAATTGACTTTTCAGAGCTTGTTCCTCTTCTCAATACCCTCTGAAGTTGTATTTGGAGTGATTTGTGTATGTTTGAGCAATCTTTAATCGCTTATTTTCAAGACGCCATATTGCAGATCAGCCGGCTTTTTCACCGCCACTGTCACATGACCACTGTCACATACTTACTTTTGTTCTCCAATTTCGTAATTGGTGATACACGTAGGATTCGGCAGTGTTGTGTAGTCATTTTTGTACAAATGAAAAAAAAAAATGCTCTGCTTTAGTGTGACGTGCAGCTATCCATAGCAGGGGCCCAGAGCATGCGGCATTTTGTCCTTTTAGATGAAAATGGTGATTTAAAATGTCCAAATTAACACATAATGATCCATATGTGTCATAGATTAGAACTATAAAGCATAATGTTCTTTAGGGAAAAAAAAAAAAAAAAAGCATTATTCACCATTTTAAAAAAAAATCAAAATCAGTGCCTTTTGGTAATAAAGTGACAGCAGTCCATGTATAGTTCTTCCTGTTAGCATTGATCAGCTGCAGTGGGCGGGTAAGTGGACATCACGCTAAATGCCATCTTTAATTTGCTCCTGGTTTGGTACACATTGTCATTCCCGTCGTCTCTACGTCTTAAATCTTTTATAAGCTTTAGATTAGCTATTCTCCGCTCCACCTGTGCTGGCCTTTTTACACATCTCCTGTACCACACTGGCAATCCACTTCCTACATTAATTATCTTTTCCATCAGATAAATTATTTAACCCAATTCAGAGCCAATCGGTCGGGTGATATTGGACAGCGCTGTTTTCCTGGGGGCAGATAGAAAGTGAGAGTTTGTGAATTGGCAGAAAGTAAATGACAAAGAGGAGAAGACAAACACATGCAGCACTTTGTGGAGGAGGAGGTGACTTTTACCTGTATTTGAGGAAAACTATTCAAGTTGATTTTACGCAAAATCAACTTTTTGGAGCTTTCTGCCATGTTATAACATTGTTCCCTAATCAAAACATGCCTGAAGTAGTTTTAGATGTCATCCATGCATGTTTCAGTCATTTAGCGATCTCTCCCCAGCCCTATTGGAACCCTCCCTAGCTGTAAGATTCTGTCCACGCTCCCACACGACAGTTCTCCATAAATATACAAAACTGTACACAGCAACTTGACAAACCTGATGCGATGTGCTCATGTGTGTTTCATTAGCAGGATGCATGTGCTCTGAAGGGGAGTGACTTAGTGTAGAGAGAGCAAAGGGAAGGGGGGACTCAGAGCATCAAAAACAAAAGTGAAACTTAAAAAACATAAAAAGTTAACATGGTGATCTTACCAATTAATACCAGTTAATTCTGATCTGTTTAACTTGTAAATGAAAGCATGCACATTTTTTTAATTAAACTGAACTTACTATGTCAAAAAGTATTTTAAAATCTCACAATAATATTTACTGTTGTCTAATACTGCATCTTATTCTCACTGTGCAGCCCTAATTGGCATGTATAGTTTTGTCGATACCGCCGTCCCCTTATTATGTCATCTGAAAGCTGCTCGGCTCTGGTCCGTCTCTGCTTGTCTGTGTTTACCAGAGCTGTCGGGGCCTAACATTGGGCTGATCGATGTCTCGTCACGGCGTGGTGTCACTTAGCGGCGCCCCCTAGAGGGACAGGAGCCTCTGACAGACAGGCGGGAGACGGGGGGAAGAGCATTTGTGTATTCACCAGAGAGGAGGCGAGCTGCAGAGGAGGGGACAAGAACACACCCTCTGTTCTGTGTGAATGAAGGCAGAGGATCCAGAGGCCACAGCCATCACTCAAGCTCTCAGCCAAACTGCACACCCGCGCTACAGGCTCATCATATCCAAATCTATATCTAAAAAAACAATCGTACAAACATACAGGCGGTAGCTTTAAGGACATTCAATAGACATAGACTGGAGCTGCCAATCATTTGAATAGTGATGTGGTCTGCTCTGTTACGGAAAAATTCATAATCACAATCATTGGGGTCTTAATTGAAATAGTGACATTAAAATGAAAGCCTAAACAAAAATCTTAGTATTGTATGTAAATGTAAAAACTGGAAGATGATTATATATTTTATGTTCATGTTTTAAAGTGACTCAGATCTTTTCTAGGGATCATTTCTAGGGATGGGACATGCTGAAAATGATCTCGTGAGATTTTTTTCCCATGTTTTTACGTTTGGATTGGATACAAAAATGGAGTGAAGTACTTGTGAGTTACAGCTGTAGTCCCAAAAAACGCAGCTACAATGACAGCTAAAATATCCAATTAAGTAAAATCAAAAACAGTGAAGCCAAAAAGTGGGAACTGGATTGCATAATTTATTTATTATAAAGAATGTCAAACTCTCATCTTGTCTCGTTCTCGTAGATCCAGTCTTGTGTCTCATTTCGTTTTGTGGAAATTGTATCTCATTTCATATTGGACTGGAGATATAATTATTGCGTTGTAATGTACAGAGATTTTCCTCATGCATCGATAAAGATTGTCGAAGTCTAATAGCAATCACGAATGAGATTGTGTGGTCAGGGATTGTCTGAGGACGGAGCATTGACCAAAGAAGCCCAGTGCACCAAATATTCAGATTCCATATTTAGTTTGAGTTAGTTTTCGCTAACTAAAACCCAATATGGAACATGGAACTGTTTTAGATGACGACTCTTGTATTAACTTGACCTAAGTGTCTGTGTTTACATGGAAGCCACAAAATTCCAGTGACAGCTGAAGCAGGTTTCTTTGGCGGCGGCGGCGGCCTATAACTCATCACAGGACTCCTGTTGAGGTAGACGACCTTTTCAATAGATATATAATTCACCACCAATATGTACAGTGCCCTTTAACTATGAGGAGCATGAATATTTATGGAACGATGTGCGACGGGTAATTCTGAGGGCGTCATTATGCGGATAGTTACGGTACAGCAGGTATGGGGGTCATTGTTAGTTTGGGTCAAGTTTTGTTTACTATAACTTCAGATAAAAAAGATGCGTGTAGAATCCCTCAGTCGTCCAGGTAGAATCCATGGCAAAAGGAGAAATTGGACAAAAGTTGGACAAAGTTTATTTGGTCAAATATGTTTCGCAGCTCATCCAAGCTGCTTCTTCAGTTCTGGTCAGACGCTGGTGGACACTGCTTTATATCTGCTTGAAGGGAGGAGCTAACTTCAAATCACTTTCTGTTCAAAAAGCGTAGCCCCTCTGTCTGTAACTGCTGCTGTCAGGCTGATCTTAAAATGTTAGTTTGAACCCGTGATCGTTAGGGGTGTGACGAGACATAATTTTCACAAAAACAAGACACATCACGAGATCAGGTCCACGAGAACGAGACAAGATGAGATTTGTACATAGCTAACTTCAGATAAAAAACTCCATAGAGTGTATAAAGAAGTGGACAAAGGCAGTGTGACGTAAACCCATAGCATTCGGCTCCAGTCAAATGAAGCACATCGAGGCTAGCAGTTATAACGGCTAATCTGGAGCAGAGTTACGTATTTGTAATTCCAAGCGTGACCAAAGAGTCAATCAGAAGCGAGGGTGTTGAAGGTAACACCTCTTCCTGTTCGCACTGCTGGTTTGACAGGGGGTGGGCGCTTAGCTACACTGGGAAAGAAGGCACCTGATTGGTCTGTTAATGGTCATATCGGACAAAATAGCAAAATAATAACACCATGATCACAAGGGATGGGACAAGATCTCGTACCACAAGATCTTCAAGACAAAACTGCCACAAGATCGTGCACAGATAAGAAAAAATAACTTGTGAGTTTTTTTTGCCTCTGAACTTACCTTAGGCTAGGACAACAAAAGAGTTAAGAGCAAAAAGCAGGTAGGCAAGTATGACATAAAATAAATAAGAATTGTGAAATGGACTGCACTACCTATTACAAATGATGTACAAATCTCATCTTGTCTCTTTTTCGTGGACCTGATCTCGTGATGTGTCTTGTTTTTGTGAAAATTATGTCTCGTCACACCCCTAACGATCACGGGTTCAAACTAACATTTTAAGATCAGCCTGACAGCAGCAGTTACAGACAGAGGGGCTACGCTTTTTGAACAGAAAGTGATTTGGAGCCAGAGTCGATGTACAAGTAATACATTGCACTCTATGATTATCAGCCCTTTTCTGTAAAAAAAAAAAAACTATAGGTAAGTTTTACATGATGACCTCCAAATTTCCAAACAATATGGTACAATTATTGATTACACAATGTTAGTAATGCCGCACGATTTACTGTGAACTTTACTTTGCTTTGGAAATTTTCCCTTTAGTGTCAAAATTTCCAGTTTAGACCTTCATCAATCATGACTCCTAAAAATGTTTGTTCACTCTTTTAATCTGTATCCCATCTGTTTCTAATATGATGTCATCTTTTTTCTTTTCATCATAAAAAAAAATTAAATTGATTTATTAAATTTTTTTTTAAGATTAAGAATCAAGCCATTTAAATCAAACCAATATTTTTACTTTTTTAGCTCTTCATTTACTTTATTTGTGATCTCTTGTTTTCTCAAAATTTAAAACATTTTATTGTTTGTAAACCCACATTTAGAGACGAAAGCCTGTTGACTGTGTTTTGCAAAATGCTCTAAAACTGTGCTTAATTCCTGCTTCTAATTTGAAAACTGCATATCCCAACGTATTTACTATTATAAGGTGTATGTGGAACACTGGTTAAAACAAAACCTGCCAGTTTGTGAATGATTCATGTCTGGTGAAAGTATGTGGTCTTTAAAAACACAGAGGAGCATGTCTGTTTTTGACAAAGAAACAACATTCGTAAAACAGCTCAAATGTGAAAAAGCCGCTGGAGCTGAATTTTAAACAGGACCTTTAAAACTCTCCCGTATTGCACTTTACGTGAACGCTGCCCCCTGTTGACAGATGGTAACCTCATTATTCTGAAAGTCTCCATAGAAATGCACTGAGCGGAGGGAGCAGGCCTTATTAAACGCTCTGCTCTGTGCTGTAGCTTTAACTATATAACAATATAACAATACACCAGGAGCACAGGTCACATGGAAATGACCGGGGGGAAACCATACGTGCGAATTATAATGGAAAATACTGTTCTACCTTTACAATTATCGGCTAAAGAATGTATGATTTTAAAATGGTAATGATTATTGATGAAAACTATTATACAAAATAGATTTTTATGAGATTTTAAAGTGCACTATGTAACTTTTCCAGTGAGGGGGCACACTGCTATGGAGATGTTATTGCTTTGCTCTAGAATATTCCACAATATTGCATTAAACATAGCTATTTAGCCGTTATTTCGTTATATTACAGTTTTTCAGCCCCAACATACCTTGAGAAACACGCATTCTTACGGGGGTGGCCTCTTTAATGTCACTTCTGGTCTCTCTCGCTTGTCTCCATGGAGATAGATTTAATGCTATACTGTGGAACATGGTAGGCAAATCACGCGTTTTGCCCAAGTACAGATAAATTGCATAAAAAAGCTCTTGAGGTCAAAATAAGTCTGCTGTGTACTGTCTGCATCTAATTAAAGCATTTTATTGTCCCATAATCAGGAAGTACATGTTGCATGCTAGTTGTTGTCACGTCAAAACTCTGCTCTGGTCTCTGACACTTGTGAAAAGTGATTATAAACTGAATAATTAGAATGTTCTGAATACATAAGGTAACTTTGGATTTTTGCAAACCTTTTAAAATGAACTAGTTCTGTTTTTCTCGTTTTCAAGACAGTAAAAATCAGGTACGGCGCCTTTAATTTGCAGGTTAAGTCAACCGAGCCTCAGTTATGATTGTAGTTCATTTGTTAACCGAGTAAGAGCTCAGATTACACAGCCTACCTTTAGAGACGGAAAGAAATTTGCTTTTGAATTCAACACCAAAAATGTGTTACTTTTGACGATAGGCACAGGGATTACAGCTATTATAATGATCACTGAAATTACACCAAAAAAAAATAAAAAATGCAAGTATAACATGTTCTGAAAACAGGTTCGGAGATCGTGTTGAGAGGCGAAGGTGTTGACAGTTTTATTCTCAATTAAAACCCGGAAATGTGGAGATGTGGCGACCGCGCCGACTCAGAGCTGATAATTACTCTGCTCCTGACAACGTGTCAATATGAACACAGCTAATTAGACAAATGTAAGAGCTTATTCTTTTACTATTATTGCTGCATTTAAAAGTGTTAGTGTTAGTCCGAACAAATTTTTGTCACCAGCCACACGTGACTGAGTGATGTTTTGTGAAGAGAGAAGCAGTGTCAATGACTAGTGTAAAAGTACAGTTATATTTAACTCTGAATGATTTCGTGTCGACACATTGTAGAATTTCCAGTTAGACTACAGTTAAAGATGCAGTATGTAGCATTTTTATTTCACCCAAAATCATGACCTATCAGTGTCTCCAGATAGGTAAACATGTTCAGATCAAATATAACAATTGTAATGCAGATTTATTTTTAATTACAAAAACACTGGACATGATTTGGTGTTTTGTTTCAAGACGATTATCCAATCAGAAAGCAGAATGAGTTGGTTTAAACCTAAAATGTCTCTCTCTGATCTGAACGGTCACTACCTAAACCCCAGCACCTGCACCAATCCTGAGTCAGTGCTAGTGCAGCCTCTGCAGCTCAGGGAGGGAATTCTGGAGGTTCTGAGCTTCACATGAGACACGGCAATAATGTTTGTCTTTTGACGTTCAAGCAAGCTCTGTCCTTGTGTTTCAGAATGATGCACAGTCTTCATGGTAAATAAAAATGCTTGCATAGCACATGCTTTTTAAAAAAAAAAATGTATATAATGTTATTTATTTAGCCTTCGTCAAAAATAAAAAAGCCTTTTGGACACTGGCCATCTGAGTGTGCATTTTTTCATTTTTTGTATTGCTGTTCCTTGCATTTGCACCTTTACAAGAACTTTGGCCTGCTTTTTCGGTTTCATTTAATCTAAAATGCTTAACAAGTGCTTAAAATGGCAGCCATAAATAGGAGGCTAAAAGTGTTACCTCTCAGAAACCGCAGATGGCTTTAGTTACCTTTGAAAGACAGTATAAAGACACAGTATAAAGAATTGTCCATTTCACTTTTGTGATAAAAGTGTAATCTAGGTTCAAAGCAAATAAATCATACTTTTGCTCTTTCATACAACTCATAGGTTTAGGGCTCGTTATTTCATTTCACATTCTTAATACAACACAAAACCAAAATGTACTTCTCTTAGCCTTTATAAAAAGAGCTGTACACTGTAAGCATCCTTAATCCTTAATAAAAAAGTGTTGTACCTGATTTTTAGACTCTTAAAAACATGAAAAACTGAACTAATTCGTTTTAAACAGTTTGCAGTGGTCCAAAGTTCTTTCTCATTTACCTTACGCATTTAGAGCGTCCTGAATACCCACTACGATGAGCACTTTCACAGACCAGAGCAACAACTAGCATCCTAACCACACACTTCCTGATGAGCAAACAATACAATTTAGATGCAGTACACAGCAGACTTTTGTTGACCTCAAGAGCTGCTTGTACAATGTATCTGTACTGAGGCAAGACACGTTTTAGTCAAATACATGGAAAAAACCCCAAAAACAAATAAAAATCAGGTGCAGGCCCTTTAGAAACATTTCGAAACATGTCCCCTTGCAGAGTACGTGTCCTCTCTCACATACTTTTGTCCTGCTGTCCGCTTGGTCGGTGCCCCTTTTAAAACGCACTCTTTTTCTCACTGGGCGACCACCTCCACTGCACCGATGCTAGTATTATTATTTGCTTATATATTCTTGCACTAATGGCCCTGTTATATTCAGCTACCCGCCCGGTTGGTTGTTAGTGCGTCGTGTCCTTTGTTGTGGCTAGCTTCCCCCGCTACATTATATAATTATTTGTGTCCTCATCAAGAAGCAGCCTCGGCTCTCACTTCCTCGCTGTGTTTGATGGGGAAAATGCCGAGGTAACAGTGAGACAACTGGGCTATAGAGTCAACGTTTAGCCATGATAATTATAGGGCCATTAGCTATCAAGACGCTACCGCAGAGGTCATACTGTGGGCAAATGTATTTTATCTGGGCTTGTTAAAGAATATGTTTTAGAATGCACCTGTGTTGAGATGTTTGCAAATGTCAGTACTGGTTAATGAGGCGACTTTTCTTTTTTTTTCTGTTTTTGTGGTGCTGGTGGGTACACAAGATCTGTCTATTGTTTCTCGAGAATAAGATGAGGAAGTCGGTGTAGACCTGCTGGGACTAACACAGGTTTCCAGACTTGACTAAAGAAGGAATCAGATTAACGCTGTTGGATTAAACCAAATTGCGTTTTAAATGGACACAATTAGTAAATTGCAAAGGATGCAGTGTTTGAAGTACCATGATTTCCTCCACAAACTATAAAACTTTAAAAAACAATGTGTATAAAACTGCTAACACTGTAGTGATTTCAGTCTTTTTTGTCAGTTCTTCTGAACACGTTTTAAATGTGAAAAGACTCTATAAAATCTAATCATGATGCTGGTCAAAAAATCCTTTAGATTAGATTTTCCCTCTAATTGTTCTCAGGTCATGACTAAATCAGCAAAGTGTAATACACAGTTACATTTGTGAAAGTTCAAAATATTGACAGTATTTTGAGATTCAAGTTGATTAAAATGTTGAATGTAAAATGTTTATTTATACTTTTGCTAATGCTGTCCCAGACAGGCTGTCAGTGTGGAGTTTAATACCTGATCATGTCTCTCACGTAAAGACCAGGCTGGACCATATAGTGCACTGTGAGGTTAAAGTAGAAGAATTATTCCTATTTACAGTAAAAGGACTGCCTGTATATGACAGGCCCCGGGGCCCAAACATGGCCGCCCATTCAAGTCAATGGGCCGAGCTCAATGGCACATGTCTCCAGATTAGCCTAGCCTAGTGAGGTACCGAGGGCACACGCCAACACACCAAGCGCATGCATGGAGGGTGCGCTCACATATCACATGACCGCTCTGACCAATCAGAGCGAGAGTAGATAGAGTGGAGCCGGAGCTAGCCATTACAAAACTGTTTTTAATTAAAAAGGCAAATAAAGGATTTTGAGCTGAGGAAAAAGTTTACAATCTGAAAACAGGTTAAAGGCCACTGTGGTAACTCAAGACAGCTCTTAGCTATCAATCCCCTGTCTCCAATCCCCTGTCCCGTTATTTGAATGTTCCATGTTATAGGACCATTTGGGCTAATAGAGCCTCGTGCAGAGTGATGACTTTTCACGATATTTGTGGACTTAAAGTGGCTGATACTGATCAGGGACAGTTCAGACGAGAGAGGACTTAAAGTGGACCTAACAGACTGATCAGAGACAGAACTTTTCTGGTACAGGGTCCACCACCTGTTTGTCTCCATGTTTTTTCTTTGTTGTTCTACAGTATGACATCTGATTTAGTCATCTCCATGGAAACAAGAAGGTAACATCACCAGGCCAAGTCCCAGGTCAGATCTGTGGAGAAATGGACCTGCTGACTGTCCAGGGACTACAGACTACGGAAAATCAGCCTTGTGGCTAAATCTGGTGCATTTACAGAAATGTTCATTAATGTACAAGTAATGTCAAATAAATAAACACATAAAATACATTTGTTGTAGTTTTGAGAAATAAAAAAAAAATCTGCAATTGAATAAATACAAGATATATTTGTTTAAAGCCATATATCCTAGGCACAGGATATATGGCAGATGGCAGACCCTCCACCAGAAAAGTTACACAGTGCACCTTTAATGTGGACCTAACAGACTGAGCAGGGACAGAGGACTTAAAGCAGACCTAACAGACTGATCAGGGATGGTTCAGAGGAGAGATGACTTAAACACAGAGGAGGAACAGAACTGGAGGAGTGTTTTTATTCAGTTTGTTTTGTTTCACCACGGCGACGCTCTGATCCTGGGCTAATAAAAGTGACAGGACTGTTTGGGTGTGATGTAGAGACCTCTCAGAGCAGAGCGGGCAGAGCAGAGGAGGAAGGGAGGAGGGGAGAGAGAGGGGCGGGTGGAAGGCAGGGGAGAACAGACATGGGGGAGAGGGAGAGAGACTGGGAGGGGGCAGAGAGATGGAGAAAGGGAGCTATGGAAGAGCGGAGAGAAGAGAATAGTAGAGACATTTTGTTCAGACAATACTTACATGGATGCTGAAGAATTTCAATTGGGGCTGTGCTCCTGGTTCATTTATGGTGTGTCTGGTTAGACCGGGTTAAGTCTGGGTGTAGTCCTTGTTTAGAGATGATTCCATTGTGCTAAAAGCTCCTCTGTTGAGTTGTTTATGGCTACACCAACCTTATGTCTGATGCAGATGCTGGTCCCTAAAACCCCGGGAGCTCCTCCTGCCATGTGTGCTCTAAGTACACCTTACTCTGGTATGAACAGCTCCACAACTCACTCGTATAACAACGCACTAAGTGTCCCTAACCCCGTGATGAGCAGCAGAACCCAGCTGTTTTCTTCAGGGCCCCGACAGTGGAGCTGATGAGCGCCTCTGACAGCTCGCCTTCAAACAGGAGCAATAGGGACACAGTAAGACAACATATCCACCATCTCACCTGCCCTCATCCCCTCACCTGCCCTCACCCGCTCACCTGCCCTCACCCGCTCACCTGCCCAGATTCTGTTTTATTTTGAAAACAGGAAATAGCTGTTTCCCAATTTTGGATATCCCATTCACAAACGAAAATGAACAACATTTTCCCTAAGTTTAGAATTGTGTTTCCATAACAAGGGATCACTGCTAATACTAACTAGCATGCTAACAGCACACCAGCCTTACTTTTGTGCTCAGTGGCCTGTAGAACAGTATATCTGTACTGGGGCTAGAGCTGGGCGATATGGCCTAAAAATAAAATCTCCGATTTTTTTTACAAAAAATCCGATTTCCGATTTTAATCGATTTTTCTCTGCCCTACTCAAAAACAAATAACAGATGACAAATAAATGGCTCAAAACAAGTTTTAACTTTATTCTTTTTTTAAATTTAGGATTAAAGTGCAATCTGACAAGCAAAAAACATACTTGTAAGTGAAATGGCAGACCAGGCCATTGTAAACACTTTTAGAAAGGACACTTTTAGAAAGGACATGTCCAGGACATGTCCAGAGGTGTGAAAACACCCATCATGGCCCTGAATGGATATGCTAACTACTCCCCCACTCCCACTCCATAATGAATAGACTCACCTGACTAACAGAAACTGTAAATAAATATGTGTGTCTCAGAGTAATTTTCATTGTAATTAAGCTCCTCCCTTCAAGCAGATATAAAGCAGTGTCCACCAGCATCTGACCAGAACTGAAGAAGCAGCTTGGATGAGCTGAGAAACGTATTCGACCAAATAAACTCTGTCCAGTTGACAAATCAATTTCTCCTTTTGCTACTTTTAGAAAGTTTTGATCATATTGCTGCCGCTGTCTGTTGTCATGCAGATGAGTCTGTCTTCTGCAAGTTTCCACAAAGTGAAAGCATCTTTCAATCCTTGCGCGATTAATCCCCCCTTGTGATCCTCGGGAAAATACACTGTTTGCAGACAAACGCTTCGCATCGCCCAGCTACTATTAACAAAATGTACTGTTAAACTCAAGTAGGGCTGCATCGTTCGGCTGGACCACAGGTCAGTCGTAGCAGAAAAATAGGACACCTCCTCCGCTCCGCGCTCCGCTAACTTACCCGTGTAGAGCGCTGCAGCGCATTAGTTCCGCTTTCGACGCTCGCGTGTAAAAAATAATACTAATAATTTAAAAAATCGATTTTCATAAAAACACATCGTTCTGAACTGTAAATTCGAATTAATCGATTTAATCAATATATCGCGCACCTCTAACTGGGGCACTGATAAATGTTACTTTAATACAGGGATGTCTAAACTTTTCACAGAGGGCAGCAGATTGGAACTTGTATGGAACGAAGAGCCATAAATACGGGACAAAATGTTACATGTGACGTGTGTTTGAGCCATCACACCACTAAGGCTGGGAGCATTTATGTTAAAGCCATTGTATGTACCTCTATAGCCAAAAAGCAGAGTCAAATAAAGGTTGTTTTTCATTATAGATGTTTTTATTACACTAAAAAACATAGAAATATATGTGTCCTTACTCTGAGCAGGCTTGCATCTCCATAAACCTGACTCTTACTTGGCCTGGAGGAGGGCCTTCTCCTGCTTGGTTCCATGAAAAAGCTGTTCATTCGGCTAGTACAACATAAAACATCTATCGCCATGGAGAATATTCCAAAGTATGGTTTTAACTTGCTGTTTCCATGGAATCCTGCAGGTGACGTGTCCAAACAGTCACATACTCTGGCATTAAAACATCATGTAGATCTTCTAAACATCTTTAGCAAATGGAATCCCTCCTCCTCTAAACGCACATGTCTGCATTTACAGAACACATTTGAACATCGCTGGAATAAACTGCTCGTCCATATTCCCAAAGGTAAAACCTTAAATAAAATCTTTAATCCCAACAGAGACTGATGAGACTGATTTCTATAATGTCCTAGACCCTCATGTCCTTCCCCCTGTACAGTCCCCCTCTAATGAAAAGTGTGGGCTCTGCTGTGGGCCCTGCAGTCCCCTGGGTCCATGGTTCTTTATAGGAGTAGTTCAAGTCACTACAATTGGAGAAACAGACAGGAATCCTTTCACTTTTGCATTCTGTCTTTGCCTCTATTTACTATTCCATGGATTTTTCTCTCCCTCATGTATTCTCCTGTCTTCAAAGGCCAACGTTTTCCTATAATTGCATGGAAACAATAACTTGAATGTGCAAAGCGTATTTTGTTTTTTGTACTACTTTTACATGTGTGTCACATATGGCTACAACTATTCTCTTTTCATCAGGATTTAATCAGGAGAGACCAGGGCTGAAATGTACTCGAGCAATGTTAGGACTAAACCAGGACCAAACCAGGACTGAACCAAGACTAAACCCAGATGAAAGAAGGATTAAACCAGG
Organism: Taenioides sp. WSHXM2023; assembly: GCA_029959045.1. Classification (NCBI taxonomy): domain Eukaryota; kingdom Metazoa; phylum Chordata; class Actinopteri; order Gobiiformes; family Gobiidae; genus Taenioides; species Taenioides sp. WSHXM2023. Next base: position 3,172,694 of record CM057087.1, on the reverse strand, counting down.
ATTAAACCAGAACAAAACCAGGACAAAATCAGGACAAAATCAGGAGTAGACCATGGCCAGGGCTGGACCAAGACAAAAAAAAAGTCTAAACCAGGATTTAACCAAGACTAAACTAGGATTAAAGCAGGACCTAAACATAGGTACAAGACTATAGAACTGAGACAAGACTGAGCCCAAACTAGAACAAAGCCAAGTCTAAACCAAGACTAAACCAGGATTAAACAAGGACAGACCAGGGTTTGACCAGGACTAAACCAGAGTTAAACCAGGACTAAACTAGGACTAAACCAGAGTTAAACCAGAACTAAACCAGGACCAAACCAGAACTAAACTAGAGTTGAACCATGACTTCAGGAGGAGACTAAGATGGCTAACGTCGGACTACTCTTAACCAGGACTAAACCAGGACTAAACCAGGTCTAAACCAGGTCTAAAGCAACTCTTATTTTCTTTCCCTCACTGTATCTTGTCTCATAAAGGCCAATGTTGCCTCCAATTACTTGAAAACTAACAAAGCTTATATTTAATGCCACATATGATCTATAGCAATATTAGATGTTTTAAAATGTCAGCTCTTTAAAATATGTACATAGTAAAATATTAAGTCCGGCTAAGTTCCCCACCGGGTTGGAGCCAGGATTGCTATGAATAAATAAGCAGCATCTCCATTGTCTTAAATGGAGTGTTCGGCTCAGTGCAGATTCAAGCACAAACCCATAAATAACACTGTCCTTTGGCAGAAAATGTAATTAGGAAAAGTTCATGTTTAAAAGGCCAATTCAGTGAGACGCGCTGCTTATCTGCACACTGCTATTTTAATACCAGCTTTAGTTATTATGTTGTACAAGTCAAGTATTTCTGTGGTACTATACGGAGCTGTAAATGTAAAAAAAAAATCAAATACATTTAAAGTAACACTATGTAACTTTTTGGAGGTGGCATGTAGTGTTGTCTTGATTTTGATACATGCTCATTACTGGTTCTGATACTACAATGGTAATTAAAAAAAAAAACCCCCCCAAAAAAAACCTCTTTATTTAGACAACAGAATGGAATTTGAACATTAAATCATAGTACTTTTTTATATTACATGTGGTCTTATACCTGTGTAACCCATCAGTTGTCGGTAGGTTCCATAGTGGTCTGGTTTAGTTTAGTTTAGTCTTTATTTGAAGGGACAATGTACAAAGACTTTAAGATCATAAAACAACAGAGATGTTCAACGCCAGATTAAAATGATTGAATTAATACAATATAATTACACAATGCAAATATAGTCAACAACAAGTACCATACACACTATCTACGCTCAGAAACACACACCCAGACACACACACGCACACACACACACACACACACGCACACACATCCACACACACACACACACACACACACACACACACACACACACACACGCACACACACACACACACTCACCATATCACACATTAACAGAGCAAAGCATTAGGTATTTACAATATCACAAATTTCATTTGATAGAACACACATTAACCTACCATTTCTACATAGCACTATTACATGAGTCCATAGCACACAAAAAATACAATATGCACACATTACTATACTATACATTACTATAGAGTGTGTGCTCTTACACACTTATTATCAGTGTTGCAGGTTGGGTTATTGCACAGCCATTTTTGAAGATCCGCAGAACACGTGATATAGTTTGTTTGGCTTTTTCAGTCGGGAGATTGTTCCATTATTGCATTATAAGAGAAGCTGTTTGTGCGAATGGGGTTTTGCATTTTATTATGATACACTGCCCCCTGGTGGAGGCACGTGTGGCTCTGGTTGTCACTACAGAGGCCTATGGGCGTGTACTAGACTATGTGCTCTTATACTTGTTCTGATACATCTCAGATCATTCTAAAGACATTCAGGAAAGCTTCATTTCTCTCCTGTCAATGGGACTTTTTTAGTATCGATACCTATGAAAAATTAGTATTAACTTAGTATCTGATTTTTGATACTTTTGACAACCCTATTATCCTGACATTCAAACTGATCACTTTCATATCCCCAGCAAACATGCAAAGACTCCTCTGTCTCTTCTGTCGTTTTTTATGAACCTCCTGTGAACGCCTCACATCACACACGAGTAAGACACGTTTATGGTCTTACAGTGATGGGAGACAACAGTTCCCAGAGGACAGCTAATGGTGTTTAGGAAAAATCCGAGCAGGAAGTGAAAGTGACGCGTTGAACATGGGCATGTGTCTGTACTCAGAGCAGACTCCCCCCAGACGCTTCGCTCAACACACAGAACACCTGACGAGCTGCTCAGAACCAATACAGGGCTGGGGATCTGTGAGTTTCAGAAAGAAAATTGCACTAATGCCATTACGGTCGTCAAAAGTGTTGAAAATCAGATACTAAAGCTATATCAAATCTAGATACTCATTTGAGTAGGTATCGATACTAAAAAAAGTCCCATTGACAGGACAGAAGTGAGCCTTTCCTGAATGTCTTCAGAATGATGTTGAGCTGTATCAGAACAAGTATAAGAGCACATAGACTAGTATACACCCATGGACCACTATGGAACCTACAGGACCACTGAGGATTACACACATACAAGGACACATGGGAATAGAAAAGAAAGTACTACCATTTAATGAAAATCACATTCTATTGTCTGAAGAAAGTGTTTTTTTTATTATCACTGTGGTATCAGAATCAGTATTAAGTATCAAGTCTATTCCCATCACTATCACACTGCACCCAAACACCTCATGAATACTGAAGAATTGACACAGGAATCGTGTGTGCTCTTGTGGTGAGGTCGAGTGGATAATGTGAAAGCAGAGATTATGGGGCCTTGATGAGAGTCCACGGTCCAATCTGACAACTGACCACTGGGAAGGAGGGACTGAAGAGGTGGAGGGATTACAGGGAGCATTTGACACTATTTCAAGTATAAGAAGAGAGGAAGACGATAAGAAAGATAAAGGAAATGGTCATGTTTTTATATAGCGCTTTTCCACCTTCAAGGCACTTTACATCAAGGACCCATTCACACACACACACACACACACACACACACACACACACACATTCATACACCAGCGTACACAGACACTGGGGGCGAGGTGGGTTAAGTGTCTTGCCCAAAGACACACTGTGGGTCAGTAGATCTGACCACTCAACAGATGATATTTATGTCGAGAGCGGAATTTGAACCGCCAACCTTTCAATCAGTGGTCAAATTGAGCTACTGGAAACATAACGCTGACCTGTACGTGTCATTGGTTCCAGCCTCAGCCAATCAGACTGAATCATATTTGAGTTTATCTCAAATGTGAATGTTCCTGGAGCTGTTCACAATGTGCACTCTGAACTGGAGTTTACTTCTTGTGCAGCTCAGCATTATGAGAGAAGTAATACAGTTTTATGTTCAGATGGGTTCAAATAGGCTAAGGTTTGGCAAGTAGTGACTGTGGTTAAAGCAGACATTCAATCAATCAATCAGTCAAACTTTATTTATAAAGTGTCTTTCATTCAAAAAAAGTAGCACAAAGTGCTTTACAGTGATTAAAAACAATCCCACATTTCTTTCCTTCAACCACCAACCACCCGACCCCCGCAGCTGCACAACCCCACACAACCCCACACAACCCCACACAACCAAACAACCCAGACAGTCATGTGCACAGTCTCACCCACATGCACACATTCTGGCGCATACACACACACACACACACACACACATGCACACACATGCTAACATGCTAAAATACATAAAAAAAACCATGAGGCTGAACACAGGCGAACCAGTATTGTGCTTGTGTCTGCTCTAGTTCTAATCTATGACACCCATGGATCATTATGTTATAATGTGCACTTAAAAAAAATAAAATAATAATAATGAAAAAAATAAAAATAAAATAATAATAATAATAATAATAATAATAATAATAATAATAATAATAATAATAATAAAATAAACCATTCAGCTGAGTTCCTATGACTATAACATGCTCTGAAAAGTTGATTTTGCAGAACAGATCTGCACTAAGGTTGAATGTATGTCAATGTAACGTCACACACATTACATTGACATACATTGTGTGTGTGTGTGTGTGTGTGTGTCTCCTCCCTCCCGTTGTGATTTGTAAAACTTTCTCCACTAACTGACCCCTACTTTAACAAAATAAAGTGTATCTGAGTTGGTGCACTTTTATTATTCTGTTTAATTTTTTTCTGCAACTTTAAATATCCCGTATTACACAAAATAGACTCTTGTGAGCTTTTAGCCATGTTATAATGTTACCTCACCAAAAACACACCTGGAGTTGTTTTGTTTCATTCTCATATGTTTGAGTAACACTTTATTATTAGTCTGTCTACATCTCCAAAGCTCAAATTGCTCTGTTTCTACCTTGTGATGTCATGAAGTAGTACTTTTCAAGGGAGCAGCTCCGTTTACCTTTAGTTCAGTTGAAATTGGCAATTCTAGAGCTGAAATGATCCAAATGATTCTAGAGAAGCTGTGGAGTTTAAAAACACAGTGGGGCTCTTCCTGTATTACCACATGACATCACAAGGTGGAACAGAGCGTTGCCTGTTTAAGAGAAGAACTCAGCCTAAATCTGCAGAGTTTGTGTGTTAAACATGTGTGAATGAAACAAAACACAACTCCAGGTCTGTTTGTGATGAGGAAACTACATTTGTCTGTCCAAATCTTAAACCGCAAATCTAATTCCAGTTGCTTTTAGTTATTTTTCCTCATGGTCTCTTTTAAAACGACATTGAATTGTTCCAGTAGAAGAGAGAAGCATGGTACAGCTGAAAAAGGGAGTAGTGTTTGTTTGGCCGCGTTTATGGCGATTGTTTGGATTTATTGACGAGTCGGATCTATTACAAGAGGAGCTGCCACGGCTGTCCAAGCTCCAATTACTGCTCTCCCCCGAACTGAACTAGAGAGAAGGGGAAGGGGGGTCTATATATGTGTGTGTGTGTGTGTGTGTGTGTGTGTGTGCGTGTATGTGTGTGTGCGTGCGCGTGTGTGTGTGTGTGTGTGTGTGCGTTAAAGCAAATTTTTATTTTAAAAATATATAGGCTTTACAGTATCTAAATAAATCTATGGATAATATTTTTTGTTTTTGTTATTTTTGTCATAAGCTGCACTGTGTAACTTTTCTGGCGAATAGTCTGGTCCACCACCTGATTTATCATTTATTGTTCACCTCCATGGAGACAAGTAAGTGACATGAGGCCAAGTTACAAGTCAGATCTGTGGAGTGATAGTGGTGAGCCCACTCTCAGTAGGAATGCAGGTTTTTCAAGGTACTTTCTTTTAGCAACGAAAACACCTGTAGCTGAATAAATGTAAGATAGATATGTCTTATGTCATACTGTGGCGCATTCCAGGCAAGCACATCTCCATGGAGACAAACCCCTCTCTCCTGTCACGAATGTTATGCAGGGCACCTTTAGTTTTTATACTCCACTGGAAATTGTAATACAAAAGCCTACCAAGTAACAAACATAAAAAACCACAATACAATATTTATTGCAATATTTTGTGGAGGTTAACAAAATTGTGAACGTGTTACTTTTTTCCTTATAAGCCTTTGGAACTGTTATAATACAAAGAATTAAGATTTAAAAGTGCTTAATAACAGTTATTTCTTCATGTAGTCTGCATTGAAACAGCAAAGGATTATGGTCTATGTAGTATCCTCAGTTTTTTTTAGCTATTGCTGCACCAAAACAATGAATTTAAGCAAAGAGACTTGTGATTCGATATATTGTGATGGCCTACGATATTATTCTGAGATTTTACATCCCTAATAAAACATAATAAAATTATTTTTTACTAACACAATGTTGTAAACTCTGCATATACCTTTTGCTTATTGCTCTGGTCCCCCTGATGGAGAAACACTTTGGTACAGGCCTTATCTTCTCCCATAATCAATCTGATTTAGTTGGGACATGGACAGAAAGAGCTGCTGTTCCCTCCGAACCCAACATGGGGGGGTGTGTGTGCGTGACCTGCATCTCATTGCACTGACACAGCCCCCAAAGATGGATGGATGAGGAGATGAAAGAGAGGAAGAGAGAGAGAGTGAGGGAGTAATAGAGACGTGTGCGCTGAATTCAAACAATATCGATTCATTTCAGGAACAAATAAATGAGCCCGAATGTGTTTTAAATGCAACAAACGAAACACAAGATTTATTTGTGGGAGAGTGTTATTTCAAAGTAAGAAAAGTGATTTTCTAGTCATTTGTTCTTCTAATCACCAGGAATTATGTTAATTTTGTAAAACTATAATTATGAAAAGAATAAGAGAAGCAGATGTTTTTATTTACTTTATGGTAATGGTTAACGGTTATGATCTATACTTCATTTAGCTCATATAAAATGTATAAAAGTTATCATGCTACTGCTAACACATAACGCTCTAAGTCGCTCCCCCTTCAGAGCGTTATCACAACACAATCAACGTGCATCCCGCTAATGAAACTACAGCACATCGCATCAGGTTGGTGAAGTTGTAGCGTATTGTTTTGTATCATGTTTTTGTATATTTTTATGGAGAATTGTCACGTGGGAGGATGGGTAATGTAGGTTTGTGGGTGGAGCCTTGTACATAATGTTAAAGCTGATCATAAGGAGGTTTTGAATAGGGCCCAGGAGAGATCACTCAATTACTCAAACATGCATGGATGACATCTAAAACCTCTTCAGGCATGTTTTTGAACAACATTATAGCCATTACAACATGGTAGAATGCTCCAAAAAAGTCGATTTTGCATTTAAAAAACAAACAAACAAAAAACTCTTTAAAGCTCCATGAAGAAAGAGTACATTCCATAGTATGGCTTTAAAGTTATGTATTTCTATGAAGACAAGCAGGTGAAGTGTCCAGACCAGGTTAAAGGTCAGATTTGTTCACAGTTAAACTCACAATGCATGTTTTTTAAGGTACTTTTAACAATAGAAACACAGTTGACTTGGAATATTGATAAATTCCAAGTCTAAATTATCTGTTGTTGTGTTTTGTTGGAGTTGTGTTTTGTTTCATTCACACATGTTGAACACACAAGCCCTGCATATTTAGGCTGAGTTCTTCTCTCAAACAGAAAACACTCTGTTCCACCTTGTGATGTCATGTGGCAATGTGCTCCACTGTGTTTTTACATACACCTTCACTAGGATCATTTGGATGAGTTCAGCCCTTGAATTGACAGTCTCTACTGAACAAAAGGTAAAAAAGCTGTTAACTTGAAAATGACCACTTCCAATGTAGAACAGAGCATTTTGAGCTTTGGACATGTAGACAGACTAATAATAAAGAGTTATTCAAACATGTGAATGAAACAAAACATAACTCCAACTCTGCTTCTGAGGAAGTAACAACTGTAACACATCTTAAATCTCACAATAGTGAATTTTGTGTGATATAGGACCTTTAAAGTGGTGATGCAGAGGAGGTCCTGTTAGTGAAATGAATGTGTGAATAAATGATGCGCAGTGTGAAGTGGTGTGCAGTGTGGGGTGGTGTGCAGTGTGGGGTGGTGTGCAGATGGTGTGCAGTGTGCAGTGTGAGGTGGTGTTAAGATGGTGTGCAGTGTGAGGTGGTGTGCAGTGTGCAGTGTGCGGTGGTGTTAAGATGGTGTGCAGTGTGAGGTGGTGTGCAGTGTGCAGTGTGAGGTGGTGTTAAGATGGTGTGCAGTGTGAGGTGATGTGCAGATTAGAGCATGGAAACCCGACCGAAGTCAGACGGGACACGTCTGCTGTTTCGTGTCTACAGTAAAACCACTCACTTTGAGACTCTTAAGTGTTCAAAGATCAGAATGTTGCACTTTTAGTTTAGATATAAATCAAAACTGTGTTATTATTATCTGTGAAATGCGGTGCAAAACTTCAGATACATGATTTTTAAAGCATAAAAGAATAAAGCGATAAAGTCGCTATTCGCTATTGTGAATCTGCAGCTTCACCCCGATCCATGCGCTGTGTGGATGTAAACAGACTTTTGCCTTTTTACTTTTAAAGAATGCCTCAAATTGGATTAACAGCGCGGTTTTGTGGACTGGATGTCATTATTTGTGGAGGACAATTTCTATGGATAATGTGGATGAGACGCTGCACTTTAAATTTACCACTTTATGAGAGGTGAGTAATAAAGTTAGAGGCCGCACAAACAATATCCTACATATGTCATTAGTAGGCCTATGAAAATAGTGTGATTTTAAATGTGTCGGGCTCAGTTGGGTTCAGATACAAATATCCTAATGCCTATTAGGTTCGGGTCGGACTCAATCATCAAAATTCGTCCCGAACCACACTGCAGATGATGTTCAGTGTGGGGTGGTGTGCAGTGTGGGCTGGTGCAGATGATGGACTGTGGATTAAGTCAGAGCCAAAGACAAAAGAGAATCAGGATCAGTCCCATTTACATTCATTAATATGTATGTCCCTGAAGTTTATTTCTCAGTGTAAACGATGGCCTCTTTGAGTCATTGTTTATTTACAAAGAACAATTTGTCTATGTGGCAGATTTGCTCACTCTAGTCTGGGAAAAAAAACACTTAACATCGTCTTAACATCAGCAGTGCTCTTATACTATTTTAAAAAAGGTTCTACAATCACAACTGAACCTGTGTCTCCAGAGCCTTCACCTGCAGATAGAGACACATCCAAGTTTGTCTCATTCTCAGTTTATGGACAGGCTCATGAAAGTTTATGAAATTTCAACTCTAAATCCTGAATACAGTTCCTTTAAAGCATTACCGGTGATCCAATCAGAACGCAGAATGAGTTCTGTCTCTTTTGGGGGGGCCTCAGTTCATTGGCGGGTTTCAGATATCTATCACAAAAGGCCCATTTCACAACACCGTCGTGCTAGCTCAGGTTGAGTGAACAGTGCGGATCTTCATTGACTCTTCCATTATATTTCTATGGGGAGTCCGCAGAGTCTTGTACATAAATCTTACAGAAAGTTTTTAAACATGTGGTTCAATCAGAAAGATGATTAAAGGGCCCATATTTCATTATTTCCTGATCTCTGTTCTAATGTAGTTTCCTCATCACAGACAGACCTGGAATTCTGTTTTGTTTCATTCACACATGTTTAACACACAAATTGCATACAGGCTGAGTTCAGGAGGCATCCGGAACAGATGCCCTCCCGACTTGTCTCCACATGGAGGAGCAGCATCTCTACTCTGAGCTCCTCCCAGGGAGCACCAAGCCATTCTGAGAAGGAAACTCATTTTGACCTCTTGTATCCACCATCTTGTCCTTGTCATCACCCAAAGCTCATGACCATAGGTGAGGGTAGGAGCATAAACTGGTGGTAAATGGAGAGCTTTGCCTTTGGACTCAGCTCAGCTTCTTCACAATCCAATACAACGACTGCATCACTGCAGACACTGCACTGAACCAACTGTCAATCTCATGCTCTGCCCTGGTGGGGTCCAACATGCACTGGGAACAGGTGTGACTTACTGCTGGCAATGCGAACACAGCTCCTGCTCCGGTCATACAGGGACTGCACAGCCCTTAGCACAAAGGACACGGTCAAATGCCTTCTCCACATCCACAAAGCACATATGGACTGGTTGGGCAAACTCCTGTGAACCCTTGAGCACCCCAGCTTCTACGCTCCGTAGGAGCTGGTCCAGTGTTCCGCGGCCAGGACGAAAACCACACTGGCTGGGGGGAGGCTGAGGAGTGTGATTCCCCTGTAGGAACACACCCTCTGGCACACCCTCTGGTCCCCCTTCTTAAACAGAAGGACCACCACCCCGGTCTGCCAGTCCAGAGGTACTGTCCCCGACTGTCATGTGATGTTACAGGGATGTGGCAGCCAAGACCCACAACATCCAGAGACTTAACAGTGAGAAACCTGTCCTCAGCCTCGGGGTAACACCAGTATAACATGGCTTAAAGCTCACAAGAGTCTATTTTGTGTAATATGACCTTTAATAGCAAAGAGGATGTGTGGATCTGTAAACTTGCCTTCGCACTCCCTCTTGTGCATTCCTGTAGCAGAAAGGTGGCAGTCTCAGATGGAGGTTTGGTCTAAAGATCACTGCACATCTCATCTCAGAGTCCAGTGGTCATCAGGCTGCAGACAGGAGCTAAATGCCAGTCCAGACTCCAGACCAGGCATTTATATAGAACACATGAACAGTGAGAACTATAGAACTGTCATAAGGTCAGAGGTTAGTTAATACAATTATTTATTATTTATGACTTTCACATTTCAAGTGTCAAGATCTTTAAGGCCTGAAACAGAAGATTACTTTGCTAATCGATTCATCTCACCATTTTCTTGTATGAATTGTTTCGTTGTTAGATTGTGAAAGGGGAAGTTTTTAATCAATTGGACCCATATGAAGGGTTATCACTCGGTGCCATCTTGACTGAGTACGCAGTTTTGCAGATTTCCTGTGTCATTTTGATGTACGGCTTTGTTGGAGTCATAAAACCTTTGTAAGTCTATTGTTACTGTGCAGTGACATCACACTGGGGGTATTCTGAATGGATGTGTATGGTAATGTTCAGAAGTTACCATGGTGACACAATGCACACATTAGCAAACAGTCAAAAAAAGTTTGAAGAGAAAATTCAAAATGGATTTAAAGAGCACATGATCAATACAAGCGTTTATGGTCCTGTTTAGGAGTTTGAGTTTCAACAAAAAGGTGAAAAAGCTGAAAAACTGTTGGTTAATGCTCACTAGATTAAGACTGTAATGTTATTTGAGAAGGACTTTAAGGCACAAATCATCTCACCTCTTGTTTTCCAATTAACTAAGTCTGTTCTTTCTGGTGAGACTGTGTTAAAACAAAGCTCAGATTAAAGCCTAATAGAGCTTCAGACAGAGCAGTGCATACTATTAGCATCACACCCCCAGGGAATGTTGATGACATCAGCTGCAAAGTATCAATAGATAACAATTATTGGATTACTAAATTAATTGTTGAGTATTTCAATAGATGATTGCTTTAGTTCAGCCTTAAAATTCTTTGTAATTTATGAGAATTGAACAAAACAAAAAGCTTAATTTTTTTTTTTTTAGTATAATTATTTGAACCATTTTGTAACTCACTGATAGTGTGGCTATGAACAGTTAGTTAAAGGTCCTTTATTACACAAAACAGATTCTTGTGAACTGTATTATAATGTTGTTACCTCCTCAAAAACAGACCTGAAGTTGTGTTTTGTTTCATTCACGTTTGTGTAACTCTTTATTATTAGTCTGTCTACATCTCCAAAGCTCAAAATGCTCTGTTCCACCTTTTTATTCTTCAAGTTGACAGCTAATTTTGTTCATTAATAATTGGCAATTCTAGGGCTGAAATTATCCAAATGATTCTAGTGAAAGTGTATGGAGTTTAAAAACACAGTGGAGCACTCGCTGTATTGCCAGGTGGAACAGTGTGTTTTCTGATTGAGAGAAGAACTCAGTCTATATATGCAGGGTTTGTGTGTCATACCTGTGTATGTGTGTGTGTGTGTGTGTGTGTGTGCAACAGAAAAAGTAAAAATGTTAAAATTACAGCATGGCGTCACTGAAAATCTAAGAGAATATTTAGTGCCGTGACTGTGCCCGTGACACCGGACAGTGTTAAATTGGGTCTGATTAATTACACAGACATTATTTGTTATTGCGCTGCTTGGTGGTTTTATAATGAGATGACGGTCATTAGAGCTGAGATAGTGGAGACTGGTCATACACACTGTCTATGGGAGAAACTAAAGCACAAAATACAGCAGCTTGAGTCATGGTGCTGGGTTTTTGTCTGGATAGAACAAAATGGATGCTTATTTTTGTTTTCTTGCATTAGGCCGACGACATCAGATAGTAGAAATAGTGGGACAAGCTCATGAATGTGGCGGGATATGAAGGAAAATGTAAGATCATAGATAATTACAGCAATATGATTTTCAGTTTTTATAACAGATTCTAGAATGTGATGATGTCATACTCCCAGATGGACAGGAGACAGATTTTCCTGTAGATGTAAAAATAAATAAATAAATAAATAAATAAATAAATAAATAAATAAATAAATAAATAAATAACAGTAGCAGTGTTTGGACAGAAAATGTCCTTGGATCACGCCACATGGTCATCTTGTCACCATGGTTTGTTTTTTTCTGATTCAGGACACTGGGTAGATCAATTTTTGGATGTGAATGTAATTGCATCAAACTAAAACTCTGGCAGAGTCTGATAAGTTTCAGATTGTAGGCTGGTGGACTTTTTCCTGAATACACAGAAGTTCTGTCATTTGAACAAAACTACACAAGGCAAAGAAGAATTAAATTTGTCAACTGAAATGGAAGATGCAGCTTGGATGAGCTACGAAACATATTCGACCAAAAAACTTTTGTTCAGTTGACAAATTTAATTTCTCCTTTGCCATGGATTGTACCAAAACAAGACAAAAACTACACAACCAAATGTATTAATTTCACGTTTTATGAAACTACTCAGTTCCTCCATGGTTGTGGAAGTTCACATCCAAAGTCTGCTTCCCCAGTGTTTGCTCATATACATGTATTTAATTGTCTTGTTGCCATCCACATTGCATCTCCAAAAGATAAATTTACAAATGTTGAACCTGATCATTTCTGTTAGTGACACAAATCTACATTAGAACTATGTTCATTTGAGCTTCCCTGTCTGTATTAAATATGTTTGGTCTGTAGCACGTCATCTGAAAGCAGTAACGCGCAGAGATTTGAATAGCAGTAAGCGCCAACATAGTCCAACTCTGAAAAAGTCTTGATTTTTTTGGAAGAAAAAACAAAACATGATCATGTAGGTAAATTTCACTTTTTATAATTCAGGTGGCATAAATAAAAAAGCGTGACCTTATAAGAGGGACAGGGAACAGGGACCCAGAGGTGCAGGGCGACTCACAAAGATACAGGTGCTCATTATAGTGGCCAATGGTTTGAGCAGGTGAAAACTATAATTGAACATTATTTAGAACATCATCATTTTATTTAGGAGCTCTCTTTTGACCACTCACAAACACACATCTACTATCGCTGGTTGGAAAGGGATTCAAACCGCCAACCTTTGAATCTTTCTGCACTTTACTGTCTTCATCCTGAATCTGAACATTTGAACTGTTCCTCTGTTTCCTCTGCATTCTCTGCTTATGCATATTGGAAAATCAGTACCTATTCCTTAATGCAGTTCCCAGACTTTTCAGACTAGGACGCACAAATCATCATACAACTTGACTTGAGACTAGTAATGGGATTTTAGGCTCTTTTATGGAATCCAAATCTTTTGGATCCATTCATTTCAAAGAGCCGTTCTGAAAAAAGACCGGCTCTTTTACTATTTGTTTATATGTCAGAAGCCAATGTGAGAACTCATTTTATCTACAAACTCATCAAAGTGGAAGTGACTTTACCCTTTGAAATGATGCCGAATCTAAACAAAATGGTTTTGAGCCCTGTGTCCCCTGTCCCAGCAGATTTTTACAAAACCATTGATTTGTCCCAGTTCTATAAAAGAAATGTCCCTGGTGTCCCTATTTTTAATCAATTTGATTCCTGCTAACAGTAAAGAGAGGCATACGTCATCATTTGTTTTGGTGAAATACAGAAAAGCTGCTTAAAAATGACCAAAACACAAAGAAAATGTGATTATACTGACTCATGTTAGTCATGAATGGGCCAAGTGCAACAATTTCCCTTAATTACACATTCGTTTCTCAATGTTATTATTACCAACCACCCCAACCTTAGCAAAACCTCGCCCTGCCCTCTGAAAGTTGTAAAAAAATGCTCATAAGCTCACCGTGGTAAATAATTAGGATGCTCAGAATGTGTAAGGAAAGTAAGAATTTTGAAAAGAAAGTTTGGACCACTGCACCTCTGAATATACACGTGTGCCTTGTGTGTGTGTGTGTGTGCAGGTGCGGGCCAGCGCCATAGCCCAGGACGCAGATCAGAACTACGACTACGCCTCTAACAGCGTGATCCTCCACCTGGACGTAGGAGACGAGGTCTGCGTGCAGCTGGACGGAGGGAAGGTCCACGGAGGAAACACCAACAAATACTCCACCTTCTCCGGCTTCCTCATCTACCCAGACTGAGCGCGCACTGCTAAACGTGTGCGTGAGGCATGTGTGCGAAACATGGGTGCGAAACATGTGTAACTGCCACGGGGAGGGTGGGGTCATGTGACATCATACATCATACATTACAAACAGCCTATAGTTTAACACTGAGCTATAGGACAAATCAGACGTCTATGGTGGAGTTTGGTTTATGGTTCATATCTCTGTAATTACCAGACCTACCCACATGAAACAAAACACAACCTATCAGGGATGTAACACTGTATTTTAAGTTCAAATCCAATCTTATTTATAAATCGCTTTTAATTAAATAACGAATTTTGAAGTACGATATCTGTCTGAAGATATAGACGATAAGTGATCAAACTGAAACTACTTTATACCACTGACACAATAACGCAGGATTATCCTCATTTTTAAACTATTTTTAAAAATACAGCATCATTAAAATATATGAACTGCTTTTTTTTTTTTTTTTTTTTTTTAACGTTTATTAAGGACATCACAATCACATTAGATATACCAGATACATTGCTTTGAGTTTTTTACTACAAGTCCTAGTTTTCAACACCTGTCCATAAAAAAATATAGGCTACATGCACAAAATGGTGTCAATACATACAGATAATTTTTTTTTTTGGTTGGAAACATACAATCATACAATCATTTTAATTTACTTGTTATTTGTTGCTATATATATATATATTTTTTTTTTTTTCAGTTTAAATTCAGCTTTTACGCAGTTACACGGTCCGGCCCCTTTGGCAGAGAAAGAAGACTGACCTAAAAAAACAATAATTAGCCGTACTTATTTATTCAACCCTCTACAGTACAAGAGCAAAAAATAAATATTCTAAAAGGCTATTTGTAAAATCTGCAAGAATAAATTCAATGTTGAGGAATAAAGTATTAGTGAAATGTATTGCTGTAGTTAAGCATTTTTACTTTTCTACTCGGTCACTTTCTACCACAGAGCCTTGAACAGATCCACACACAGAGCGCATGAAAACAATATAGAAGCCTGTAAAAAGACATTCATCCTCCAAGCCCATGGCTAAGGTATCAGTGGTAACACAAATGTCTGTTCCGTTATTATTGTGTGTTATTGCGTGTTTTAAGCATCCATAGAGCAGTCTGTTTAATCTGCTCTGAGCGTTAACCACAGACGAACAGCAGCTGCTCACATCTACAGGTCCTCATTCAAGAAAATAGTGGTATCGGATCAGTGAGTCGATCTTAGTACTCACCGATACCAGTATCGGTATTGGAACAACCCTAGCTCAAATCTTACATTATTACATAAAAATAGCATAAACTTCCCCATTTTTGCAAAGAAACCGTACACATGATACATACTGAGAGCCCCAAAATATACTGTTCCATCTTTCATATACTTTCAAACAGGGGCATAGCGTAGTTGTGCAAGGCCCCGGTGCAAGTCTGGCGCTGGCCCACCCCCCCTCCCTCCAACCCACGCCGTCTCGACCTATCCCTGTGCGGCGACCATAAATCCACTTCCCGAAGCTCATAAATAGCAATCAGTTAGTGAGATATAGTATAATTTGCAGTTGTGTACGCGTTGTTTATGTTGTCGTTTATACTGAGTCTGTTCTTGGGGGGGGAGGCCAATCCTAGCCCGCGATTGGCCCTCAATGGCTCCACCGTCAAATGCTACGCCACTGCTTTCATATGTCGATATAGTGATTATTGACAGGCATACTTTTCATACTTTGCCTGTAGCCCAAAATGCTTTACAGACAATTAAAATCAAATCTTAGAACTTATTTCTTATTTACAAAATAAATAAATAAAAAAAAAATCTAACTGAAATATTAATATTAGGTTCTGTAGCATTATAGCTTCAAATTGCATTACAATTCAATTTTATATTTTCACACTGACTATACATTGTTACATCTCTGTACATTATAACGTCTTTATCCAGTTTTTTCATAAACTCACCCATGTGACCGGCAGAGTTTAAGGTGTAAATACGATGAGCTATAACGTCTAACATAATGACTCTGTGCCATGTTCTGCAGGACTCCGTCACAGTGGTACCTACATATAATCAGAAAATCCACTGTACAAACAGATATGATGATATTATTACAACTCCGACACGTTTTTCCCCATCACAAATGAGCTCTCTGTACGTGGACTTGGATTGAACCGCAGATATTCAGGTTTGCGGGCGAGCGCTGTACCACTAAACCACTGCCATAATCCCGCAGATACAAACTGACTTGTTATCAGTTGTGGATACAATGACCAGTCTGAAAATGACCTCAGATTTGGGCTGTAGCTGCTTCACTGGAAGATGGGGTACCAAGATGGCCACCGACACAAACATTGACCCCATCTGATAAAACAGACTATTTATATAATCACAGATCTCTAGCAAACGAGTAGGAGCGAGAAATATGTCCATATATCTATATTTAACCTCTAAAATACAGTAAAATAACGTTAATATTTATATATATTTTTACCCTGCTTTAAAGGTGCACTATGTAACTTTTCTGGTGTTGGATCCACCGCCTGTCTCCATGGTGATGTCATTGCTATGCCTGCATGTTCCACAATATGGCCTTAAACTTTATGTTTGTCGTCCAACTGCTTTTATTGCTAAACATGAGCGGGGTCGCCTTTCCGGAGATCTGACCTGTAACTTGGCCGGCATGGAGATAGATATGTTTAATGCCATACTGTCAGTGGGGAATGTAACAAAGTAAAAGTAGTAAAGTACTACACTTAAGATTACAAATTTTAGGCATCTGTACTTTACTTAAGTACATTTTAAAGTGGATGCTTTTTACTTTTACTTCACTCCATTTGAGAGCAGGTATCTGTACTTTCTACTCCACTACCATTTCCGAACAGGACTAAAAAGTAAAAGTATTTTTATGATTGTGTGAGACCTGCTGAAAAGTCTGAGGGGTTATTTTTAACACATTAATAGTTTGAGCAAACACAAATATACAAAAAATAAAAACAGCTAAGGAAAAACTATAGATTAAATAGTTTCTATAGTTACAGTTTCTAGTTTCTCTTTTTCAAAATCACTACAATTGAAGCTTTGTTATATCTCAAAATCTGTGCAGAACACTAACACTAATAATGGCTTTTTACTCTATGAGCACAAGGGTGCTTTCATACTTTTACTTTTACTTGAGTATTTCTTTGCTTTGATATCTGTATTTACATAACAAAATTGAGTACTTCTTCCTCCACTGCATACTGTGAAACATTCAACAATAATAACTCCATGGACCCCCCACCAGACAGTTACATCGTGCAGTGAAATGCATCTTTAAAGGGCCCATATGACTCTATTTTCTGATCTGTTCTAATGTCGTTTCCTCATCTCAAACAGACCTGGAGTTGTGTTTTGTTTAGTGCTGTCAGTTGATTAAAATATTTAATTGTGATTAATCTCATGAATGTCATAATTAACTTGCGATTAATCGCAAATTAATTACACATTTTTGTCTCTTGAATCATCATTTTAATGCTCATACAGCATAGAAGAGTGGATAGGTTTGCTTTCTGCAAATGTTTTTTTTATTGCAAACCATAGCAATTGTCAGTGAGACACTTTGTGTTGGATGTTCCACTCTCATGTTCCACTGTCATGAAGTGCTCTGCATCAGTGTGAGTGAAGTGCTTCTCTTCTGTCTTCAGAACAGTCAAAGTGACTGAAGTTCTCACTGTGGGTGAAATAATGTGCTGTGACCCTGAGGGACGTCCAGTAATCTCCAGTTAGCGCCACTGTGTTTGTCTGTCCCAATGCCGGCTGTACTAGGGACGCACTCGCTCTGGGACTTTTGAGCCATGCTGTGCTAGTTCACTATGTCACAAAGAGCGTTAATCTCGCGATAAAAAAAATGAGCAGCGTTAAAATAGTTTTGTGTTAACATGTTAATAGCGCGATATTTTTGACAGCACTAGTTTTGTTTCATTCACACATGTTTAACACACAAATCCTGCAGTTTTACATTCTAGAGTTCTTCTCTGAAATGGAAAACACTCTGTCCCACCTTGTGATGTCATGTGGTAATACAGGAAGTGCTCTACTGTGTTTTTAAACTCTGTACACCTTCACTAGAATCATTTGTTTAATTGGAATTGCCAATCTCGACTAAACAAGGTGGAACAGAGCATTTTGAGCTTTGGAGATGTAGACAGACTGATAATGCAGGATTACTCAAACATGTGTGAAAGAAACAAAAGACAACTCCAGGTCTGTTTTTGACAAGGTAACAACTTTATAACATGAAAGCTTAATAAGAGTAATTTTTCTGTAATATGGGACCTTTAAGTTAATTAAAGGTTGTATTGAGGCTAGCTCAGTTTCTATTGGCTGTGAGGTTGTCAATCAAACTCCCTATGTTTTCTAGTGTTTACGTTCTCCTCTCACACATTCCACAGACACAAGACGCTGTTTACTCAACCAACGCAGGTTCTTAGCAGCTTTTATTCCTTGCAGTTAGTTTGTTGCGATGGCGGACAAGAATCCACTACCAGTTAGCCCTAAAAGAAAGTCAGTTTTTAAGATCGCTGAAAGAAGAAGAGAAGGGGAAAAGGAGCGCAGCCAAACTAAAGTGATTCTTGGAGATTCCTTCCAGCGATGGCGTGCACTGAAGCAGACGAAGGGTCTAAACACTGATGCATTGAACTCTAAATGTCTTCTGGACAGGAAACTTCAACAGCGATTCGTTCAGCGATTAATTCACATGCACTGGCTGTAAACAAACATGATTTCTAGTGTAAGGAGGAGGCGGAAGGAGGCGTTTCTACTTAGAGAGCTGTGGAGGAGGGGGGTGGTGTCACGCATGCGCAGCATTTGAAAAAGGACAAACAGTCGCTGTATTTCACTTTCCTTTCCAAGGAAAAGGAAAAAACAAGGTTGTATAACCCTCTATACAACCTTTAAGTGTAAAATTTTGGATTAATAAAGTATTATTTAGTTGCATATGTCAAAAATGATGACTATAACTATATATTGTTATGGATCAAGCTGCTGTATTGACATAGCCTTTACCGTAAATATGAGTATAAAGAGGCACTACATCTCTGTAAAACCGTCCTATGTCCTCTCATTATGCAGCAGGTTTTCTGTGCCTTACATGGACATTTTCATTTACCAACTCTATATCTCTATACCACCAGTTCACTTAATCTCTTTTATTTGAATACAGACTTTAGGGGTGGGCAATACTCCCATTATATTATCTTTACTGTTTTTAATAATATATAATAATATATAAGAGAAATGAGACCGGTTTTGCTATTGATCAAAATTATGCAAAAACAGGCAATGGTGGAGAAATTACAGAAATATACACCCTTGTTTATTTTATTTTATTTTTAAACTCTTATATATAATATATATATAGTATATATAAGTTTATATACTCTCTCTCTCTCTCTCTCTCTCTCTCTCTCTCTCTCTCTCTCTCTATATATATATATATATATATATATATATATATATATATATATATATATATATATATATATATATATATATATATATTTTTTTTTTTTTTTTTGTATTATTATTATTTTTTTTAAGATGCACTATGTAACTTACAGCCTTGTCTCTATGGAAATGTCACTACTTTGCCTGGAATGTTCCACAGTATGGCATTAAACTTATTTGGTTGTTTTTATTGAAAATACCCAGAAAAACCTGCATCCTTACTGTGAGGTCACCTCTCCACAGATCTGACCTGTAATTTGGCCTGCTTGTGTTTATGGAGATGAAGATGTTTGCCAAACTAAGGAACATTCAAAGCAGTAACATTGCCATGGAGATAAAGAATTAGAGGACCATTCATCAGAGAGGTTTCATAGTGGGCCTTTACATGTCAATATATTGTTCGCCTCTAGGCTTCGTTCACACACCACATCAAAGTTTAGACTGACGTGGGACTAAACCAGGACTAGAACAGGACCAAACCAAGTCTACATCAGGACTAAAGTGGACTAAAACCAGGACTAGCCTAATCCACATCCATCAGTGCTATGCTACAGGACTTTTACTGTGAAAATCTGTATGTAGCTTTCCTAACCTACCTATCTACTGCTGTAAATAACAAAGCGAATTTCAAAAAAAAAATTTGCAGAATTTGTGAAAAACCCCGAGCATGTATTTCTTATTTCGAATGCATCCAGGGAGGTTGCGTATTTAAATCGCTATATTCAAATGTGGGTGCAATGTTGAGGTATTGTCGTGTGAACGCTTCAAATGTGGCCCTATGTCCTTAAAAGAGTTTTATTTTGAAAAGCATGACTTCCTCTTTCAGACCAATGGGGTGTGAGTATTCATGAATCTGTGCTGTGATTGGACACCTCTCTATCTCTATGTAAACTGACACTCCTTAAAGTGCATATGACCGGTTAGCGCTAGTTTTTACTTTTGTTTTTACTTCCTTTTTTAATTTTTATATATATTTTTTATTAACTGTATTGCATATATACATAAAAATGATTATAAACATTTGAACAATACACAAAAAATACAATGCGTACAATACAATAGGAGTAATTAACTGATTTGACTTCCTGGTTGGACACGAGTAGCAGACATGATGTGTAGAGGTAATTTGGTAACTGTTACCTAGCAACCATAATGTTATAGTGGACCTATTCTGCAAAAACAGAGAGCTTTTTTTGAGCTTTTAACCATGTTATGCTGTCTCCCTTCTCATTGACCCTCTGAAGTTGTTTTTAGAGTGATTCATGCATGTTTGAGTCATCTTGATCCAAGCGCTGATCTACCCCCAATTTCACCTGCACTGGTACAATAGGCCTTATTCACGCTTACCGGAAGACGTCTGGAAACATGCGGATGACGACTTCCAGTGGAGTTCGACACTGGGCATGTGATAAAACCGTGGATTCAGCAGCAGCGTCTTCACAACCTGCCAAAGTGTTTACTGAGTCACTCACAGGCAGCTGATTGGAACTGTTGATCTGCTGAACATAACGGAACGCTACAGTGACATCTTTTTTTTATTAAGTTAGACAAATTATAATACACAAATCAATAGGCAATTTATAAAAGGAAAACAAGAAAGAATACAATGACATGTAGATGAAGAAAAATGTGTCATTTTCTCAGTTTTCCCAGATTTTGTCAGAGTTCCTATCGCTAACAGAACCCAAAAGGAAGTCGTCATCCGCATGTTTCCAAACGTCTTCCGGTTTTGTGACTTAAGGGTGAATAGAGCCCATCCCGTTCTTACTTCATTCTCCAGTTAATTAAGACGTAGGATTCAGCAGTGTCACGTTGTCGTTTTGGCTCAAATGTAAAAAAAAATGCTCTGCTCTAGTGTGATGTGCAGTTATCCACAGGAGGGGCCCACAGCATGCGGCGCTTTGTTGTCATGACGTTCACGGTGACGTCAACTCACATTGGACACCACAGTTTTCTAACGCAGAAGTCAGCGCATTTGTTTCTTTGAATAAGTCGTTTTAGATGAATATTGTGGTTTAAAATGTCCAGATTATAATATAACGATCCACAGGGGTCAGAGATTATAACCAGTGATGGGAAGTAACTGAATACATGTACTGAAAATACATATTCTGAATACTAATTTTGAGTAACTACTCTGGTACACTTACTTTTTCATTTGGTAGTATTCAGAGTACAGTTACTTATAAATGAAAAGGAATACATGGTGTTACTTTGAATTTCAACTTTGAACTGCATGGTGTTAGAGAGAGAGAGAGAAAAAAACACACTTGCAGTTTGTACATGTGCGATTTTTTGTCTCCAAGTAGACATGAAATGAATGCATAATAACAAAAATAAAGTTGTAATGATGTCATGTTTTTTACATATATACATAATATAATGCAACGTGGACTATGTATCAGAGTACTTTACAAAATACATTTTAATGGGGGTATTCAGTGTTCTGTAACTAAATATGTTTTCAAAGTAAACATAATAGTGAAGATGACCAAACTTGTGATGTAAAAACTTACTGTGATCAAGTAAAAAGCGGTCAAAAAGTCCGAGGTACTCTGTTGGAATTTGAATAAAAGTGTTTTAATAGTTACATGGGACAAGCCAATGCATTTGGACACACGTGGTGTCTTCATCAGGGCATATAATGTCTCACCACCCTCTGAGCCATTTTAAAGGGGTACGGGGTCATGTGACCTAAAGCACATGACCAAATATACACGATTACAAATCACAGAGAAGAAAAACACATTAAAAATGTACAACTTTTTGTAAATAAGTTGAAGGTATACATGTAGAGTGAAGTACCCACTGTATTACACTGTTTAGACATAAACAGAAGAACAATAAGTAAATACATCAACATTAAAACACTGGAGAGTAATGGGAGGCAAGCACCCAGAACCGGTTCAGAGGAATGGACTGAAGTTTATTTCTTCAGCCAGGATATTGGGTGCATCTCAAAACATCAATCCAATAGGTCTCTCGCTGCAGCAGTTTTCAAAGTATTCTTCCCATCACTGATTATAACTATAAAACAGATACAAGCATAGGTCTTCTTTAACAAGGGCTAAAACTTGTCGAAATGTCACCGTTTTAATTACACTACTAAAAATAAACCTTCATGTAACTTTTATTTTGTTAAATGCATGTTTAATCTGTGAGAAAAAGTCCTCTCTTGTGCGTAAATTGTCTTTTCATTTTAGATAGAGTTTCTGTGTTGATGACGTAGGCTGTTGATAACAAGGAATTACTTTTTAAAACTCAGCACTACTTCCTGTATTTCTGTATTTTTCTTTTCCACTTTTTTCCCCACGAACTGTCACTGAACTGTAGGGATGTAACAATAACTGATCACAAAATATCAAATTACAAGTTCTTTGCTTAAATGGTGCAGCAGCAGCTAAATAACGGACGTAACTACATAGACCATGATCCTTTGCTTTGTTTAGGTCCAATCTATATGCTGAAAGAACTGTTTATGGACGAGAATTTGTTCCATTAGATTTTGAATTTTTTAACTCTGAAAAAAGATGTTTGAATAATTTTTTACTCTGAATTTCAATTGCTGAAATTATAAGTGCACTTTTTCAATATTTTAAAATATATAAAAAAATATTTAAAATATTAAAATAAAATATATAATGAATTGTTTTAAAATTGTAAAAATATATATATTAACAAAAAAATCACCTTTTAAATATTCAGCACAAATACTTTCAAGGCCTCAAATTCAACAGTTACAATTTAGAATGTAAAATTTGCAGTGAAAAAAATTTGCGGGAAAGATCCAAGATGCCAAGGCAGAAGCAATCGATCCTGTGTGAGTGAGGAGGACAGAGGCTGTTTCCTATTGGTTCTCATCTGTGGGCGGGGTTTACACTTAACAAATAAAAGAGATGAGGTTTTGATGAGGCTAATTCTGACCAATCAGATCGCTTCACTACACAATTTCCTGTTTGTTATTAAGTTAAATCGGCTCACTTTGGATTGATTGCTTCTGCCTTGGCATCTTGGATCTTTGCTGCGATTTTTTTTTTTTCACTGCAAATTTTACACTCTGAATTTTGACTTATGAATTTGAGCACTTGAAAATATTTGTGCGGAATATTTAAAAGGTTATTTTTTTATATTGAATTTTAAACACTTGGAAAATGTACACATATCATTTCATGAACTGACATTCAGAATAAAAAGAATTGAAACATGTTTTTTTCAGAGTTAAAAAAAAATTCAAAGTGAGAGTGGCATTTAAAATTCAAACTGACAAAACAAATTATCTTCCATAACTGTTATTAAACAGTTTTAAATCTTAATTATTTGGATTATGATGAGAGAAAAGTTACATATTCACACTTTTGTTCGCCTACACAAAAAATTGCAATAAATTTGGTCCCGTGAGATGCATATGGTACTATCCACCAAACCAAGTCAGAATTAGAACACATGAAAACCTGTCACATGTACTTTCCGAGTGGTTAAAGCTGCATTTTAATGTGTGTGTTCCAGAAGTGTGTGTGTGTCACTGTGTTTGACGATTCTGTTTAAATCCGTCTGTTACTTATTTATGACATTGCTTTGTTTTTGTTCATTTGCTCTTAAAATCATTGGTCAAATAAAAAGAAAAACGTGGAATAATTCTGTCTCATTTTGTGCGCTTTTTAAATGTACTTTTTACGTAGCTCTAAGCCATGTTAGAATGTTGTTACCTTCACAAAAACAGACTTGGAGTTGTGTTTTGTTTCATTCACATGTTTGAGTAACACTTTATTATTAGTCTGTCTACATCTATAAAGCTCAAAATGCTCTGTTCCACCTTGTGATGTCATGTAGTGGTAGTTTTCAAGTGAACAGCTCCTTTTACCTTTAGTTCAGTAGAGATTGGCAAGGGCTGAAATGATCCAAATGATTCTAGTGAAGGTGTATGGAGTGTAAAAACACAGTGGAGCACTCCCTGTATCACCACAGAGTGTTTCTGTTTGAGAGAAGAACTCAGCCTAAATTTGAGTTTGGGGTTTGTGTGTTAAACATGTGTGAAAAAAAAAAAAAAAAAAAAAACCCACACAATTCAGGTCTATTTGGGATGAGGAAACAACATTATAACCTAAATCAGAAAATAGTGTAATACGGGCCTTTTATATTATTTATATATTTATAAAAATAAAAAAAAATCAAGAGAGAGAGCTCTGTGAGGATGTGGCCAAAATAGATTGAGGCTTTGGATACTATTGGATTGGATAATAAATGACTTTTTATTTGTCACACTAGAGATTCCTCAGATCTTTACTTGACTGCTCTACACACTGTACACCTCTTTAGACGCACTGCGGAGTCGATTTTATTCTGTTTTTAACTTGTGTGTTTTTATTGCTCAAAAATACACTGAAAAACACACACTGGCTCTGAGCGCACATACTGCAGTAGAATGAGTCCTGTCCTGTCTTGCTGAACTCTAATAGTGTTTATTTGAACCAAGGTCAACAATCAGAGCCTCATATATATTTAAATACTCCTCTGGGATGCGTTATTTTCAATACCAATTTGAGCCCTGGTTCATTTCTGCTCTGCCACCTCCACGTCCAAACAGCCTCCATAGTGGAGTGTTTTAAATCTCATCTGAAGAGCCACTTTTACTCTCTGGATTTTAACACCATGAGTTGTGTGGTCCTCTGTATCTTTTATTTATTTTACTTATTTACTGCTATTTTATGTTTTTTTATGGTGTTGCTTTTCTTTGACTTTACTGGTTTTATTGTTTTGAATGAATGAATGAATGAATGAATGCCTTTATTGTCAATTCCTTCACATGTACAAGACATACAAAGCAATCGAAATTGGACCTATCGCCCCGTCCGTACATTACAGCAACCAGAAGACAATATGACATGGGGAAGACGACATGGACCGGACCGGGCGACAGGTAGCATATAGGATTAAACAATGCAGCATAACATGAGGGTAGAGGGAGGAGGAAAAAAAAAAGAGAGCCGCCCCCAGACCATGCTCCTATCGGGGCATAGTATGGAGTGAGAGCACAAATAAAAAACACCTCCGAGCAACAGCAACATAGTCAAAACACAGTACAAACATTTCACAGGACGAGCAACAGGGTAGGGGAGGGGTGTGGAGGAAGTCCGACGTAGGCAAGCAGCATCCAGATCCTGCAGCCCTGTTGGCGCTGGATGCAACAGACCCGCCCACCCGGTCGGGGGTACGAAGCTGCGAGGGGTTGGGGAGGGGCCAGGCTGCCTCCGCTGTAATCTCAGGGTGATTTGACACCAGCCCGGCCTTGGTCGTGACCAGTGCTGGCTTGGGGAGGCCAAAAGATAAGATTGGGTTGTTTTGGTTTAGAGCAAGCAGCTGCATCCCAATTTCGGCACACTGCTTTTCATTGTCCAGTTGGTCTCAAGGTCTTCTCATCTCTCTGTGCAAAGCGTCAATCTTCTCCATGATGGTTTCCGTATTGCGAATAAGAGCCAAAGTTCCATCCAGTCTGCGGTCCATGACTGCTAACCTCTCCGAGATGTTTTCCAAAGTGCGGTACGAGGCCGCCAAACCTTCCATAATACGGCTCAAAGTCACAGTTTGAGTATCGGCAGCTTTGCCCATCGCTTCAATCAATCCGGGCAGCCAAATGGGGCTTTGAACAGCTGCCTCGGTACTCCGGTTTTTCTTGAAAGACAGGGCCATGCCTAATCCAATCAGCAAAAGTCCTGTAATCATGGTTCCGAATAAGTATAAATCCTCTATGTCCTCTACGGAAAGCGCTGACAGACACACAACTCGCCACTTGTCCCAACTGTCCATTGTGTATCCGGCAGCGTAGGTTCCCGCAGAGCACGCAGGTTCGCCCGATCCTGCTTGTCTTGTTGAAAAAATAGTGTCAATTGCGTTCAGAGACCAATTTATCAAATCCATAGTAAATTTGGTTTTGGAGAGCAGAGCGGAGAGAGTCACTCAAGGAAAAAAAGACTAGACACTAGACCAGACAAGACAAAGAGCAGAGCAGGGAAAGATAAGGGGCAGGAGAGGAGAGAAAAATGCGACTGCCATCGCCAAGAGCCAAACGAGAAGTTTGACTCGTACTAGTTTTAGGACTAGTACGACCAAATTTTAGCAATTTACCTTTTTGTTGTCTTCATTTTATGATCTCTGTGCAGCACTTTGGAAACTGCTTTGTTTGTAAAATGTGCTGTAGAAATGAAGTGGATTTAGATCAATTTAAACCAGTCCATGTGCCAATATTTACTGCTTTTGTCTGTAACTGATCGTCTTTTTAAAACTGCACTGGGGCCGTAACGGAGACACAGGAATGCAATGAAAAATGGTAAATCCAGACTGAGGTCCCCACTCCCTCCGTCGCTCCTCGGGCCAGAACAAAACACGGCCGTCCAATCAGATTTGTTTATTCCAGTGACACAAGTGAATGAAGGAGATTGAGAAAAAAGAAGGAAGAAATGGGGGACAGAAAGAGAGAGGGAAAGTGTGGATCGGAGAGATGGAGGAGAGAGGGAGGGAAACAAGGAAAAGATTAAGAGAGAGAAATACAGAGTGAGTGGAAATTAGGAAAGACGAGAGATGAGACGAGAGAGGGAATAATATTAAGGCGATAGAGAAGTGAGTGGAGAGTGGAGAAAGAAAAATATGCAGAGAGATGGAGAGAGTGAGTCAACAAGGTAAATACACTTCACTGTATTGTCTATAAATTGTTAAATTTTGAAAACTTGCTTAAATGTAATAAAATGTTAGCCTTATTTAAAATGATTCATAATTCAGCTGCTCCTCCGTTGAGAAGGTTTGTGGTGCTCACTTCAGAGGAGAACCTGCCGAGCCACACGGTCCAGGCCAGAGGAGAGGGCCGTGTTCCAAGATGGGGAACTTCTTTTGGTCAGTCATCGTTCTCCTACAGAGCCACAGGCCTCTGGAACAGCCTCCCACATGAAATCATATCATGTACAAGTTAAAAAATGTTTACACGCCTGAACAAACAAACCTGTACACCTGAATCTGCCCTGTCTGAATACAGCAAATTGAAGTGTGTATACAGGAGGTAAACAGTGTGGATGGATGTGATGACTGAGATTCACCGGAACTTGTTTTACTCAATAATTTAATGGATGAATGATTGCATTAATATCTATTGTATTTTATTGGCATGCACATAAATTATGACGTCAACCTGTCCAGGGACTAAAGGTGGAAATGAGCAATTTTGCTATAACCTGCACAAACATACTGTATGAGCTCTTTGTAGGTCAATGTTTTTATGTGTATTGTCACTGATAAATGAACAAATAAAACTAAACTAAACTAACTTAACTAACCTCGTTGGGCTAATTTAGTGCTTTGCTCGTTCATTCTGCAGAAATCTCCTGTGATATATTTTCCTTTAGTTTTTCCTCGTAAGCAACCATGTTTTGACCATGCGTGGCCCTGATTGGCTAATCCACCTGTCAATCACGCCCATCTGACTCACAGAGATTCAGACTCACATCTTCACACAGTTTTGGAGAAGTGTGTTGTGGACCTGAGAATGTCGTTTTTATGGTATACTTTATTTTTCTTCTTCGCAGACACTTTTGTGCACCAGGTTCTGTTTTTTTCCCTCACTGCAATTCAAACATCTCCAGCTGAAGCAAATTCGCACCTTCCCAGAATCCAAACACGACGCCAATATTCACGGATGTTTAATTAAAAGAACAGGAGAGGGAAAAAGAGAGACAGAGAGTTGAGGAAAAAGCTGAGGAGAAACAGAAAGAGGGAGGATGAGAGGGAGAAATGAGAGATCTGGGAGAGAGAAGTTTGGGAGAGAGGGAGATAAAGGAAGGAGAGAGAGGGAGAAAGGGATGGAGGTAGAGTGAGTGAGTGAAGGAGAGAAATGAGGGGAGCGAGAGGTATAGAAAGAGGAAGGGGAAAGAACGAGAGAGGGAAAAAGGGAGACAGAGCGTTGAGAGAGGGAGGGATGGAGAGAGGGAGGAAGGAGGAGAGAGAAGGAGGGAGGGTAAGAGGGAGAAGTGAGAGAGAGCGGGGAGAGAGAAGGTTGGAAGAGGGAGAAGGATAGAGGGAGATAAAGTGAAGGGGAGAGAGAGAGGGAGAAAGGGTTGTAGGGAGGGAGAGGGGGGCAGGGGGGAGATAGAAAGGGAGGGGAGAGAAGGGAAGAGAGAGAGTGAGAGCGAGAGGGCGAGAAAGAGAGGGAGGGAGAGGGGGGAGTGGAGAGAGTGTGATTTTTTTCTTTCGTTCTCAAAGTGGAGTTTTGCTGTTCGTATACGGTGAGCCGTGTGTGTGTCCCCCACCAGGCGTCCTGTGTGTGTCCACGAGGACGTTAATTGGAGAGAGGGAGAGGGAGGAGGGGAAGAGAAGGAGAGAGGGGTAGAGAGAAGAAGATAGAGGGAAAGAGAGGACAGATAGATGAGGAGAGAGAGCAAGCAGAGGAGAGAGGAAAAAGTGGGGGAGGGGAGCAGAGGGGGAGAGAGAGCGAAGAAGAGACAGGTAGACAGAGAGAGAAAGATCGAGAGAGAGGGATGGAGTGAGGGAGAAAGAGAGAGAGGGAGGGAGACAGATGAGAAGAAAGGAAAAACGAGGGCGAGGGAGGACAAGAGGGAAGAGGGAAAGAGAGAAATGAACAGAGAGAGAGGTATAGGGGAAAGAATGGGAGAGGGAAAAAGGGAGGGAGAGAGAGTTGAGGGGAAGGTGAAAAACAGGAGGGAGGAGAGAGAAAGAAGGAAAGAAGACAGAGAAAAGATAGATGAGCAGAGAGGGAAAGATTGGAGGAGGGGGAGAGGAGAGATGAGGAGAGATGAGAGGATGATGAGAGAAAGAAGGAGAGAGAAGATGGATAGAGATTGATAACAAGAGAGAGAGAAAGAGAGAGCTGATTGAGCAAAGTGGAGGGAAAGAGAATAAGGAGAGTAGGGAGGAGAGAGAGAAGAGAAAAGAGATGATGGAGAGATGAGAGGATTATCGGGAGAGAAAAAGAGAAGAGGGGATACTAAAGAAAGAGAGGGAAATTGTGGAGGAAAGTAGATGGAGGAGAGAGGGTAAGAGAGAAAGAAAGAAAAGGGGAAAGTAACAAGGGAAGCGGAGGAGATTGAGAAAGAAGAAGGAAGAGATGGGGCAGAGAAAGAGGGAGGGAAAGTGTGGATGGGAGAGATGGAGGAGAGAGGGAGGGAAACAAGGAAAAGATTAAGAGGGAGAAATAGGGAGCGAGAGAAAATGAGGAGGAAAGATGAGAGACAAGTAGGAGAGAGGGAATAATATTAAGGAGACAGAGAAGGAGAAAGAGAAAAATATTCAAAGAGATGGAGAGAGTAGTAGGAAGGAGTAGAGAAAGAGAGACAGAGAGAGGATCAGGGCAGAAGGAGGAGGAGAGAAAGAGAGAGATGTGTAGAGAGAAAAGGAGGATAAAAAGAGAGCCAGATCGGGAGAGAGAAGAGGACGAAAGAGGAGTGTACTAGCGAAACCATCAGCAGTCCCTGGGTAGCGAAAAGGTGGATTAGGAGATAGAGACAGAAAGAAAAAGCGAGAGAGAAAAGAAGAGAAAGAACGATGGAGAGAGAGAAGAAGAGGGGAGAAGGAGAGAAAGAGGAGTGCACTCGTGAAAGCATTAGCAGTCCCTGGTGCAGAGCAGAAGATCAGACTCACAAACAGGAACATTAAAATAATCAATAAACTCTGAACTAAATTCTGAACAACATGGACTAAACCAGGACTAAACCAGGACCAAACCAGGACTAAACCAGGACTAAACCAGGACCAAACCAGGACTAAACCTGAACTAAACCAGGTCTAAACCAGTACAAAACCAAGACTAAACTATAACTAAGCCAGGACTGAACCACAACTAAACCAGGACTAAACCAAAACTAAACAGGACTGAACCAGGATGAAACTAGAACTAAACCAGGACTAAACTAAGACTAAACCAGGACTAAAACAGGACTAAACCAGAATTTGACCAGGACTAAACCAGAATTTGTCCAGGACTAAACCTGAAGTAATCCAGGACTAAACCAAGACTAAACTAGAACTAAGCCAGGACTGACCCAGGACTAAACCAGGACTAAACCAGGACCAAACCAGGACTAAATCTGAACTAAAACAGGTCTAAACCAGGACTAAACCAAGACACATTATAACTAGGACTAAACCCGCAACTGACTAGACCTCCACTTAAACCAGACCTAAACCAGAACTAAACCAGGATTAAACAAGGACTAAACCAAAATAGGGTGATTTCACTTCCACACACAATCCATTACAGCTGGGACTAAACCTGGACTAGACTAGGACTAGCTCAGGACCAAAGTAAGACCAAACCAAGTCCACATCAGGTCTCAAGTGTAAACATGTCCACTGGGACAAAAACAAGACCAGTCTGATGAGTTCTGGACCAGTATTAAAGTGAGACTCAACCAGGTCTAGATGATAGGACATCAGTGGAGTACAGACTGATGAGAGATTGCCCATGACTCTTGCCATAGCGATTAACAATTTCAAACAAACTATGATACGTTTTTGAATGGGGAAAGGTCCTCAAATGCTGCATATGAAAGGAAGAGGAAACAGAAACACATAGATGAGAGAGAATAAACCAAAATGGTGGACCTGGATACTTGGTCTAAAAGGCAAATCCTTTTACACATGAGCCGGTCTGGAGCTGTACAGGACGTGCAGGATTCACTTTAAAAATACAATTCTGTCTCTAATTCTAACAAAGGCTAATTTAAGTCCAAGTTAGTCAAAAGGTCACACATGAAGTGTCCACCTGCAGATGTTCACACCTTCTTCTGTCCTTTTATTTCTAACACCTCATAAATGTCATTATCAGAGGACTGGGAAGGGCTACGGGCCTGCTCTATGTCTCTGAAGAAGAAGAAGAAGAAGAAGAAGAAGAAGAAGAAGAAGAATATGGATTTTTATGAACTCTGTTGGGAAAAAAAAGTTCATACGTCATATCTACAGGATTTGAAATATATTTAAGGATTTATGAGTAAAGCACATTTAATATACCCTATGCATGAGTCTGTATTAGAGACTGACGCTGATTGTTTATAATCCAGAGAAATCGATGTCCGATAAACTCTGCTGATATTTCTGGGACGATTTAGCTTATTTTCCCCCAAATGATTTGTAATTTAAATTCACTCCAAACTCATCCACAGCTCTTTCTTTCACCACAAACCTATAAGAGACCAGTCCAGTCACATTTTGTGCAGTTTTCTCTTTGCATAAAGTTGAATAAAGCTTTATGTGGATTCTTAAAGCGGAAAGTCAGCCAAAATAAAATAAAAAGGCCTCTCAACAGACATATGGGGACCCTGGGTAGCCTTTCATAGGGCTCCTCTAATATCAATGAATAAGAAGAAAGTAGGCGACATATAAAGCCTTAAAACGATAAACTTTAAAATAAAAAGCAGTTCACTTGAAGTAAGTTGCAGGTAGGCCTCTCTGAGCATGTGAAATACAGGTTATTACTCTTGTTTGAAATAAAACATATTTTTTTTTATCTCAAAAATATTTTGATCATAAAGGTGCACTGTGTAACTTTGCTGATGAAGAGTCTGTCACCTGCTTGTCTCCATTGATGTTATTGCTTTGTCTGGAATGTTTCATAGTATGGTATTAAACCTTTCTGTCTTCAAGGAGACCAAACCAGACCAAGTTACAGATCAGATCTGTGGAGAGGCGACCCCGCTCACAGTCAGAATGTCTGTTTTTCTAGGTGTTTTTGAGCTATAAAACCACCGGTGATTGAATAAATGTAAAGCAGAGCTGTTTAATGCTATATTGTGGGACATTCTAAGCATTTCCATAGAAACACCAAGTGACCAAAAAGTTATACATTGCACCTTTAATTAAAAAAAAAGCCTACTACAAGTTTCCATGCACACTGAAAATCTAATTATTATCTGATTTCTGGAAATCAGATTATTGAAATCATGTAGCCTAAACAGACCCAGCTGAGGTGAGTAATCGGATTTCTTCGGGTTTGACAAAGATTATTTTAAAATGTATTGTATTTTGTCTTTCCAATGCAATTTTCTCCAATCCATTCGCTAAGAATGGATGATCCTTGCAGTTAGCGCCCTCTCGCGGCCTCCCCCCGTCAGTACAGCTCTGGGCGCACTACTGTAATGTCACACTCTGTCCACAGGGCGGCGTGTCTGCAGCAAAGATGGCGGTGCGGAAGAAAGACGGCGGCCCCAATGTGAAATATTTCGAGGCGTCGGACACCGTTTCTCAGTTCGACAATGTCCGCGTATGGCTGGGCAAGAATTACAAAAAGGTACCGGGTGTATGTTTTGTATCCAGGCACCATAAGAGCGGGGAGTGTGTGGGAGGAAAGCCGGGTCAGAGCGATTGGGCAGCGGCTGTGACAAAGGAGAGGAGGAGGGTGCAGCTCCAGAGCTCCAGATGTTTCTGTCCGGATAGAAAAGGATGCTGAGCCCCTAGAGGCGCGGATCAAGCCGCAAAACAGCGCCGATCCCTGCCTTTAAATGCACATGTTCTAAGTTTGAATAGTGGATCATAAAATGTAAAGATGATTTCTGTGTAAATGAATTAGATCCACGTAAAGTCGAGGCTAGCCACTGTTAGCTTGGATGCTAACGCTCTGCACAGATCCAGATGTTGTGCCGCGCATCGGACTGACTGGATCACGGCCGTCTGCGAAAAACACGCCGTTTTTAGCCTCGTTTTGTTTGGAAATGAAAAGAGTACACCTCATCTGTGGAGGGAACGTGAAAATAAATAGATGACGCAACATATATTTCAGATAAAATGTCATGTTCATCTCATCCAAGTGAAGAGAAAAGGTCACAAACGTGATTTGTCCATGGATGACATTTATCTGCCCACATTTTGGGGCCAAATAAAATTATTACCAGGCCTGTTGATAAAGATTTAGGTGCAGAATTACATTAGTGTTAATTGTCCATTATTAATTAGTCGATCATTAATAAACTAATTGAAATAACCTATGATATCACCTAGAATAATTACAGCTCAGTATATTAGTCTGAATCACATTTTTATGCAAAGCCTCCCAGTCACCACTTACATGTGTAACATGTATGTTGAGCACATGGACATTTGACCTCTGGCCCTTGGCTTGTTTGAGTCCCGCCCCAAACACCTTTGTTATCATATTTATTACAGTATAGTTTAGAATATATGTTACAGAAATGTGTTTGAGCGTTTGTCACACTGGTGATCGCGTGAGTCCAGCCCTCGCCACACGTCTCATTTCCAATATTGCCCTTGATAAAAAATGATGCCCCCTGTGGGTTAGAGGGTTCATGTTCAAGGTTATTGGGTCACATGTTACATTGTTCTTCATAAGGTGGGTGAATTGTAAAAGGATATAGTATACAGAGAAGGTGTTGCATTATTTTGTATTCTCAGGTTTGTTAAAAGGTCATTAGAAGTATTTGGCCCGTCCTTCAGTACCACTGAGGGAGTCTGTCAGGAGCAGTGGACCCATCTCAAAGAGCATGATTTCTTTGGCACATCTAGTGAAGGATTTACGAGAGCTAGGAATGAGATACGTCTATGATACACTTCCCTTAGGTATCCCTCAGGGTTCACTGTTGGTCATTCCACATGTGTCATCATGTACTGAAATGTTGTGTTCCTTGTGTGACCCGTGTGTGTTGTGTCCTCAGTACATCCAGGCTGAACCACCCACAAATAAGTCTCTGTCCAGTCTGGTGGTGCAGCTGCTGCAGTTTCAGGAGGAGGTCTTCGGACGCCACGTCAGTAACCCTCCTCTCACCAAACTACCGGTGAGTCTGCCCCCCTCCCCTCCCCCTCACCAAACTACAGTCCGTCTGTCTGTAACCCTCCCCTCACCAAACTATAGTCCGTCTGTCTGTAACCCTCCCCTCACCAAACTATAGTCCGTCTGTCTGTAACCCTCCCCTCACCAAACTATAGTCCGTCTGTCTGTAACCCTCCCCTCACCAAACTACAGGTGAGTCTGCCTCTCCCCAGCATGTCATTAACCCTCCATCAGTGAATCTGTCAGGGTTTTTATTGGGGAGGGGGTCCAATATTGACATTTCAACATGTCCTGTTTTTATCCTCTGTAGATGAAGTGTTTCTTGGACTTTAAATCTGGAGGAGCTCTGTGTCACATCCTCGCTGCTGCCTACAAGTTCAAGAGCGACCAAGGATGGTAAGGCTGTCCTTCCAACTAGTTTAAGGAGACTTACCTCCCTAATACTAATAATTAAGTAACATTTAATTCATATGAAAAAATCAGGGTTAGTTAGCCCCTAACTAAAATCACCTGAATCATTCTTTAATAAACTATTTCTTCATGATTTATTAAATCTTTATTCATGCTTTATTAAGGCTAATTAATGTGTAGGTATTATAATGTGGTACCTCATTTTTACCAACAAACTGCAACAGCTTGGCATAATATGTTTTCATTCACAAATGATGAAATAAAGTGGTACAGATGTCTTTAAGGCAGTATTGTTGGCAGTAGAGCTGTTGTATTGACTGTGCTGCAGTTTCGAGTGTAACTCCAGTCTAATTGTCTGTTAGGCGCAGGTTTGATTTCCAAAATCCTTCGAGAATGGACCGAAATGTGGAGATGTTCATGACCATCGAGAAGTCCTTAGTCCAGGTCAGTCAAACCCCTGTAATTACACTGTGTTCTACTGATCTAAATAACACTGTGGACGGTTCAGTGCAGAGCAGATTCATTTAAACAAATGAAATGATTCTGTACTTTCACTAAAAACAAGCTGTATTTTGATGAGTAATAGATAGTCCAGTTAGAATTAAAGAATTCTGATTGTCATTTTTGAGTTATTCATATTTTCTTGTTCCTAAATAAATATTTTTTTAAGGTTTGGTACTTTGTTATGCTGTGGTCAGAACTTTAAATTTTAAAGGTCCTCTATTAGGCAAAATTGACTCTTGTGAGCTTGTGATGTCATGAAGTGGTAGTTTTCAAGTGAACAACTGTCTGCTCAGCTGTTGTACAACAGGACTAAACCAGGACAAGTGTGTAACCCTGACGCTAAAATGAAAGAAAAATAATAAAATAAATAAGATCTTATCATACCTTATTGTCTTCAGAACAACTGCCTGTCCAGACCGGTGATCTATCTGAGCTCGGACATTGAACCAAAACTTCTGGGGAAACTGAAGGACATCATCAAAAGACACCAGGTTTGGGACTGTTTCTGTATTTCACCTTATATATATATATATATATATATATATATATATATATATATATATATATATATATATATATATATATATATATATATATATATATATATATATAATTAATATAATGTAATTAATATAATATAATTAATTAATATAATATAATATGTATTATATATTATATTTTATTTATTATATTATATCATATCATATCATATCATATCATATTATATTATATTATATTATATTATATTAGGGACAGTGTAGTCATACTTAGTCACAGGCAGAGCATGCAGCTGTAGTGTAGCTACTTCTAATTCTCAGCTCCTGCCCCTGGTTGGGCTTTTCCCACACTAAACACTTAAAAACATTTAAAAGCACAAATTTAAACACATATTTACAATAGTGCAGTATTCAGCATTCACACACACACACAATACAGTACAATACAGTATTTACAGAGGGTACTTTACAATTGATCTGAAAAGTCCAGGTGAAATGATTATTTTTGCAAGGTACTTTCTGGTGGGTCCGTCTGCTACGTGTCTCCATGGAGATGTTATTGCTTTGTCTTGCATTTCTTCAAGTTTTTAACGCTTCTCTATTGCTAAAACTCTTTGGCTTGGTGGTGTCTTCTGCTGGTCTTCATGGAGTTGAGCAGGTTACAATAACCATAAAGACAAGCAGATGGTAGACCCTCCTCAAGAAAAGTTACATTGTGCACCTTTAAACACACTTGTTTATCATAGTTTAGATTGTCACTGTGTGCTATAGGGCTTTTCAAACTACATTTTTTATGGTCATTTGCCTTATTTAAGATGTAGTGATTGCATTCTCTCATGTGAATGTGGAATAAGTAATTATTAATGCAAAATTCTCTGTTTTTCAGGGTTCAGTGACAGAGGACAAGACCACCAGCTCCCATATAGTTGTGCCTATCCCCAGCAGCCTCGAGGATGGTGCGATTGTGAAACACTTATCATTTTATTTTATTTTGGTGAGTTCTGTCTGAATATTTGTGTTTGTGTTTTTAGAGGAGTGGGTGCGTCCAGTCATGAAGAGGGACAAACAGGTGCTGCTCCACTGGGGATATTACCCTGACAGGTCTGTCCATAACACACTGCTAATGCAGTATTCTGGTTTGTTTACTTATTTCAGATGTTTTAATGGTCTTTTGAATAAGAAGTAAACATTTGATCATTTCTCTTCAGTTATGACACCTGGATAGCGGCCAGTGAAGTGGAGGCTGCAGTGGAAGACGCCCCCAATGTAGAGAAGCCCAGAAAGGTACCAGGATTAAACTGTGGGAAGAAACTTTGGCAATTTTTGAGAAATAGTACATATGGTTGTAGTTTTTAGAGTCTTAATA
The DNA here is from genome assembly GCA_029959045.1 of Taenioides sp. WSHXM2023. Taxonomy (NCBI): domain Eukaryota; kingdom Metazoa; phylum Chordata; class Actinopteri; order Gobiiformes; family Gobiidae; genus Taenioides; species Taenioides sp. WSHXM2023. Next base: position 3,135,562 of record CM057087.1, on the reverse strand, counting down.
TGTTGAACTTCAGTAACAAGACTGTTTTACTGTTAAGTTTGGGCCACTGTTCTAAAAAAGTGATTAAAGCTGTTTTCCAGGTATTTCACTAATTCACAAAAGTGGATTTGTTGATCAGTTTTTAAAATATGAATAATGCTTATAGGCCAGAACTTCACGTCAAATACTGGATTATGTACCTAGGGCTGCAACATATCACAGAATTGAATCTAAATGTCCATGATACTGGTTGCAATTAGCAAATTATATTGAATGCATTTATTTTATTAACCTAGTTTCCTCAACAAACAATGAAATATCCTGTCTTATGTAAAAATCCTTTTAACTCCACAACCTGTACTTAAATGCAGAAATTCAGATTTAAAAAAAAAAAAAGTGAACTTTGAGCAGAATTCTTTTAAAACATAAATTGCCAATCTAATCACAATCCCAAATCCTGTCAGAGAAATAGCTATTAAGACATTTTTTTTCCAAATTGATCAGCCCTGTCTGTCGTACTGTCCCTACAAAAAAGTGTAATGTTTCTATTCACCAGTTCCCGTTGTAAAGCTCTGACTTCTTCCAGGTTCACGCCAAGTGGATCTTAGACTTGGATCAGTATAACGAATGGATGAATGAGGAGGACTACGAGGTGGGAGAGGGACATCCAAAAAGGAAGAGGATCTCAGCCAAAACCCTGACGGACGAGGTGACCACTCCGGACGAGAGGAGGGACAAGAAACCGGGAAGTGCCAAAAAGAGGAAACGCTCACCCTCTCCCTCCCCCACCCCTCCCCCGCAGGAGAGCAAGAAGAAGAACGCCAAGAAGGGGTGAGTGCACGGCTGGATCATTGCTCAAACTGTGTTTTTCTGTTTTTCTGCTCGTCTCCATGGATTACCTGAATGTTCCAGAATATGGCATTAAACACATCTATCTTGGATTTAATCAATTAAAGTTAAAATGCTTATAACTGGCTACAAAAACATGCGTTCTTACTGTGAGCCAACTCCACAGATCTAATACGTAAGTAGGCAGGGCGAACCTTTTTGTCTCTAAAACTGTTCGCTAGCTTTTGACTGTAATGTTATTTGAGAGAGACACACAAATCACTTCAGCTGTTGTAGTTTCAATTAAGCCAGTTCTTTCTGGTCAGGTTGTGTTAAACAAAACTCAGATTCAAGTCGAAGTTGAGTAACAGAGCTTCTGACAGAGCAGTGCCTACAGTTAGCATCACACCTCCAGGGAATGTTGATGACATCAGCTGCAAAGTATCAATACAAAGCAAACGGTAATGTTTCTATCTACTCATTGCACTGCTGTGTTTTCAGACCCACAACCCCGTACACAAAGTCGAAGCGCGGGCAGAGGGAGGAGGAGCCTGAGGATCTGTCCAAAGACGCAGACGAAGCTTCACCGGTCGCCCCATCGGACGAAGGAAACCCCGCAAAGACCAGTGAGTATATCTGAACAAGTTTAAACTCTTATCTCAGTGTGTCAAATCTAAATGTGCTTTTACTTTTATATTTCTAGATAACACTAAAAAGGACTCGGATTCAACACCAGTGAAAGGAGACAACGGTGAGTCTAGATCAGATCTATCTATCTATATCTATTTTTTTTATTTTTATTTATGATTGTGGTCTCTCTTTTCCCATTTGAACAGAAGAACAAGAGGATGAGTCTATGGAAACAACAGGAAAGGTACTATAATGCAATAATCTTCTTCCATTGTCATTCTTGACACTGAAAATCACTTTACTGCAGTCTCAGTGGTGGCTAGTGGTAAACTGGGTTAGCGTACCATTGGCCATAGCTGCCCTGAGGCTGACCTTCAAAACATGGCTGTGAATCTTGCTTGTTTCCTTTTCTCTTTCCATGGAATCATGCAGGTGACGTGACCGGCAGAAAGTTGCATACTGTATCTTTAATGACTTTCTTTGTCAAAACAGTAGCCTGTGCAGCTGATTAGCAAAATAATGATTAGTTGCGGGTTAGGGTTAGTAAATATATGAAACCTGATGTGTTGTTTAGGAGGAGGAGGAAGGATCTCCCAGTGTGAAGGGTGAACCGGTCAAAAGCTCAGATCTGCATGAAGACAACGTGACTGAACAGACTCATCATATTATTATCCCAAGTTACGCCGCATGGTTTGACTATAACAGGTAAAATATCGAACATCTGATCTTCTCTGTTCCCTCTGCTCCACCTGACCCTCTCCTCTGCCCTCTCCTCTGCTCCATCTGACCCTCTCCTCTGCTCCATCTGACCCTCTCCTCTGCTCCATCTGACCCTCTCCTCGGCTCCTCTGCTCCATCTGACTCTCTCCTCTGCTCCATCTGACCCTCTCCTCGGCTCCTCTGCTCCATCTGACCCTCTCCTCTGCTCCATCTGACTTTCTCCTCTGCTCCTCTGACCCTCTCCTCTGCATCCTCTGCTCCTCTAGTTGCTCATCTAGTTACTCAAATTCCAAGCGTTAGCATTCTTCTACTCGTACATTTACTGTGCCTACCATGTATAGAAATGGTAAACTGGAGCCCTTCTGCTTCTTTATTTGTATTCTAAACATTAACTGATTGAAAGTTTCATAGCCCTAATCTCTTTTATCTAACGAAAATACCAAAATAGAACTGTTATTTTTGTATTTGAAAGTTGTGCTTATATCTTGCAGTGTTCATGCGATTGAGCGTCGAGCCCTGCCAGAGTTCTTTAATGGGAAAAACAAATCCAAAACTCCAGAAATGTAAGTATTAGTACAGTTTAAATATTATCTAATGCAGGTAGTAGCATGTACCGTAATTTCCGGACTATTGAGCGCACCTGAATATAAGCCGCATCATCTAAATTTTCAAAGAATTTTATTTTTGTACATATATAGGCCGCACCTGTCTATAAGCCGCAGGTGTCCACGTCTTCAAGAAGTTTTCAAGTTCCGCGCATCTGCTTGTATTGCCTCTGAAAGCTTTTGTCGTCTTTTTGCATTGAGTCAGTTCATCACGCTGCCGTCGCCAGCGTCTCACCATCGACTCATCGATGCCGCGCTCACGTGCAGCAGTTGTTTCCTTCTTTGACAGTCAGATCAATTGTCTTTAACTTCAAAGCTGCATCATATGCATTTCTTCATATGTTTTCCATGAGGAGGGTGTGTGCATGAAGCACAAAATAACTGTTCAAAACAAAATCAAACGAGCATCTTCCTCAGCACATCATCTCTTCACCTGTCTGTCTCGCTCTTGCGCCCGTCACTTGGCGCTCTACAGCGCATGTCTCGAGCAGAAAGAGCCGCTGTCCAATCTTGTATCATGTCAGTGTCTTGTAGGATTTCAACAGGATTTCAGGCTCTCCGGGGGTCGGGGTTAGTTGTATCGATCATGTATGAGTGGATGTCCAGCTACTGAAGTTTGAGACGTTTCGTCTCGTCATTTACGCTTCACCTGCATTTAACACATACGGGTCATTAAGACGTATCCCACTCACTAATGTTCATTTAGCAGCAGAACTTATTTTATCACGCAGCGATAAACTGTTTTAGTGCTGACAACAGCGCTAGCGAGTGTTCTAACTAACCCTAACCCATGTGAACCGCACAGACAGCGGCGCTTTCTGCACTCAAGCTGCGCGCGCATCCGCTGTGTTCATAGACGAATAATCCGTCCATATATTAGCCGCATCGTTGTATAAGCCGCAGGGTCCAAAGTGTGAGAAAAAAGTAGCGGCTTATAGTCCGGAAAATACGGTATTTTAATTGTATATTACTTCTATATTGTCTGTGGACAGTTACCTGGCGTATAGAAACTTCATGATTGACACGTACCGGCTGAACCCTCAGGAGTATCTGACCTCCACAGCCTGTCGCAGGAACCTGGCTGGAGATGTTTGCGCCATTATGAGGTCAGTTTGAAGCATTACACACAATTTAAATATGAATTAGTGATTTGTTTTGGAAGTTCTAGCACAATATTTTTTCTCTATTCTAGCATAATTTCAACCAAGACATAAATTGTGTGCAAACCCTTCTACCCTTTTATCCTTTTTACCTAATTGATTGGAGGGAAATTTTAGTGTTGTAACAAGAAAGTGAAAGAACGGCAGCTGTAGAGAGAAGTATCAAAAGTATTTCAGAGTATCAAAAGTATATCAAAGTATTTCAGATATACAGTATATGGATTTAAATGGGACTAAATAGAAATGTTGAAAGCTGTTAAGATTTTACCAGGAAAATTGAAATAAATTTTCTAAAATAAAAGCATGTTTTGTTTTGTTTTTCATTTTGGATCTTAATTGCGCTGAAAAACATATTTCCTGTGAGCGGGCTTGTATCTCCACATACCTCACTCTAATCTAACACTTGGCCTGCAGGATGGCTGCCTCCTGCTTGCTTCCATGGAAATATTGTTCTTTCGCCCATAATATTCCACAGTATATAAAATCCATATATAAAATGTATCTGTCTCTGTAGAGAATATTCTGAAGTATGGTTTTAACTTCTTATTTTCGTGGGATCATGCAGATGACCTTCCACCTCCAGAAACTTATGTACTATCAGATTAACTCAAATTTATATTGGTGGTTTTCAGATTCTAGAATGTGACGATGTTATACGCCCAGATGAGGGCAAGAGACAAATTTCCCTATTGATTACATTGTATTTGATAATCTGATCATTTCTATCAGTGACTAGACCAATAATCTTCATGCATTTCAGCAAAAATCTTCATTTGAACAATATTCACTTTTGCTTCCCTGATATGTATTAAACCCACTGAAACCCAGCAATAGTTTGAATAAAATTAAGAATTCAGTTGTATTCAGCTCTTCCTAAAAGCACAATATATTCTAACAAAAACAACATTTACAGTGTATTCTTCCTGTCCTCCCTCAGGGTCCATGCATTCCTAGAGCAGTGGGGACTCATAAACTACCAGGTTGAGTCTGAGAGCCGTCCCACCCCCATGGGCCCTCCCCCCACCTCACACTTCCACGTCCTGGCAGACACGCCCTCCAGCCTGGTGCCCCTGCAGCCCAAACCTGCACAGGTACAGAGACATACTAATATACAAACAGAAAAGCATTTAATTAAAACTCGTTAACCTTATGTCCTTTCAATCATCGTATCATTGCACTGCCTTTCTTGTCTCTTGTTTATAGCTGTGATTTTATATTTTATTACTTTTCTATTTTATTTTGACTTGTACATATACATTTATTTATATAATGATGTCTTATTTGACACCTGTCTCTTGCTATCTTTTTGCTACTTACTTAGAATGTATTATTACCATTTATTTTTTACTCTTTGTTATTATATTATATTGTGATGTGTGAGCTACTGTGTCCAAATAATTTCCCTTGTGGATCAGTAAAGTTTGTCTAAGGCTAAGATAGCAAGTGTGACAAATGGAAGTGTTAATACATATGAAAGGGTTTCCAAAATGTACTGTGAAACAAAACAAAAACTACAACACAAACCAACTTCAGTGCATTTATTTCGATTTGCTAAAAATAAGTGTTTGTTCTTGTAGACACCAGCACCAATCATGTCGTTCCCTGAAAAAGTGAAAGACAAACCCACAGATCTGCAGAACTTTGGGCTCCGAACTGACATGTACAGCAAGAAAACCAACTCTACAAAGGTATGACCACAAGCGGAAGGGAAAAGTTGAGAGTTTTTAAATACATTGTTGTGTAAAATGAAAAATTACTAATATTTTTGGTTTGATTTCAGAGCAAAAGTGGAGCCAGCACAATGAGGGACTGGACAGAACAAGAAACATTACTATTACTGGAGGTAAACAAGCCTATCATCATCCATCCAAGTCTATCCATTTAATCTCCTGTTAATAAATTAACACTAAATATAATGAAATAGAAAGCATGTCTGATAACAGCAGATTGTAAGGCAAATCATAAATCTGAGAAGGAAAGCATTTTAACATTTTACATAGTGCACCTGCACTCTAGATTTTTTTCTGTGGAGGGTCTAAAGCCGTTTGTCTCCATAGAGATGTTATCGCTTTGCCTTGAATGGTTCACAGTATAGTACTTATCTATCTCCATGGAAACCAGGCCCAGTTATAGCGAAAAGGCGCTCCACAGTTCTGACTGGTAACATGCTGTGGACATACAGTGCACCTTTAACATGAACTGATATTTTGCAGCTGATGATCAGCATTCCCAGGGGGTGTGATGATAACTGCTGCTCTGGCTTTTTTATGCTGTGTTCAGACCACTGCATCAAAATCAACGATCTAAAAATGTATCACTTCAAAATATTTGCTAGTGTCACCATAGACATACATACATAACACCCCCAGTGTGATGCCACCTACCTTCTCCTCAGGGTTTGGAGATGTACAAAGATGACTGGAACAAAGTGTCGGAGCATGTGGGCAGTAGGACCCAGGACGAGTGCATCCTTCACTTCCTGCGGCTGCCCATCGAGGACCCCTACTTGGAGGAGGCCGCTACTGCACTGGGCCCCCTGGCATACCAGCCCGTGCCCTTCAGTCAGGCAGGAAACCCTGTCATGAGCACCGTCGCCTTCCTCGCCTCTGTGGTCGACCCCAGAGTGGCATCAGCTGCTGCCAAGTCTGCTCTGGGTACAAAACTCTGCTCATGTTACTATGTAGTATGTCATGATAGTAAAATTTCAAACTCAATTTTCATATTAAGGAATACCATACCATAATGATACCATAATGATAATAAAAGCACACTTTCTTCAGACAATAGAATGTGATTTTCCACATTAAATCGTAGTACTTTCTTTTCTATTCCCATGTGTTCTTATATGTGTGTAATCCTCAGTGGTCCTGTAGGTTCCATAGTGCTCCAGGGGTGTATACTAGTCTATGTGCTCTTATACTTGTTCTGATACAGATCAACATCATTCTAAAGACATTCAGGAAAGGTTCATTCCTGTGAATGTGACTTTTTCAATATTTATACCTGCTCAAATGAGGTTCTTAGTTTCGATTCTAGTTTTAGTATCATTTCCATAAAACCTAGCATTCTAAATTGGTCTATGCAAAATGTAGCAATAGAATACAAGAAAACAAATGAAGAGCTTGAGGTATAAAAGACATTTTGTGCTTTGTGGTCTTGTTTTTATTTGCAAAAAAATGTCTGGTTTCTCAGCTCATAACCACAAGATAGTGTATATTGCTACTATAACCAACTGTTCCTGGGGTTCAGAGTGAATTAGCACTGGAGGCAGATCAATAAAAATTCAAAACCAAATATAATTTAAAGGAACTGTATGTAAGGTCATGTATATGGATAATTTTGATTAAATATTTAAAATTCCATATACAGTCCCTGACAAAAGTCTTGTCGCTTATCCATTTTGTAGAAACAAAAGCTTATAACCTGACTTTAAATTAATCGATTGGTTTTAGAAATGTCTCATATGAAAGCTAAAACCCTCCCAAATTATGCTCAATATACTAAAATAAATTTGCTTCACTGAAGAAAGATTGATCATTTAATGAACACAGAAAGGTCAGATTTTGGCAAGACAAAAGTCTTGTCGCCTACAGAAAACTGAACAAATAATTTACTTCAAATACAAAAATATGTTGCATAACGTCAGTGAATTAAGTAGTGGTGCTGTGAGATCCATATTTAATATCTTGTATGACTTCCATGAGCTTGAAGGACTGCATCCATGCGGTTCTACAATGATTCATACAATTTGTTGATGAAGTCATCAGGAATAGCAAAGAAAGCAGTCTTACATGCCTCCCAGAGTTCATCAAGATTCTTTGGTTTTGCCTTCCATGCTTCCTCTTTCATTCTACCCCAGACATGCTCAATGATGTTCATGTCTGGTGACTGGGCTGGCCAGTCCTGGAGCTCCTTGATCTTCTTCGCCTTGAGGAACTTTGATGTAGCGATAGAAGTATGTGATGGAGCACCATCCTGCTGCAAAATTTGACCCCTTTTATGGTTGGGAATGTAAGAGGTAGCTAATACTTCTTGATATTTTAGGCTATTGATATTGCCTTCCACCCTGCAAATGTCTCGCACACCCCTGTACTGGATGTAACCCCAGACCATGATTTTTCCGCCACCAAACTTAACTGTTTTCTGGGTGAATCTTGGATCCATGCAGGCTCCAGTAGGTCTCCTGCAATATTTGCGGCGGCTGTGATGTAATTCAACTGAGGATTCATCTGAGAAATCCACCTTCTGCCACTTTTCCAGTGTCCATCCTTTTAGCAGGCTGTGGGCCTTGGCAAATGCCACACGGTTTTTTAATTGCCTTTTGTTTAGTGCTGGTTTCTGTGCACTGATTCGACCATGGAGGCCATTTCGAGACAGAATTCTACAAACTGTTCTGGTTGACACAGGGACTTGAGGTGACCAGGCCTGGTGGAGCTCTGCTGCAGTGGAAAAGGGGCTGGCCTTGGATTTTCGAATCAACAAACGGTCCTCCCGAGCAGTTGTCTTGCGGGGTCTGCCGGACCTGGGCTTGTCAAAAACATCTCCAGTCTTTTCAGATCTTTTTCTTATTCTTTGTACTTGACGCTGAGACACATTGAAGGTGTCAGCCACCTCAGCAGTGGATCTGGTCTTCAGCCTCTTGATAATTAACGCTTTGGTCTCAGGGTGGATCTTAGGCATGTTGTCAGAGGTCAAGTTGCAGTTGATGTCAAGGTCTGGTGTGCTGGGGTTCTTTTTATACACACCCACTAATTGATTGATCAGTAACTGATCACAGGTGAGGCTGTAATCTAGGATTGGGTGCATCATATGACAAGGCGACAAGACTTTTGTCTTGCCAAAATCTGACCTTTCTGTGTTCATTAAATGATCAATCTTTCTTCAGTGAAGCAAATTTATTTTAGTATATTGAGCATAATTTGGGAGGGTTTTAGCTTTCATATGAGACATTTCTAAAGCCAATCGATTAATTTAAAGTCAGGTTATAAGCTTTTGTTTCTACAAAATGGATAAGCGACAAGACTTTTGTCAGGGACTGTACATGACCTAACTGTGACCCCAGATACAAGGTAAAATATAGCCTTTTCTAACTACAATTAATGCTGATTTATTCTTATTCACAAAAATACTGGACGTCATGGTCTAGTTGGTTATGTTATAATTTGGTGTTTTGATTCTCAAGACTATCTGATTATCCAATCAGAAAACAGAACTCCAGCGCCTGCAGCCAGTCCTGAATCAGTGCTAGTGCATCCGCTGCAGCTCAGGGAGTGAGTTCTGGAGGGTCTGAGCTTCACAAGAGGCATGGCCTGACCATATCGCTGTTCCACCATGTGTCCAGTGTGTTGAATGTGATTTCTTGTGTGTTTTTCAGAGGAGTTTTCTCGTATGAAGGAGGAGGTGCCAGCAGCTCTGGTGGAGGCTCATGTGCGGAGGGTGGAGGAGGCGGCGCGGGTCAGTGGGAGACAGGACCCTCTGTTTGGGCTGGAGGGGAGCGGCATCGCAGGCACTGCCATGGAAGAAGGTGAACGGACAGGTACTATACACACAGCACTCATGAGTATAGTAAATATTCACTGTATTATATACACAGACAATCATACTGAAGCATTGGTGTGACAAGACATGAATTTGAGCTGCTTGTACATGAAATAATAAATGCATTCAAATCAGTCTGATATTTTCTGTCAAAAGTGGATATGTAGAAGAAGACAGACTGCAAAAATGCAAATGGTCTGAGGCACTCTGTCTTGGAAGTGTGCTTGATTTATGCCAGTATATGATGTATTTTCAAAAAGTGAATGAAATGGTTTTACTGCAGGTTCTGTAGGGCAGAACAAGCACACATATTCAGAACATAATTTAATTAAACCCTTTTTTATTTCACCATTTTGATAACTTTAATAATACTGTAAGTAATAATTGTAGTTGAACTACAACAAATGCAGTACAATACAATACAATAATACAACAAATACACCAAAGATTCACCAAAAAACGTATAGTACATTTTCTATTTGCACTACAGATAAGAATTGGTATTGTAAGACTTTTGATAAAATTCCCTTTTTAAGAATGACAAAACCTTCCACCTTTTCTCCTGTTTAGATTCTTGTCGTGTCTCAACGTTTGATTTTAATTAAACTGATTTTGATTTTTTTTTTGTAGAGGAGAGCAATGAGGAAAGCAAAACTGAGACTCCACCAGCTGAAGAAAAGAAAGAGGCAAAGGTATGGTTCTGTGCAATAAAATATTTCCTTAGAATGTATTTAAATGCTTGTCTCCATGGAGATGGATAAGTTTAATGCCATTCCGAGGCACACGGGTCTCCAGCCAGGAGCTCGGGAGCTACCAGTATCTCTGCACCCGCTTTCAATTAGCTCGCCAGGGGATTTCAGAATTATATTGTGCTGAATAATACTATTTACTAAAATAGTGAGTGAGTTACTTTTTGGTATTTTAGGAAATAGTAAAAATGTAGATTGAAGTCATGACACTTGTAAATGCATGAAGTCTTAGTACTTTTTTTCTGCATAAATAGTTTTGCATGAACTCCCCCTGCAGGTGTAGTCTTGTGAGTGCAGTTTGGGTCAGATACACAGATACAGAATAGTTTTGAGAGCTTTTGCCACGCCCCCTTTATAGTGGACTAATGATCGGCCGCACACATCTTTAGTCGACTACAGCACCACCATGGAGACATGCAGGTGACTGTGAGTCCAGAACAAACCAAGACTATACTGTGTTTTGTGTCGTGATGTTGGACCAGTGTAATGATCCATGGTGATGTCACAGGAAAAAGATGGCGGAAATGAGGAAGAGGAGAAACAGCCGGAGAACGGGAAGAAAGAGGAAGAACGGAGAGAAGCAGAGGGAGAGAGAGAGACAGAGAAGACAGAACCTGAGGGTACGAAAGGGGTGGGGTTATATAGAGAACATTTTAACCAGTGCAAAAATATACAATATCTACATTTATAGTTTTCATTCAGGATATTGATATTGATTTGAATAGTTTGGATTTATTTTTTTGTAAATAAAAAAAATATATACATTTCAAGAAAAACTAACAAACAAAGAAAAATGATATTAAATTATTAATAATAATATAATAATTATATTATTTTTCTCTGAAACATGAACCGGTCAAAGATGCTTTCAAACTATTCCTACAACATAGACTGACTAACTACATTACATTTTACTTTAACATGTATGTGCACAATTTTTCAAATTAAGAGAATTATTCAGTGTTTCAGTTGTCTTTACTGTAGATATTCTGTTTTGATTTTAATTATGAACAATTAGTACTGAAATAGTTGTTTTTTTCAGGTGATGGAGAGAAGGAGAAAGAGGGTAAAGAGAACACAGAGGAGGCACAGAGAGAAGGAGAGAGTGAAGGAGAGAGGAAGACCAAAGTGGAGCGAGAGGTCGGGGAGGGGAACCTGGCCACAGCTGCTGCTTCTGCTCTGGCCGCCGCTGCTGTCAAAGCCAAGGTAAAACATCACCATATTATATTTACATCGGAGCGGTGGAGAACAGGACCCAGTCATTTAGGGCTGGTCCCTAAGACGGCTCTTCAGATGTACTCAATAGTGATGGACGGCTTGTTTAATGCAACAAATATTCTGAAACTAAACATAGATATAAAATATAGATAGATCACATTATAAGCTTCATCTTGACGTCCCTTGCAGCCATGCACTCAAACGACAGATGATTTGAAAGCGTCTTAATTATAACGAGGCACTGGACTTATACTGTAGTGTTTAAGACACCCTAAGCACTTTAGCACTGGTGGATAGCTACTTCTGTTGCCACAGCTGCCCTGCGGCAGACTGACATAGTAGGCAATGTGAGCGTCTTGCCTAAGAAGAACACAATGACAGTTTCCACTGGCATCCCACTGTGGCACCTGATATTCCCTGCAGTCTCCCATCCAAGTACTGACCAGACCCAGCCCTGCTAAGCTTCTGAGATCTGACATGATCAGGCTTTCTAGAGGTGGTCACTTTTGAGAAGTGTTGATTTATTCATGACATTGTTATTATCTGTGCAGCACCTTGCAGCGGTGGAGGAGAGGAAGATCAAGTCTCTGGTGGCTCTGCTGGTGGAGACTCAAATGAAGAAACTGGAGATTAAACTGAGACACTTTGAAGAACTGGAAACCATCATGGACCGAGAGAGAGAGGCTGTGAGTAAAGGGACAGTACTGTTCTTATGCTCATAATGGAGGACTCTGAAGTAACGATGGTCTAATAAAACAATAAAAAACAAAAAATACATAAAGATTAAAATCATCTAGATGAAAATAATTCTAGTCTGTGATCATCACAATTGTTGTCTAGACCAGGGTTATCAAAAGTATCAAAAATCAGATCCTCAAATCTAATTAACTACTTAGTATCCCTAACACTACTAGTTAGTGATTATGTTACCAGACATTCAAAAACTACTTAAAGTTGTTTTTTTTTTTCTATTAGGGTTGTCTAAAGTATTGAAAGTCAGATACTAATCAAAACCCAAACTAGTATTGAAACTAGATACTAACTGGAGCAGGTATCAATATTAAAAATGTCCCATTGACAGGACAGAGCAGAACCTTTCCTGAATGTCTTTAGAATGATGTTGATCTGTATCAGAACAAGTATAAGAGCACATAGACTAGTATACACCCATGGACCACTATGGAACCTACAGGACCACTGAGGGATTATTACACACATATAAGGACACATGGAATAGAAAAGAAAGTTCTACCAGTGTTTTTTATTATCGGAATCAACATCGAGTAAATCGAGTATGGAGTCTATTCCTTAGTATGAAAATCGTTTTTGAAATGTTAGTAGACAACACTATTTGATCCTAAATGCCCGTCTGTGCCCAGTTGGAGTACCAGCGTCAGCAGCTGTTGGCCGACCGTCAGTCCTTCCACATGGAGCAGTTGAAGTACGCAGAGATGAGAGCGCGACAGCAGCACTTCCAACAGATCCAACACCAGCAGCACCAGACAGGGACCCCCCACGGCCCCGCACCCCCAGCCGGAGCCACCACACCCGGGCAACAGCAGCAGCAGACCACCCCCTCCTCCAGCTCCACACCAGCTCCTCCGCCCGCCCCCAGCCCAGCGCCCTCTGCCTCCTCTGGGACCGCGACAGAGACCACTGCCCCTGGAGCTCACACCAACTCCCCCTGCACCCCCGGACATGCCCCACCCAACCACCCCGGCGCTGGAGCCATGCCCACACTACATGGTATGTGTATGTTTGAGCAAATGTTCTTATTTATTTAAAGTTTTGTTAAAATATAATCAGAATCATTTCTAACGAAGTTGTCCAGGAGCCACCACCTGCTTATCTGCATTAAATGTGTCTATCTTACATTCAATCCAGGTTTTTGTTACTACTGGTGGTGCTGCTTCCATGTCTCCATAGAAATAAATATGTTTTATGCCATACTGTGGAACATTCCAGGCAAAATTACATATGCGTGGAGACAAGAAGATGATGGACACAAAAATGACATAGTGCACCTTAAAATTTAGTGAAAAACTGGGACTAAATCAGGACTAGGCTCTGTGTACAATTTGATCTCTATCTGGTTTGTGCCGAGTCGTGCTAAAATGAATCAATACTTAAAGATAAGACACTGATTTCATGTTAAAAAGTAAACAAATGATATGAATACATGAGTGGAGGACACTTCTGTGTTTAGAGAGAGACATGTTTGTGTCTCAGTGCAAATGAGGCATAATAAATATTAAAACAACACCACAAACTGAAGTATTCTACATATAAAAATAATTGGGTGGACTTTATTTTAATTGATATGAACATGTGGACTAAACTAAACCACACTGAGGAGTTTGAAGGCCGCTTTTGTCTCCTCGTGGCTTCAGCTTTTGCCTTGCCATCCCTCTCTCTTCCCTCCTCTCTCCTCTTCCCTCCTCTCACCTCTTTGCTTCCCTCCTCTCACCTCTTCTCTTCCGTCCTCTTTCCTCTTTGCTTCCCTCCTCTCACCTCTTCTCCTCTCTCCTTGTTTCCTTTGCACTCTCCCTCTCTCCTTCTCCTCTCTCCTATTCACTCCTCTTCTCATCTCTTCTTCTCTGTGCTCGACTCTTCTGCCATCTCCTCTTCACTCTTTTCTCCTCCTCCTTTCTCCATATCCATATAGCTTTCTCCTCCTCCTCCTTCTCCTTTCATCTCTCCTCTCATATCTTCACTCCTCTCTCCCTCTCTCCTCTTTTCTCAATCTCTCCTCCTCTGTCCTCCCCTTGTCTCCTCCTCTTCTCCTTTGTCTCCTTTGCACTCTCCCTCTCTCCTTATCCTCTCTTATTTACTCCTCTTCTCCTCATTTCTCCTTCTCTGTCCTCCACTCTTTTGCTATCTCCTCTTCACTCCTCTCGTCTCTTTTCTTCTCTTCCTTTCTCCATATCCATACTGCTCTCTCCCTCTCTCCTCCTCTCGTATCTTCACTCCCCTCTCTCCTCTCTTCTGCTCTCTCAATCTCTCCTCATCTCTCTTCCTCCGTCCTCCCCTCGTCTCCTCTGCTCTGTCTCTTTCATCCTCATCTCTTTCTTTTTCTAACTCCATATTATAATCTCCATTTCCAGAGCACCACGGCCCTCACCCCGGAGAGACCCACCCCCCCAACGCTCCCGTCCCGCCCCCTCAGTGAAAACGACAGGTCTGAATGAACTTTGACCTTTGACTCCTGCCTGAACCCCTCCAAACGAAGATGTTAACGATTCAAGAAAAGAAACAAAAACTATTCCCCAATTTACTCCAAAACGGACAAATGACGGTAAAATTGTAACCTTTTTTTTGGATTTTAAAAACACTTAACCCAGTATTGATTTGAATAAGCTACCGAGTGGGTGACTCGTCCTTCGCTGTTCGGATCGTCTGGTTTTATCTATATGCTGAAACTCCCAACAAGACTCAAAATTCCAGTGTTTTCGCCGATTTCCGAAAGGTACAAAATATGTAAGTTATATGCACTTTTAATACGTTTACTTCGTCTCAATGGAAGGCTTGAAATATGGATGAATTTGAACTTAAGCACTTATATTATTATCATTGTATTGTCTTAAAAACTGGGATGGTTTACTCTCATATAGTGTTACATGGACAGTGGCTCTACAGGGTCTAATGGTCGCATGTCTAAAAATGAAGCTGACTCAAAGTTGGTGTGAATGCAGTTTGAAATAAGTACTGTAAAAGTAGTTAGGATCGTTTGAATCTTTTGTTGCCCTCTAGTGGTACTCTATTGTAATACAAGGGAAAGATGTGAAGGTATTGACAGTGTATGTAAAGCTGCGATTCTCAACTGGTGTCGTCAAGGCAACTCGAGTTTTTCTTAATTCATTTTGGTAAGAATTATAATGTTTTACAACTGGCCAGGGCTGAACTTAATGGTTTTGTGTGGCAAAATGTCTGGTGTATTCTCCACCAGCTTCATAAATCTATCCCATCACCAAATCTTCAACCAACAAAGTCCACAAAGGATTTCAATTATTAAATTAAAAATGTATTAATGAAAAATCGATTTCATGATGTAGATATTGGCATAGATAGATAAATTTGTTCTGTTTTAATGCTAAAGATACATTCTAACTGCACAAATCTAGCTATCTATGCTAATATCGACAACATGAAATCGATTTTAAATTTTAATTCTAGAATCAGTCAGAGTGAACAAGTTACTTATGTTTTATTCGTTACCATAGCGTTAGTTTTGCTCAGTAGTTCACTAATGCTCGTCGCTGTTTTCATCTTTCTTCCCTTGATAATTGTGGCTAAATTCTTGTTGGTTGAAGATTTGGTGAGGGGGCAGATTTATGAAGCTGGTGGAGAAAACGCCACATTTCCACACACATTTTGCCACAGAAAACCATTAACTGGAAGTTCCTACAGCGGCACACTTCTGAAAAAGGTCTATTAATTGCAACTTATAATAATAATACTAATATGTCACTGTGACTTCTGGGTGTTTTTTTTTTAAAGTCAATACAGTAAAATGAATTTACCTTGTTGACATGTTTCGGCTGCTGCTGTAAGCCATCTTCAGAACTGTCACCGGTGTTGGTGGTTTACTGTATTGTCTTTAAAAAGAACCCAAGAAGTTTAAGTACATAAGAAGACAAAATGAACATCTCTGGTGTAATATGTCACTATGGTCAATATATATGAAAATACATATTCTTTTGCGTTATAGTTGCAAATAATCTGTATCCATGTTACTAATGGGAACCAGATTGTACTGCTTCTATCATTTTTAGAAGACAAAAGTAGACTTGATATGAAAAATTACTTTACCATTTAACCTTTCACTTCTTGCATTTATTTAAATAGTGTTTTTATTGCTCAAATATCCATTGAAAATCACCTCTCCAGCTTATCTTGGGGTGGGGGGTTTTGTTTCGTTTTTCCATAGAGGTAGAAAAAAGAATCCCATACTGTGGAATATTACAGATACAACAGCTCCATTGGAATTAGTATTAGAACAATTAGTATGAAAAAGTATTTTATTCATAAACAGTAATAATGGGACGAGACATAATTTTCACGAGACGAGACACACCGCGAGATTGGGTCCACGAGAACGAGACAAGATGAGATTTTGACATAACTTGTAATAAATAATAATAATAACGCAGTGCAATCCATTTCACAATTTTGGTGTCACTATTTTTATTTATTTTATGTAATACTTAAGTGGTCTTTGTATACTGCTTTTTTGAACTGCAGCTTCTTAAAAATTGTACCAGCTGTTAACTCTTTTTCTGTCCAAGCCAAAGGTAAATCCAGGAGGAAAAAATCTCACGAGATAATTTTTCTTACAATTTGCTACCAAACATTTCCCGTTTTGGTCCAGACCCACCAGTTGAGATCACATGCTCTGATTAAACTCATATCTGAATCATTTCTGGCAGCATTTAATAAATAGAATACGTTTGTGTGGAAGGAGTTAGTAGAGGAATGTAGTTTGACAGATCTGGTATCTAACATGTATTTATTCATCTACCAAATGTTTTATACTCTTGTTTATCTATTCAACAGTGTTTAGGACTAGTATTTTTGGTGCGTTTTATGTCGGGCGACATGTTCACGAAAGTAAAAGAAAGCTAAGCTAGCACCTTAAACCGCTGACAATGAAGGTTACCATGCCAACAGTATCCTCATGTTTATATTTTAATGTCCATTTTATATGATTTTTTTTTTTACATGGTATCTTGTTACATTTGTAGTATTACTTGTGAGTGAATGAGTGAGCATGCCATTGATATCTGTAAATTGTATTCCATTGAATTTTATTTGAATTACAGTGTCAATATTACAGCAATCAGATATAACATTATGACCAGTTCATTAGACACATGCTCTTAGAATGTGAGTGTGTTAAAAGGTAAAGAAATAAGCAAGTTTAATTCTAGGTTAGTCCTTGATCAGACTTGGGTTAGACCTGGTTTTGTTACTGGTTTAGTCTTGGATTTTTCCTGGTTTAAACCCATTTTAGTCTTGGTTGCCAGTCTGCAGAGGTCAGTATCTATCCGAGCTGATTAAGACCTGGTTTAGATCTGGGTTAGACTTAGTTAAGTTCATGATTAGTCTAGGTTTAGTCCTGGTTTAGTGCAGCTATTGGAGGGTGTACGTCGCCCGGAGTGGTCATTATCTACTGGTTCAGGCCATGGTTAGTCCTGGATTAGTCTCAGGTTGGACATGATTCAGACCTGGGTTAGTTCGATCTTGGTTCCCAGTCTGCAGTAGTCTGTATGTATCAGAGGTGCTTTAGACCTGGTTTGGTCTTGGTTTAGTTCTGGATTAGTCCTGATTTCGAACTGGTTCAATGTGTAATTAGTCCTGGTTTAATCTCAGGACAGACCTGGTTTAGACATAGTTTTAGTCTTGGTTCCCAGTCTGTAGTGCTTTTTAGTCCTGGGTTAGTCCTGGGTTAGTCTCAGGTTGGACATGGTTCAGATCTGGTTTAGTTCTAGCTTAGGTGGTTTAGACCTGGTGTAGCCCTGCGTTAGACTTGGTTTACTTCTGTATTTGTCCTGGTTTAGCCCTGTTTAAACCCTGGTTCAGTGCTTGGTTAATCCGGTTTTAGTTCCCAGTCTGCAGTGGTCAGTATGTATCAGACGTGATTTTATCCCTGGTTAAGACGTGGTTTAATCCCAAATTACAGCTAAAACTCTGTCTATAAGTGGTTATAATGTTATGTCTGATTGTATTTTTTGTATGTCAAACTTTCAAATTATGAAAAAAAACAAAAAAACAAAAAAAGACTTTGTTCGGGACGTGACAAAGAAGTGTCATAAAATATGAAACTTTTCCAGTATCGGGGCTCAAGCCAAAACCAGACTTCTTTTACTCGTGTTCCGTGGACTTTGTGAAATGACCTAAATGTGTGTTCAGTTGTGTATGTTTTTTCACTTCGCTGAACGTAGCAGTTATCTCATTGATTCTAAACTGTAGTGAATTGGTTTGAAATCATTCTGGCAGTTTGTATCAAAAACTGAAACTGCAAAAAATAATGGTTCAAGTTTTAAATAAAAAAATCCTGGGAAAATTTAAAAAGTGAATAGGAGTTCATTTGTTGGTTTGTACATTCATGAGACATTTTCTATACATATGCATTATATAACTTTTCCGGTGGAGGGTCAGCCACCTGCTTGTATCCTGAACATGTTATTGTCTATTTAAGTGTTAAGCTTAAGGAAACAAGCAGATGCCATAAAGCCAAGTTACAGGTCAGATCTATGAAGAGGCGACCCTGCTCACACAAAGAACATAAGATTAAAAAAATGCATATAATAGAAAAGATGGTGGATAGATGCATTTAATACCATACTGTGGAACTTTCCTAGCAAAGCAATGACATCTGCTCGAAAAAGAGCAGGTGGCGGACCTTCTAGCAGAAAAGTTACATAGTACAGCTTTAACTTTCAAATAATCTAAATTGGTTTCTTCAGGTCACCATCTTTTCTTCAGTCTAAAATGGAACGGCTTTCCAATTCCACGAGCTAAAAATACATTGTCCTACTTACAGAAAATGGCAGTTCTGAGCGACTGGTCTGAATTTGCCTCTTCAGTCAAATCATTTGGGTCCTAATATTGATTTGTTTTTAAATTGTTGAAAAGGGGTAATCATAGGGCTGTTAAGTGGTGATGCTGGAACTAAATATATACTGTAATATAAACTGTATCTGGGTCCAGTGGAATTCCTTTCATTATAATGGCATTAGGCACGTTTTAATCTGCACCAGAGTTTTGAACAGTGTTTTTTCTGAGTGTACTGTACTTTGGTTTTACTCTTGTATGTAGAGGTGATTTTCAGACATTCATTCTCAAACTTTGACCCCCTCTAGCCCTACAAACATTTTAATTCTTAAAGAGAGCATATGTAACATCAGCTATTATGAGTTATAGCAATCATAAAAGAGCTGTATTTTGAATGATTCATGCATGTTTGAGTAATCTGGTATTGTTCTGTAATTGCTAAAAAAAAAAGTTTTCACCTACACCCACTACTCCCTACTTCCTCCTGGTCATATGTAGTGTTAAAAATGTGTAGCCAATTTTCAACAAAAACAGTATGGAAAAAAAATCTGCTTGCTACAGTGAAATGCCACTAAAGAGATGGGGCCAATCAGATCTGCAGTTTTAAACTGGAAGTCAATGGAGCCGGTCAGTCAGATCAATACTGAACATGAACAACATGTACATGAACGAGCTATGTGAGAAATGAGCCACTTCCAAATGGTAAAACATGGCATTTTATTCAATACTGAGGTGACATTTTCCTTATTCACAGATCCACAATGGGAAGGTCCGAAAGACACTCGCCAAAAGTGGAAATACACGGATGAGGTTCACGAGGGACAGAAAAGGCACTGAAACTGAAACCAAGCAGAGCGATTTAAAGAAAAAAAACAACAAAAACACAGAAGCGTCAGACGAAAGACAAAACTCAAACATGGAAAGGGTTAAAGCTGAGGTCGGGGTTTGTCCAGTGTTTAACCGCTCATCACCATCCGCACGAGCTCTGTGAAAATGAGCAAAACACAGAATTAAATGCAGCAAAACTGGGACTAAACTAGGACTAACAAGAACCGGACTTGAACAGAACTAAACCAGGACTGCAACAGGACTAATGACTGGATTGTCAGCACTTTAATGGGAGCAAAACCTTTGGGACTTAATCATTTAAAATAGGCAGTAGAGACACTTTTTTTAGACATCTATTTATTCATATTTAAAGGAGCATTGTGTCACTTTTCTGGTGGAGGGTCCGTTAAATGCTTTGAGATGTTATTGCTTTGTCTGGAATGTTCCACAGTATGGCATTAAACCGTTCTATTTTCACGGAGAACAAACCAGACCAAGTTACAGGTCAGATCTGTTTTTCTAGGTATTTTTGAGCTATAAAGTAGAGCTGTTTAATGTCATACTGCGGAACATTCCAGGCAGAGCAATGACATCTCCATAGAAACAAGCAGGTGACGGGCCCCCAAACAGAAAAGTTACACAATATTTGACTTACTTACAATACTTTACGTTACTTAAAATGCATTCACCTCACCAAAACTGGGACTAAACTAGAACTAAACCCCGGAACTGAAACTGGACTAGACCACAACTAAACCAGGACTGCAACAAAACTAGTGAGTGAGCAAAACCTTGGACTTGTTCATTTAAAATAGCTGTTCAAAATGGTGTCTCTTTACTGTATTTATTCATATTTAAGAAGAGGAATGATGGACAAGATTTGATTTACCCTTTGACACAATTTTTGACTAAAACTAAATGTTTGTATTTTTTGATGCACTCATGTGGCCTGCTCTGTCCCTCAGTTGTTTTTTTAGTTTGTTCCATAGACTGTATATATAAACGGACATGGCTAACGCGCTGGCCGCCATGTTCCAAACAGGAAGTTCGCAGGGAGGCTCTTCTGGCTCCTTCTGACCCTGATTCCCATTGACTTGCATTGGAATATTGTGGCCCCTCTCTGTAACTGCTGCTGTGAGCCTCGTCATTTTGGTCTTAATGTGTTCATATTAACCTGAGCTATTTCATAGTGAGCACTGCAAGCTTCATTTGAGTGAAGCCGGAATAATACATCGAAAATATTTGGTCATGAAAATCACCATTAAAAACAAATGAAAACAGGTCTAACATCAGGACTAAACCGGGCACAAACCAGGGGGCGGGAGCACATTACACCAGTTTTAAAATCACTGCATTGGCTCCCTGTGTGTTTCAGGATCGATTTTAAGGTTCTTTTAATGGTTTATAAGTGTCTTAATGGTCTTGGGCCTTCTTACCTCTCAGAGTTACTTTTACCTTATGAACCCTCGCGGCCCCTGCGCTCCTCCGGCAGCAGGCTCCTAGTTATTCCCAGAGTCAGGACACACACTCACGGCGAGGCGTCATTTCAGTTTTACGGCCCTCACCTCTGGAACTGTCTGCCGGAGGACCTCAGGGCCGCAGAGAATGTTAATGTTTTTAAGAGCAGGCTCAAGACCCACCTTTTTAGTTTAGCTTTTAGATAGCTTGTGCTCTTACTGCCTTTGGTTATAGTTATTTGTGTTTTAGTTGTATTTGTTTTAGGCCATTTTATGTTCTTGTCCATGGCCTTTGCAGTGTTTTTGGTCTTTCCAGTCTTTCCTCTGCGGGAGCCCTCTGCGCCGGGGGTGGCGCTTTGCCTGTGGCTGGCTGGGTGCTTGGTTCTGGGTGCCTGGACTGAGGTTGACTTTTTGGTCGCGCCTCGGCTGGGTGCCCGGCGCCATTGCCTGGTGGCTGCAGCTGGTGTGCTGCCCCCGGTGCGGAGGGCTTCTGTGATGGCGTTTCCATACTTACTTGCATCTGTGCCCAGCCTTATGCGTGTATCTGATGGGTTTACTTGTGTGGGTGTGCTTACGGGTGGGGGCTGGGACCGATAGTGAGTGTGTGTGAGTGTGTGTGAGTGTGTGTGAGTGTGTGTGAGTGTGTGTGAGAGTGTGTGAGTGTGTGTGAGAGTGTGTGAGAGTGTGTGAGAGTGTGTGAGTGTGTGAGTGTGTGTGAGTGTGTGTGAGTGTGTGTGAGTGTGTGAAATTAATTTTTATTTTTTATTTTTTGTGATTTTAACTTGTAAAGCACTTTGTGTTGCACGTGTGTATGAAAAGCGCTTTATAAATAAAGATTGATTGATTGAAACCAGGACCAGTGTGAGCCCACGTATACTTGTGTGGTGGACACCTCTGCCACTCACAGTGTTAGTATTACTTCATTTCATTTAGATTTTCATGAAGTTAATTACAGCACACATAGTTTAATTTAATTCCATTATTTAGACTTGTATTCTAATTTGGGTGCACGTGTTTTAGTTAATTTAAGTCTGAATTATTTACTTGCACAGAGACAAACTACGCTGAAAAAAGGGGGTAGCACCGTTTAGTTTTGTTAGTTTGTCTAGTTTGTTTAAGGTTACTTTATTATCACTTATTATTTTCTGTATTATTATTTGCCTTTTGTTACTTTAAGTTAGTCAATTTAGTTAATTTAATGCAATTCCCCCCTCTTGTGTTCAGTTTTAGTTCGTCCTCCTGTATTTAAACACCTCTGTTCTTTGGTTGGGTTAGTTTTGTTCTGTTCAGTTTGATTTAATTTACCCTAGTAAGCCCGGCTTTTTGTTAATTATTTGTCTAATTTGAGCTTTTGTTAAATTTAGTGCTGTCAATCGATTAAAATATTTAATCGCGATTCATCTCATGAATGTCACAGTTGATTCACGATTAATCGCACATTTTTGTCTCTTGAATCATGATTTTAATTCTCTTATCAACATAGAAGAGTGGACAGGTGCCGCTTTGTGCCAATGTGTTTTTATTGCAAACCACAACAACTGTCAGTGAGACACTTTGTGTTGGATGTTTCACTCTCATGTTCCACTGTCATGAAGTGTTCTGCATCAGTGTGAGTGAAGTGCTTCTCTTCTGTCTTCAGAACAGTCAAAGTGACTGATGTTCCCACTGTGGGTGAAATAATGTGGGACGTGGGATAACGTGGGACGTTCAGTACTCTCCAGTTAGTGCGACTGTGTTTGCCTGATGTACTAAGGCCGGGGGAGAGAGGCTGTGGAGCTTCTGTCGCTGTCAGCAGTCCTTGTCGGGAGTGGGCGCAGATTCACCGTATGTTTTGGAGCGGACATTGTTTTGTGTTTTCCTCGTGTGGGTGACATTACTGCGTGTGAATGGGCGGCCGTGCCGTGCTTTGGCCCACCTACTCCAGCTGAGACTTCTCAGTTTCGTACAAATTGTTTCCTTCCTGTTTACAGCCAGATCCTGTAGTTTTTCTAATGTTACGAGCAGTGGCCACAGCTTATGAAAAAACTAGTTCACTAGGTCACAAAGAGTGTTAATCTAGCGATAAAAAAAATGAAAGGCGTTAAAATTGTTTTGCGTTAAGGCGTAAATAGTGCTATATTTTTGGGGATTGAAACAAGCTAAACTAACAAAGGAATCTCACAGCAGAACGTGTGCGTATCGGTCTAAACTTGTGTTCTGCATAAACACTGCACTGCCTGAGACTACAGTGTGATGATACAGTACCTTCATAGTTTATACAGCCGTTTGTGTCTTCATGTCCAGCTAAAAGGGTCTCCACTTCCTCCTCTGACATTTTCTCACCTAAACATGGAAATATTACACATTTTTGTACAAATTATAAAAAAACAAAAAAAAACAAAAAAAAAACTTTTTTCTCACACTTTGAACCCTGCGGCTTATACAACGATGCGGCTCATATATGGACGGATTATTCGTCTATGAACACAGCGGATGCGCGCGCAGCTTGAGTGCAGAAAGCGCCGCTGTCTGTGCGGTGAACATGGGTTAGGATTAGTTAGAACACTCGCTAGCGCTGTTGTCAGCACTAAAACAGTTTATCGCTGCGTGATAAAATAAGTTCTGCTGCTAAATGAACATTAGTGAGTGGGATACGTCTTAATGACCCGTATGTGTTAAATGCAGATGAGGCGTAAATGACGAGACGAAATGTCTCAAACTTCAGTAGCTGGACATCCACTCATACATGATCGATACAACTAACCCCGACCCCCGGGAGAGCCTGAAATCTGCTGAAATCCTACAAGACACTGACATGATCCCAGACAGGACAGCGGCTCTTTCTGCTCGAGACATGCGCTGTAGAGCGCCAAGTGACGGGGCGCAAGAGCGAAACAGGTGAAGAGGTGATGTGCTGAGGAAGATGCTCGTTTGATTTTGTTTTGAACAGTTATTTTGTGCTTCATGCACACACCCTCCTCATGGAAAACATACGAAGAAATGCATATGATGCAGCTTTGAAGTTAAAGACAATTGATCTGACTGTCAAAGAAGGAAACAGAGCTGCTGCACGTGAGCACGGCATCGATGAGTCGATGGTGAGACGCTGGCGACGGCAGTGTGACGGACTGACTCAATGCACAAAGACGACAAAAGCTTTCAGAGGCAATACAAGCAGATGCTCGGAACTTGAAAACTTCTTGAAGACGTGGACACCTGCGGCTTATAGACAGGTGCGGCCTATATATGTACAAAAATAAAATTCTTTGAAAATTTAGTTGATGCGGCTTATATTCGGGTGCGCTCAATAGTCCGGAAATTACGGTACATAAAAACATAAAAATCTACTGCTTGCTACTTAAAGAGGTGGTACTTTACTTCTATGTGGCATTAACTGCTAATACAAAATATTTAGATCTCATGTTTCCTTTAATCGTTTTGGAAATGCTCTATTCACCAGAAGCAACGTATCAACATGTTTAACATGTTTAATCCAGTTTTGTTATTGACGCTCTGAGTTTGTCTTTCGTCACTATTGGCCCTGTTCACAGAGACGCCTGGTTAGTTCCACTTCTCTCAAAAACTGCGGTGCCGCACAAACCTGTTCCGTTCATTGTCTATTGGGAATTAGCAGAGTCGTGCTAAAATAAATCTATATTTAAATATCAGACAAAACAACTTTATGAAAATACTAGGGACAAGTAGATCATTCAGATTGTAGCGCTATTTTAACATCACTAATTCATTTTCATTTCACTTGGCACTAGTTTCGAGACACAAACACCTACTTTTATATACACACCGAAGCTTCCTCCTATTTACATCGTAGCAAAGGTCTGAAGACGCCGTCTGTGATTATGTATGTGTAACCTTCTGTCCTCTGTCTGATATTTAAATATAGATTTATTTTAGCATGACTCTGCCAATTCTCAACACACAATAACTGCAGCAGGAAGTGCGGCGCCGCAGTTTTGAGAGAAGCGGAACTCGCCAGGCGGCTCCGTGATTAGGACCTATTGCGATGTGGGAGACTCACCCAGAGTGGTGAGGACGTGCCGCAGCTCCGCCCCCATCACGGTCCCAGTTCCATCTTTGTCGAACACTCGGAGCCCCTCCACCATGTCCTCAAACGTGGCCTGCTCTTTGTTTTTGGCGATGGCCTGAAGCATCGGCAAGAACTGCTCAAAGTCCAGCATCTTGTGGTTCATCTCTGCAACGGGAAATGGAAATGTGAATGCTGGAATAAAAATGTAATGAACAAAAGTGTGCAGTGCAAATAGTGGACACACCAGCTGCAAAACTAAAACTAAATGTACTAAAAAGAGATTTAAATAATTAAGATGGGCCAGTCTTGTGTTTAAAATGGGCTGCTTAGTTGGAATAATAATTTGAATGTCAAAACTTGCCAGTGGGTCCAAGCTGGTTTAAACAAAGGTTAATAAATGAAACAAACACAATCACTTAAAAAGATACACTATGGAACTTTCTGAAAGTGGCACATCACCTGCATGATTCCATGGAAATAGAAAGTAAAAAAAAAAAAAAAAAAAAAAAAAAAAAAAAAAAAAAAAATCATACTTTGGAACATTCTCCAGGTATGTTTTATGGCATATTGTGCAAGATTAAAGCCAAAGGAATGACATTTCCATGGAAACAAAGCGGAGCAGGCCCTCCTCCAGGCTAAATAAGAGTCAGGTTTGTGGAGATGCAAGCCTGGTCAGAGTAAGGACGCATCTTTTTCAGTACAGTAAAAACAATCAAAGTGAAAAAACAAAAAAAAATTCCAAAATCTTCTCCCTATGACATGTTTGTCTTGTCTTCATTTACTTTGACCTGAAATTCAATTATGATTAGAAATACTGTTCATCAAGGTCATGGACGACTGCTGTTTGAGCTTAAACAATCCATGATCTGAACCATCTTTCTTGTTCTGTAAAGCACTTTGAATAATTCTGTGTACAAATTGTGCTCTACAAATTCATTTTTTTTTTTAATTCGAGACTAACCCACCACCACAGTGATACAACTCTAGGGTTTGTGTTCAAGTACCTTCCATCTTGGGGTTGCCCAGGACCTTGATGACCTCAGCGTTGATGGGGTTTTGTCCCAGAGCTCTCATCACGTCTCCACACTGACTGAAGTAGATCTTCCCGTCCCCAGTACGGTCGAACAGCATGAACGCCTCCTTATACTCTGCACACACACAAGGGCAGTTCTGTATCGTCATTGTTGTATCGTAATCGAGTATCGAGTCAATTCCTTAGTATCTAAATAGAGTTTGAAATGTTTGTATTGTACAACACGACGATAATTCTCATCGCATTTAGTGTGTTAAATGTGCACTGTATAACTTTTCTGGTCACCACCTGCTTGCCTCCATAGAGATAGGGATTTTACATACATCTTAAGAACAACTACGAGCCAACCATCGTTGGACTGGTAAGAAAGCTGGAAAAGGACACTAAAAGGTTAGCAGAGAAGAGGAATCATTTACGCTTTAACCTGAGATGTCGACAGAACCAACTTATTCCCAAGGCTTTACAGAAGAAATCACCGGAACCAGGGCATAGGGCAGCCAGGTTAACCCAGCGTTACCTGAGAGGGATGCTCAGCCTTAGAATCAGCCGTCTCAATTATGACATTGAAAACTTAAAATTTGAAATAGACAATTTATTAAACAGATTAACGGTGCTAGTCCCAGAAGAAATGTTTCAAAGGATTAACGACTTTATAGCCACGGGACAGTTGAGACAACACAACAAAACCAAAGAACGGCACATAAGAAAGTTTACACAACTCCAAAATCACCATCAAACTAACCCCAAGGATCGGAGTAACAAAAGGAAGGAGGATAAACCTAGCCAAGCATTGCACAAAGAACGCTGGGTGAAAAATCTTTCCAACCGGGTGCTCTCTCAGGCAGAGAAAGAAGTACTTTCCAAAGGACTGAATTTTTCTGTGACTCCTAACCGCATCCCCACGGTGGATTACATCACAGCAGCAGAAACTGCCATCAGAAACAACAAGCTCACGGAGACAGAAGCTGGAGACCTTAGACTGAAATTAACAGCTGCACTGAGCAATGCCAAACCTCCACCCTCCAATGTAACACCGGAGGAAAGGAAGGCCATCGCTGCTCTGGAGAAGGACCACAGCATCAACATCCTCCCAGCTGACAAAGGGAGATGCACTGTGATCCTGAACTCAGCTGATTATGAGGCTAAGGTTAACAGCCTACTCAGTGACACCACAACCTACGAATTACTAAAACGGGACCCCACCAATGTGTACAAAAAGAAGATCATTGATTGCTTGCAGAAGTTGGAGAAGGAAGAAGTCATTGATCGACAGCTATATTACAGACTGTACCCTGGTGACGCCATCCCTGGCATCTATGGCCTCCCAAAGATCCACAAACAAGGAGTACCACTCAGACCCATTGTATGCAGCACAGACTCCATCACGTACAATGTGGCCAAACACCTAAAAACCATCTTGGCTCCGCTGGTGGGTAACACGGAGCACCACATTGAGAACACAGCCGAATTTGTGAACAAAATCAAGCATCTCCAGTTTGACCTGGATGAGACAATGGTTTCCTTTGATGTGACCTCTCTTTTCACTTGTATCCCTACATCGGTAGCGGTGGAGGCAGCAAGGAGGAGACTACTGGAGGATACCAAGCTAGAAGAGAGAACCAAACTTTCACCCGACCAAATCTGCCAACTGCTGGAAATTTGTTTAAGTACCACCTATTTCCAGTTCAGAGGAAACTTTTACAAGCAAATCCACGGCTGTGCAATGGGCTCACTGGTCTCCCCGATCATTGCAAACTTATACATGGAACAATTTGAACAGAGTGCCCTGGCCTCATATCCAGGCACTCCACCCACACACTGGTATCGTTATGTTGATGATAATTTCTCAAAAATCAAAATTCAAGATTTGGAACCTTTTACTGCACACATCAATTCTGTAGATCCGAACATCAAATTCACACGTGAAGATGCCAAGGATAACACATTGGCCTTCTTAGATTGTGCAGTAATGATAAGAGAAGACCGGCGACTCCAGGTAGAGGTCTTCAGGAAGCCCACACACACCGACCAATATCTGCTTTTTGATTCACACCACCCACTTCAGCACAAACTGGGAGTCATTCGGACATTACAACATAGAGCCCAAGTGGTTCCTACAAGCGCAGAGGGAAAGGAGAAAGAAGAACAACACGTGGAGAAAGCCCTCTCCGTTTGTGGATATCCTAAATGGGCGTTCAATAAAACGAAGAGAACAAAGAAACAGGACAACAGAGAACCAGAGCCCAGGAGAAAGGGTGTAACTATTCCTTACCTGGCTGGCGTTTCCGAAAAACTACAGAGGATCTTCAGACAACATGAAATCCCAGTCTATTTCAAACCCACAAACACTTTAAGACAAAAACTGGTCCATCCTAAGGACAAAACTCTGAGCCACAAACAAAGCAATGTGGTCTACTCCATTCAGTGTAGTGAAGACTGCAGTGAGCGCTACATTGGAGAAACAAAACAGCCACTTCACAAAAGGATGTATCAACACAGACGGGAAAACCAGGGTGGGCCGCAATCTGCCGTACATCTCCACCTAAAAGCCACAGGCCACTCCTTTGAGGACAGCGAGGTCCAGATCTTGGCCAGAGAAAAGAACTGGTTTGAGAGGGGAGTTAAAGAAGCTATTTTTGTCAAGAAAGAGAATCCTTCCTTGAACAGAAATGGGGGTCTCAGACATCATTTGTCTCCCATCTATAACTCTATCCTCAAACCTAAATCAAAACAAACTGGGAAAACAATGGGACTAGCCAGGTCAGGTCCAGAGGTGTGAAAACACCCATCATGGCCCTGAATGGATATGCTAACTACTCCCCCACTCCCACTCCATATTGAATAGACTCACATGACTAACAGAAACTGTTAACAACTCCATATTGTATCACCTGACCAACTGAAACTGTATTTAAATATGTGTTGTCTCAGAGTAATTTTCATTGTAATTAAGCTCCTCCCTTCAGGCAGATATAAAGCAGTGTCCGCCAGCATCTGACCAGAACTGAGGAAGCAGCTTGGATGAGCTGCGAAACGTATTCAACCAAATAAACTATGTCCAGTTGACAAATTAAAATTTTCTCCTTTTTTTGCCATGGATTCTACCTGGACGACTGAGGGATTTTACATACTCCATAGAGATGTTATAAAATATCTCACAGTATGGCATTAAACTGATTTATTTTTACGCAGACACCAGCTGACACCACTAGACAAAGTTATCGGTCAGATCTGTGGAGAGGCAACCCTGCTCTGTATCTGTACTAGACACAGTTTAATGCCCTTTAATGCAAAGAAATACCATCTCCACGGAGACAAGTAGGAGGGTGGTGGACCCTCCCCAAGAAAAGGAACTTTTGTGATTTGTGGGCCACATGTCCCGGCCTCTGTAACACTGCACATTCTGCACAGTACCACACATCCACATCATAGTGTCCTCATATAGAGACATGTCCTTCAGGCTGCAGCTGCACCTGTGAACACTCAATAGGCTCATTTGAATGAGCAGAGACATGATAGTGCAAGAACTGGTTCTGTCGTGACATTTGTGGTTCACTGAGCCACATGACAGGCCTTTGGCATCAAGTTTATTCAAACCAAAACATGTGTGAAAGCTGAGGAGAAAGAGGAGGTCGCCCTGAATGAGGTCATACGGTTTCTTTTATCAGTGACCCATTTTATGACAAATATGACTGATTTTTAGGTGTTAGGTAACCCATTAGTAGGACCGTGTCATATGATGTTACTGGGTTTCAAATGACATCACAGCACTGTATTTAATACAGATGGAGTCAGTTAAATTCATTAATACATAGAGTTCGAGGGTTTATTCACAAAGACAAATGATCAGATTCAACATTTGTGAATTTACCTTTTGGAGATTTCAACGTCATCTACAGGAAACTGTCTCTTAGCCCAATTGTTCATGAAATCAGATTGTTCATGATATATTGTCATTTTGTAAATATATCAAGGTAGGAACATACAAGATGGACAAGAAATAACTAAATTAAAAAACATACTCACTTCATAGTATCATAAATGTTACATAAGGCTGGGTCATAGATGTCCAAAAATCGATCACATTTTTGTTTCCCAGTAGTAGTCAAATACAATTGATTTTATTTTATTTTAAAAACAAGTAAGTATGACTTTCCACAAACAAGATACACTTTTAGATTAGTGCAATTAAAAATGAAAAAAGTCAAATTTATTCACTCAAAGTCTGAACTCCAAGCCCCAAGATACAAGGGGTGAGAAAAAGAACAGTTTTTTAGATGCATTGTCAATACTAATAAAACGATTCTGAATCGCCAAGAATTGGAATTTTAGATTTAACTAAAGCCGCCGCTCAGCCTGTTTGCCTTTCCACATGTCTCCTCCTCCTCATCATCCCTCCTCTTCCTTCCTCAAGTAAAGACCATAAGGAAACTAAATAATCTGTATTATTGCTGCCATAGTCCCAGCAGAAATCTGAGATTTTAAGACAATATGAATCCAATTACTTGGATATCCACTGATATCTGTAAAGGAAATGTCCTGAACCAGTGTCCTGCTAGTATGCAAATAATCATTCAAATACATGCTACAAACAACTGCACCGATCAAATCAGCAAAAACTACTCTTAAAACTGGTACATAGTTTACATAACACTAGTTTGCAAATTAGTATCACAGATTTTACATTCACACCAGTCAATCTGCATCCAGTTTATCCACACAAGTCAAATATTCTGATTACCAGGCTCCACTAATGAAGACAATCAAAAACATGCAAGACTTTTAAAAATAGTATTAGTAATCAAAAAACACTGAAGTGGTTTTCAGACAGTTAACTGGTGCATGAGTCAACAAAAATAGTTGTTTATCCATCAAATCACTCAACACTCTTTTACCTGGGAGGATCCAAAGTGGAAAACAGCTTAGCTATAAAGTTACAGACAATTTAAGTCATGTATTTTAACTTTTTTTTTTTTTTTTAAAGATCCTATATTACACAAAATGGACTCTTGTGAGCTTTATGTCATGTTAAAATGTTTCCTCCTCACAAACAGACCTGGAGTTGTGTTTTGTTTCATTCACATGTTTGAATAATCCTGCATTATGAGTCTGTTTACATCTCCAAAGCTCAAAACACTACATTTCACCTTGTGATGTCATGTAGTGGTAGTTTTCAAGTTAAGAGCTCCTTTTACATTTAGTTTGGTAGAGATTGGCAATTCCAGTACTTCGAGAATGTCTGGAGTTTAAATACACAGTGGAGCACTTCCTGTATTACCACATGACATCACAAGGTGGAACAAGGTGGAGTGTTTTCTGTCAGAGAGAAGAACTAAATATGCAGGTTTGTGTGTTAAACATGTGTGAATGAAACAAAACTCCAGGTGTGTTTGTGATAAGGAAACTACATCACATCATAAATCAGAAAATAACCCAACATGGGCCCTGTAAACAATGAATTAAACAGGTTTTGGTGATTGGACTTACCCATAATTTGGTCATCGGAGAAGTCAGACTGCGAGACAAAAAGACACACAAGAGGTTAAGGTGAAAACAGCACAAATACATCAATAATTTAACATTTTTTGACAATATTTTGCTCGAAATTGCATGGCTTGATTGCTAACAGCTGGTTAGCCGCACTGAACGCTGCGGGATTTGGGCCAAAAATACCGATGCGCATTTTCTATCCTTATCGATCCATTAAAAAACGAGCACGAACGCGATCTAAAGCGGATTCAAGCTATGCATATTTCCACGAAGGTTAAGCATGAAAACCGACACTTACCATGGTTGTAGAAGCGTTATCTGTGCGAGAAAGACGCGGTGCGGCTCAGGACTGCGTCGGGGTAAAGACAGGCTCCGGCACATCCACCGTGACGCAGCGCACTTCAGCCAATCAGTGCGCAGCGTTCCCTCCAAAGTATTTCTGGTATTTTTACTGAGTTACCTGGGTGTGGAGGTAAAAAAACAAAAAATAAAAAAACAAGACACACCAATTTGTAAAGAAAAATAGAACTGCTAATACTTCAATTCAAACAAGTCCTGTTAAATACCTACTGTCTGGGGATTTGAATTGTCATTTCAGACCATATTTTTAATTGATTATAGCTGGGTTTCAAAGGACGTCACAGCATTTACACCAAAACTATTTAATGGACATGAGGGAGAGGGGATACTTTTAGAACTTTCAATCCAAAAATAGACACAAAGTTTTTTTGTTTTGTTTTATTGCACTGAAAAGCCTAGAGGCATCCTTGGGTTTGCATCTCTCCTTGTCTGGTTAAGAATGTTCTGAAGTACAGTTTGGTTTTAGCTTTCTACCTCCACAGAATCATGCAGGTGGTTCATTTGCAGTCAAGGTCAAACTGAGTTCAAAGATCACACATATGAATTAGAAGGTTTGACATTTGTGTATTTCTTTTAGATGGATTCAGCGTGTCCATCTTGCATTTATTCAATTCCAGGTGGTTGAATTGCTGAAAAATACATTGAAAAACAAGCATTCTTACAGTGAGCGCCTCTCGCATCACCTGTTTGTCTCCTTGGAGATAAATAAGTTTAATTGCAACATTCTAAGCAAGCCACCAAAAAAGTTACTCAGAATTGGAAGAAAAAAAAAAATCTAAATACAGTTTTGATGATTTGATTGACTCATGAATTCATGTATGCAATATGATTTTGAAAATGTTGAATTCTGTAGTTGTCTCTTGTTCGATTAATAACAAAAATAAAAGTAGAAATCAGCTGGTTGGACCTGGAAGTGACATCATCACAACAATCCCATAGAAAATCATAATTTAATTGAATAAAATGACAATAATCATTTAGTGTGAGGCAGTTTCTATAATTTAATTGACCCACACATTCGCTGCAATTCATTTAGTATACATTATATTCCATTTGTAACTGAGTAAATGTTTATTGTCCTTCTTCCCCTGATCTCTCCCCACACTGAAACCTCACAAAGTCCAGAACTCGCGCCTGCTTCCCTTTCAGAAACTGTGCTACGGTTCGGCTCGGGTCGGCCAAAAACGTCTGTGCCAAAAGTCGAGTCTCTCCCTCTCCACACGGGAGATCCTCCATGTTCCCCAGAGCCACAGGGGCCTCTCCCACCACGTGCTGCCCCAGTTTACGCCCCAAAGCCCCCTCCTCTCCAGCTGGACCCCCCTGGAAGACCACCAGGGCTCCGTACCGCCCCATCACCACCTCCGCCTGCCCGGGGACAGAGCCGTGCACGTAGGAGCCGATGTGCCAGTCCGAGGGGACGCCCAGAGTCACTGCACGCTTCACAGACATGTTTTCACCGAGACGACCTGAAGGAGGAGGATACAGAGGGATGTGTGAGGATAATGAAGTCACTGATTTCTGGATGCATGTAGGTGTCAAGTTGTTATTGACAAATTGGTGTTACTGATGTTAACATAATGATAGTGAAAAGTAAATATTATATTTGTAAATATTCTCGATTTAGAAGTCTTCAGTCTCCATATTTCAACCTTGATAATATGGAGACTGAAGACAGAAATATCTTAGAAATGATCATTCGACTTATCGAAAATTAATTTCTGACTAGTCAACTACTAAAATAATTGTTAGTTGCAGCCCTAAAACCAAAATACAAATATGTTAGGACTGAAACTACCGTATTTTCCGGACTATTGAGCGCACCTGAATATAAGCCGCATCAACTAAATTTTCAAAGAATTTTATTTTTGTACATATATAGGCCGCACCTGTCTATAAGCCGCAGGTGTCCACGTCTTCAAGAACGTTTTCAAGTTCTGAGCATCTGCTTGTATTGCCTCTAAAGCTTTTGTCGTCTTTTTGCATTGAGTCAGTTCGTCACGCGCCAGTCGCTCTGGCGCTCTACTGCGCATGTCTCGAGCAGAAAGAGCCGCTGTCCTGTCTTGTATCATGTCAGTGTCTTGTAGGATTTCAACAGATTTCAGGCTCTCCCGGGGGTCGGGGTTAGTTGTATCGATCATGTATGAGTGGATGTCCAGCTACTGAAGTTTGAGACGTTTCGTCTCGTCATTTACGCCTCACCTGCATTTAACACATGCGGGTCATTAAGACGTATCCCACTCACTAATGTTCATTTAGCAGCAGAACTTATTTTATCACGCAGCGATAAACTGTTTTAGTGCTGACAACAGCGCTAGCGAGTGTTCTAACTAACCCTAACCCATGTTCACCGCACAGACAGCGGCGCTTTCTGCACTCAAGCTGCGCGCGCATCCGCTGTGTTCATAGACGAATAATCCGTCCATATATTAGCCGCATCGTTGTATAAGCCGCAGGGTTCAAAGTGTGAGAAAAAAGTAGCGGCTTATAGTCCGGAAAATACGGTAATTTACTGATAAAGTGCTACAAAAAATAGAAATTATTTAGCTTTAAAACAGAAACAATAAAAATGGCAACTAGAATATACATTGACTCCTGACCATGTTGAAAGAAGAGGTTTGATCACTCAGACAAAGCAGTAATTTAATATTTTTAAATTTGTGTTTATGATGAAAAACATTTTGTATGCAAGTTTAGTCTTTCAAAATGTAGCAGCTTCACTTTAGCTTAATTTGGGTGAAATTAACTAAAACCTAAAAAACTGATGTTGTTGGGGAGTTGTATTAACTGAATCCATCCAGGACTGTACATTTCACTGACCGATTACAAAAGCCACGTGGTCGGCGAGAGTGACTCCTTCAGTGAGAGTGAGTTTACTGAGGTCCTCTCCTCCCAGAAGACTCTGAAACACGAGGAGAACTATGAGAACCATCCAAAATGTCATTCACACGTTTAGGACTGGACAAACTATGGCTATTACATTAAGTAACAACAGGGGGCAGCAAAGGACAATTCTAAAACAATAAAAGTGACACTTAAAGACTGAAGTCATTTACTGTACAAAGTAGAACATTCCAAAACGTTGGTGTACAATTTAATTTATGTTTATGTTAAGAGAGTGAGAGTTGAGATAAGGGAATTAATGTTTAAACAAAAAATAATTTCTGTGAAGTGCAGATATTTGTGAAATACACAAAGTCCCCCATAGTCAAGAAACAAAACAATACGAATGGTAAAATGGTCCAAAGACTGAATAAATAGAATCTAATGTAGACCTTAGCAGCAAATATAATGTTTTAACGTTACCTTGACATATCCAGTGTGATTCTGAGTTTTGTTTTTGTGATGAGCCAAAGTGGCAAAAGCGACGGCCTT
Organism: Taenioides sp. WSHXM2023; assembly: GCA_029959045.1. Classification (NCBI taxonomy): domain Eukaryota; kingdom Metazoa; phylum Chordata; class Actinopteri; order Gobiiformes; family Gobiidae; genus Taenioides; species Taenioides sp. WSHXM2023. The sequence continues at coordinate 3,100,017 of CM057087.1, read as the reverse complement.
CACCAGCTCCTGGAACTTCTCATTACGAGCCACAAAGTCGGTCTCACAATTCACCTGCACCCAAGAAAACAACAAAATATATTCTAAAAGTGTCCTTCCAAATGATAAAAAAAACAAACTTATAAGTCTGCTCATTTCAAAAACTCTTCCTGGATTACCACCTAATGATGTCACAAGGTGGCTCTGAATTACAAGAAATATGCAGGGTTACGAGATTAAGAGACTCAGGAGTGTTGACTTCCAAAAAATTGGCCAATGTTTATATTGTTAATGGTTAATTAGTATGCCTGCCACATGGTTCATTCATTTTCACATTTTGACCTGGTTCAAACTAATGTTAAAAATATGATTCATATTCATAATTAATAGCTCTGCAACAGGAGAAAGAAACAGAATCATTGGCAGTTAAACTAGGAACAAGCTTTGGCGTTATGGTGCAATATTAAACAAAGAATAATATAACTATGATAAAATAAAAATTCAAATAAAGTAAAAAATAGACTTCCATCCATCCATCCATCCATCTATCTTCTCCCGCTTAATCCGGCTGGAGCACGCTGCCCATTACTCTGTGCACCAGACCCAGACCCCCTATGAACCCCTCTGCAGGTGGTGAGCCCACAGGAGGGAGGAATTCCTTGACGGTCCTTGATTGTAAACTGTTCATAGGGGTGTTGCATGTTTTTGGTTGATGGGGGGGAAACCGGAGTACCCGGAGGAAACCCATCCAGACACGGGGAGGAAACATGCAAACTCCACACAGAAAGGCCCGGGCGACCCGGGGATCGAACCCGTAACCTTCTTGCTGTGAGGCATGAGTGTTGCCACTCAGCCACCGTGCCGCGATAGACTTTGATATACAAATTCAAAATATACAGTATGGACAGAAAAACTATCAGTGCAAATAGGTTCATTACAGTTATGACAGTGACAGTAACAGGTGCTGATGATTGGTGGAGTTTTTTTTTTGTTTTGTTTTTTTTAATCGAAATCTCTGTACCTCAACCATGACTGCATCATTGTTTCCCACAAACACTCCGACCAGCCCCTCTCTGGCCCTGCGACCCTCCAGTTTGTTTGCTTTGCTCCAGCCCTCCTTCTGGGCCTGTTCATGCAGCCACGACTCAGCCTGGAAATGGAAAATGGAAAAAGGAACTTAACTTTGCAGAATTTTGTGTACTCCACTAGAAAAGATCAAAGGTCAAATAATAATAATAATGATTAAAAAGAATAAAAATAGATACTTAAATGCAAAGGAATTGATAAGTAGGAGATGGTACCTGTGTGATGTCATTGTCAAACTTCTCCAGGGCCTTTTTACAGTTTGTGAACGTGTATCCGGTGCTTTTCCTCAGTTTCATGAGAAGAGCTTTTTCTGCAGCGAGGAGTGGACATCCTGAGTGTAAGGACTGCACCGGACCCACCGTGCACACCTGGACACAACGGGACACAGATTAAACTTGTTTGACTTGAAATGTTTGTTAACATAAAATAAAACAAAACACTAAATAAAAACTAAAAGAGTAAGGAGACATGCCATTTCATTTTCAGTTTTCACAAAATGAATGAACATTTGGAAAAGAGAATCCCAAACTTTAACAAAATTGGTGGATAAACGTGTTGATGAACAAACTCCAAGTAAATTGTTATCAGTTCAAAACTATTGACTCTGAATTCAATTGAGATTTGATCAATTTCACAGTCCTTCTTATAGTACATTTCTATTTATCATTAGTTACTTACAGTTCACAATAATTTCATTTCCACGTGATACAGAGTAGGCCATTTGCATTTATTTATATGCCCATTTATATGTCCAAGTCCAGTGTCTAATATTTACCTCCGCCAAGGAGGTTATGTTTGTCTGTTTGTTTGTTTGTTTGTTTGTTAGTTAGCAAGATAACTCAAAAAGTTATGGACGGATCTTGATGAAATTTTCAGGAAATGTTCCTAATGGTAAATCCAACAGATGATTAGATTTTGGTGATGATCCAGAAGAAATCCTGGATTCTGGATCACTTTGAAAACTGAGCTGCTTGGCGGAGGTCTGCGCTCTCTGAGCGCTTTTCTAGTTTTCATTATTTCTGTCACCTTCTACTCACAATGCTCAACAATCCAGTGGAACTGCTCTGTAAATTAACAGTATAATTAGAACTGATGCTTACTTAGATATTTAGATATTTAGTGCCCATGGCATAATCCTCATCTTGACACTTTAGCAAACCAAAAGCTATAGGAAGCTCGGCTAAAAAAACATAAAAACCTACGTATCTCTGAAATGTCTGCTTCGTTATTTCGTGCACAGATGTAATACATACCCTGGCCGCTCCTTTAGAGACAGATCTGAATAAAAAACCCAGAGACATGTTAAGAAATGTGCACAAATGTGTTTCTTATGAAGCTCAAATGTTCAAATGTCATTGAGAGCCACGCTGGGTACGGCACACCGCGAGGGACAAAATACAAGCGCTTTCTCCAACGGAATATATATATGCGCCATCTGGAGGACAGGAGTGGAGGGACAGGAAACAAAAGACATGTCCAAAGTCTGTAAGAATAATAATAATTCATCACTAGGATCACGCCACAACAGTGAAATACGATACAGATATTTACTGCAGATGATGATGATGATGATGATGATGATGATGATGATGATGATGATGATGATGATGGCAGGAGAGAGACTCAGGGTGGGACTGGAGCAGATTTAGATGTTTCCATTTTCAGCAGCTCACTGAGCACTTGAGACTGTGGCCTGGCAGGGATAGAGAGGACAGCTCTTCCAGGCTTATGGAGCTCTACTGATGGTGAGGTTGTGGCGGATGATGTCTTCTTGTTTTCCATAGACTTCAATGTACTCCAAAATGTCTCTGAATGTGTACTGCTGCAAGCAGCTGTTCTTTAAATGAGTAACTTTAGCCTTTCTAATAGCCTGAGTGGATTTATTTTCTCTATACGTCTGCCAAACAGAATATATTTGAAGATTTTGCTTTTTGCCAAAGATGATGTTTTTGGTGAAGAAGTTCAGCTAGGTCTGGCCTAAACCAGGGGCTGTGTCTGTTTTTTATTCAGATTTTTCTTAATGAGGCACGTTTGTCCATAACTGAGATGAATAATTGTGTGTCCATTGTTTGTGTGTCCATCATCATCATCAGCATCAGGGATCAGGTCATTCCATTTCACTTGGGCGAGACCAAACAAAAATGCTTTTTCATTAAAATGACATCCCACAGCTCCCTGTTCACAAATCTGTATTCATTTTAGCACAACTCAGTAAAAACCTCATAGATCACACTTGGACAGGAAGTAGCGATGATAACAGACATTGTGCAGTGGAAAAGTGCAGCATCTGAGTTTGAATATGTCAAATATTACAACATTTATCACTGCAGCTGCACTTTTCCTTTGTATCGCTGAAGAAACTGTTCCTGCCAATGCCACATGTAGATTTCTCAAAAACAAGACGAGTTGAGCCATAAAACTTTGTCACCAAATAAAACAGGTGTTATGAAGGTGTTTTTTTGGTCTTAACTGAATTTGTAAGTGCACCTTGGCCAAAAAGTTACTATGCGTTGAACTTCCAGCAAACACAAGCGCTGTGATTGGCTGCTCCACAAAGACTAAACATACAACTGATTAAAACAGCCTGGAACCTTAGTTGACCTTAGATTATTATTTATTTTTTTTTTTGTATCATTTACTTTTGTATTAACCAGTTATTTGAATTATACCAACGTTTTTAGTATTTTTTTGTAAAATATTGTTTGTTTTTGTTCTACGCCCGGTTTCTTACATCTTAGTTACTGTGCCACTCCCCTAGACCCTGTGGGACGTAACAATGCAGTTACTGCGTTTGTCCTTTGGAGGGCAGTATGGATTACACATGTTTTGGCAGGGAAAAAAGTAACTAAAAGTTACTTGGGCGAGTAACTGTAAAGTAATTACTCACATTTCTATTGTAACTAGTTACATTACTGTGTTACTAAAGCAATTTGATTACAGTAATCCTTTACTTTAAAAATATTATGAGTTATGATGTAGATTGTGGTGAACAGGCTCTAGTTTTCTGTGGTTTATCACCTGCTTAAGTACCTGAACTGTTACAGAAGTGAAATGTACTCTTCATTTCAGTCATATTAGGCCTCCTGTAGGAAACACTTCTGTATAAAGCTATATTCTACTACTATAATAACTTACAATGGATTCCTTCAGTCTTTCAGTTTTGTATTAGCCTGAAATCACGTGCAAATCATTATACACACAATAGCTCTTTACACATGTATTTGTCTTATCTGTGATGAAAATGGCTTCTATCCAAATGTGACTATTTTATGTTTAAACTCCAAGGTGACAGAGTGCAGGTAACAGATGTCCACTTTCCCACTGGCATGTGAGCAGTCCCGTTTGTCACATAATACTTCAAATTTATCATAAATAATAAATACAATCATTACATTCTCAGGAAGAAAATGCCAGGTTATATTCTTAAATGTTAAATCGGCTTGTATCTCTTTGGTTTATTTCATTTTTGGGCAATGTTTTGATTATTAAGTCTGTAAGTAGTGCAAGTTGTGAGCATGCTCAGTAGACACGGGTCCACCCACAGTACTATAAAATGCATTAATTTTAAAATACTCTGTTTCACTTTTACTCCACTGTGACGCAGTCATGAAGTTTATCCTTGCTTTGCTGCTTTGGGTGGCTCTCTCCAGTCAGGGCTACACCAGTAAGTCTGTCATTATATTGATTTAAAGCAAATATTTTTATATATTTTTATATTTTTTAATATTATATATAGTGTATGTATGCTATGACTTAACATGCCATTGAAAAGTCAGTTCATGGATTTTCTTCTTCTCCTTCTCTTCATCTTACATGCGACTTTTCTTATATTCAACTTTTCCCATTCAAAATAATCAAATATTTCTCTTTTAAATTGTTAATTGCTACGGCAACGGCCCTAATTTTTCATAATTCTGAAACCTATATAGATATAAGTGGTTTTAATTGCTGG
>CM057087.1:2322500-2407500 GCA_029959045.1 Taenioides sp. WSHXM2023 | reverse complement strand
GACTCTATAGTACCAGAGTGTGGAACCTCTAATACTCACTTAAAGGAACTCTGTGTAAGTTTTTTTTATTTTAAATTCCATAAACATGACCTCTCTGTGTCTGCAGATACGAGAAAAACATGTTCAACTCAAGTAGAGCTTTTACTGACAACACTTGCTGATTGCTGATGCTGATTTGTTTTAGGTACTTTGTGTGTCTTCTGCAGGTGAAGGCTCTGGAGGCACAGGTTCAGATGTGATGGTAGGTGTTTTTAAACCTGTAAGAGCACAGACTACATACAGCTCCATTAAAGTGACACTTACTTACTTACACTTACTTATGAGCTCATCTCCACAGGCTTCTGTTCACACTTTAGGCTGCGTCTCAATTCTCCCCCTTAGCCCTCTGTCTTAGCCCTACCCCTCTGTTGTGCGCGTTCACGAGAGACAGAGGGGTGTCCCAATTCTCTTTTCTGTAAGGGCGAGGGCTAAGGGGAAGGGCTATGATACCCCTCTGCGCAAAGCGTTTTCAGATGCACCCTTTGCGCAAAGGGGATAGGCGTGGCTTAACGCAAGTCGGAGCAAAAACCAACACGTGTCGGCAATCGGGAAGAAATTGGACAAATGTGAGTATTTGCACTCAAGAACCTCATAAAAAGTTGTATAAAACTGTAGTAACTTTTGAAAAGTTGTAGGTATACTCATGGCGCCTGCATTTACGCTTTCTGACATATACGTCTTATCGTAACATGCCCGGTTAGAACTATACGCATGTTACGGTATTACGAACATGCATGGCCTAAAAGAACTATATACGCATATATGTCAGACTAGAATGTGTCAAATATATCGCTGTATTTCGCCTCGTAACTCGTCTCATGCGCGTTTAGAACTATACACACGTTACGGTAGAATGTGTCAAATATATCGCTGTATCTGTATATGTTTTCATTTCGCCTGTGTAAAGTATTACGAACATGCATGGCCTAAAAGAACTATATACGCATATATCGCTGTATTTCGCCTCGTAACTCGTCTCATGCGCGTTTAGAACTATACGCGTTACGTAGAATGTGTCAAATATATCGCTGTATCTGTATATGTTTTCATTTCGCCTTGTAACTCGTCTCATGCGCGTTTAGAACTATACACACGTTACAGTAGAATGTGTAAAGTATTACGAACATGCATGGCCTAAAATATTATTGTTTCGTTTCGCCTTGTAAATTATCCCCTATTTAATGACATGTTATTAATCACATTTGTATTTTGTTTAGAAATTTCTTGTAGGAGGCTGGACTTGTTGGAGTTGTGTCAGCCCAACAAGCTTCAAAAAAGTGGGAGAATTTGAAAATAAAATATAAGGTATATTACATTCTATAATATTTGTAGGTACCAGAACAACTATATATGTTTATGACTATGTATTAATTTTGTTTTCTTTTTTGTGTGTACCAGGCATCCTCTACAACTCCGTCCACCTCTGCAGCATTTTAATTTTGTGTTACAGTTGATTAAAATTTGATTTACATATGTTGTACAGAGTATAGTAATTTAAAAAAAATTAAAAATTAAAAAAACATTTGACTTTTTGCAAAGTTCATTTAAAACAAACTCAAAAGGAGCACAATACTTCAAAACTTTAAAAATAATGTCATATTGTTGCGACTGCAAAGGGGTGTCCCATTTCTAAGGGTTTAAAACACACCCCTTTGCCTTAACCCTCTGTTTAAAGACAGAGGGGTAGGGCTAAGACAAAGACAGAGGGCTAAAGTTTAAGCTTTAGTTAGCCCGTAGTTTAAGCTTGACATGGACTTGTTTGTATTAGAAACACCAGGCTGTAATCAGGGCAGTCATGTGTGAAGTCATGTAGTACTTAAAATGGCAGAGGCCAGCACACATTTAGAATGAGACATTTTTGACCAGAAAGCTGCAAATGTACCTAATTGTTGTCAGAAAATGAAATAAAACAGTAGACTATGCTACACACACACACACACACACACACACACTCAGTACTGCACGGGTCCATCTCATTACAGTCACACTCAGAGTCAGTGACTGCTCTCAGGACAAACTACAGGCACCGTCAGCACTGCAGAAGCATGAATGTAAAATAAAAAGTATAAAATAGAGCCTTGAGAAGTGTCCATTGTCTTAAAACATAAAAAACATATATTCTTCTTGTCTGTTTCTTGTTGCAGTTTTTGTGACCATTTGACTGGCAAATCCAGACTGACATCTCTCTATTTTTATGGATATCAGTCTGGTCAACTCTCCCTCTGTTGCATCACAAGACTAACCCACACGTGATTGTCCAATCAGATTTGTTTATTTCACTGACACATGTGAAAGAAGGAGCTCATTGGTCACTCATCATTTACAAACAAAATCACGTCTCTCTCCTCAGATGAACAGAATTTATTGCTTCATTGATTCTGCAAAAATCCACCATGTTTTTCAGTCCCCTGTGATATTTTCATCTTTACTTTTTTCCTCGTAAGCAGACAGATTTGTTTTGATATGGACGGACAATGTGTGTCTCTGATTGGCTAATCCACCTGCCAATAACATCTGAATTCGGCCGGTCACTGGTGACAAGACTCACATCTTCAGAACGTATTGGAGAAGTGTGTATTGTGCAGGCAATGCGGTCACGATTAAAAATGTTATTATTATTACTTTACTATAGGCTACTAAATAATTTCTGTTTAACATGTATCAAGGATTCTATTGTCGTTGCCTTTACATTTCAGTTTGTGTTCTGTCTGACCACTGCATGTTGTATTGACCTGCAGTCACAGGGAGCACAGACTGGAACAAGGCCCAACAAATGGATTCCACACACTGGAGTTCAACATGGAGTAGATCTGTTCAGAAAGGAGGATCTGATGACCGTGAATCATTCAGAGTCTGAGCGCAGAGTCCGAGTCTCCCTGGGGAGCGAGGCACAGAGAGGCGGACACACGGACACACGGAGGCCAGGACAGTGGGACCTCCAGCGGGACTCAGGCTGCAGCTCTGAGGGGATAAAAACTCAAGGACCGTTGACACTTGGTGTGGACATCATTGTTTTTGGACAATTCCACCGGAACCATCTGTGCGTAAAGGGCGCTGGGTTTATGGCCTAATTTTGGGGAGCTTCATTTTCCTAAAACTTTTCTTGATACTTTGAACTTGTGTAACTTTTCATAAGAGGTCTAAATCCGGAGAACCAGAGCCATGCTCCCGGCTCAGGAGGCGGCAAAAATCTACCACACCAACTACGTGCGTAACGCGCGCGCCATGGGCGTGCTGTGGACGGTGTTCACCATCACATTCGCCGTCATCACGGTGGTGGTGTTCATTCAGCCGTACTGGATCGGGGACAGCGTGAACACGCCTCAGGCCGGGTACTTCGGCCTTTTCCACTACTGCATCGGGAACGCGCTTACCTCGGAGCTCACGTGCAAAGGGAGCGCGCTGGACTTCGGTTCCATTCCATCCGGCGCGTTTAAGACCGCCATGTTCTTCGTGGGCATCTCCATGCTGCTGGTGGTGGGCAGCATCGTGTGCTTCAGCCTCTTCTTCTTCTGCAACGCGGGAAGTGTGTACAAGATCTGCGCGTGGATGCAACTCGCCTCCAGTGAGACACGCGCACACACGTGCTCCCATGTGCACACCTGCCTGCACCTGTACACACCTCCTGCAAGATAACAACACAGACGTACACCTGCTTTTACACACATAAAGGATGTCCATGACGTGTTTTTATACACGTCCACAGTGCGTAAAATGGCCACGTAACCTAACAAACATGTAGCCTCCGAAGTGCACCTGGAGTTGTGTTCTACGTCCTTTAAAGGTCACAAGTGTTTAATGCTCTCATTATGATTTATTCATAGAGAAAGTGAGAGTTTGAGTCAGAGCTGCTTATGAGGTTAGAAACAAGGTCCTGACCTCTTCCTCTCCTACCCCCTCACCTCCTCCTCTCCTACACCCTCCTCCTCCTCTCCTACGCCCTCCCCCCCAGGCACGTGCATGGTGATTGGCTGCATGATCTACCCTGACGGTTGGGACTCAGAGGAGGTGAAGCGGATGTGCGGTCAGCGCACAGATAAATACACTCTGGGGAACTGCACGGTGCGCTGGGCGTACATCCTCGCCATCATCTCCATCATGGACTCTCTGATCCTCTCCTTCCTCGCCTTCAGCCTGGGCAACCGCCAGGACAAGCTACTGCCTGAGGACTTCCAGGTCGAGGGCAAAGGTGAGGAACAATGTAATCACTTATCAACAGGAGGTTTTGCACTTTTTTGAGTAGAGACATTTTTTAACCTGCACTTGTACTTGAGTACCGTATATTTATTTAATTGTAATTAGTTACTTCTAATGTGTACAGTGCAAGTTTTAACTGTCCCGCTTCACGTCTGTCTCAGACTGAATTCAGCTTTAAACTGTGCAATTCACATCAAATACTGATTTAAAATGCTGCTAAAAACCTGTTAAAAAGTAACTAATACTAGTAGTAGTAGTAGTATTTTTCATGTGTGTTTTTTACTTTTACTTAAATACAATATTGGAAGCAGTACTTGTAATTGTGTACATGTTTAGCCGTGTAACTTTTACTTACAAATAAGTACAAATAAGCAGTACTCTTTCCACCATCATTATTAATTTGGTTGGTTTTACAGTTTACAGGGGGCTCATGTCACGCTATTTTTGATCAATATTATAATGTTGTTTCCTTATCAAAAACATACCTGGAGTTAATTTCTCAAACTTAAAACTCCCTGTTTCACCTTGTGATGTCATTTGGTAATACAGGAAGTTCTCCACTGTGTTTTTAAACTCCATAAAACTTCATTAGAATCACTTGGATCATTTCAGCCCTGGATTTGCCAATCTCTACTGAACTAAAGGTAAAAGGAGCTGTTAACCTGAAAACTACCGCTTCATGACATCACAAGGTGGAACTGAGCATTATGAGCTTTGGTGATGTAGACCGCCTTATAATGCAAAGTTACTCAAGCATTTGTGAATGAAAAGAATACAACTCCAAAAAAAACATACAGGCTCTAGTCTATCAGAATGAGGTACAAAGTACAATCGCAAAAGAAATTTGAATTCTGTCAACCGAACAATTAAAAAAATGTTTTGTACCAATCACCATCTCCCCAAAAAGTCATAGTATTTTTCAACTCTGCTCAATTACTGCAACACAATAATAATCAAGTCTATAGTTTGTGGCTCCAACTTCAAATCCAGTTACACACAGCCCACTGGCAAAGGTAATTCACTGTAACTGACATGTCTTGACCAACCAGGGCAGTTTCCAAACTATTCAGAGATTGAGCTTTGGGTCCCCCTTGTGGTGTGTAGGGCTCTGTGCATGTGTGTAGTGTGATTGTAGTGAGAGTCACAGGACTGAGCTATCCGTAGAAACACAAACCTGAGTGTGTGTCTCTCTTGATTGCAGATAACGATTAGATCTTCTGGAAGGACAAAGTGGAGGAGTTTGAACTTTCACCTGGAAATACACAGCAAATAAGTCTGCATCATCACTTCAACTTCCTGTTCTATTTTCACAACATTGTTGTAGACGGTTTGAAGCCCCATCATGTAACTTTTTTAAGCAAAAAAAAAAAAACTAAAATAAAAGCATATTTTCTTCACATTGGTTGTTTTTATTGCACTGAAAAGCATGCGTCCTTACTGTGAGTGGGCTTGCATTTCCACAGACCTGACTCTTGTTTGACCTGGAGGAGGGCCTCCTGCTGTTTCCATGAAGATGTAGTTATAGCCAAGGATTGACTATAATCTTCTACAGTAAGGAATAAAACATATCCATCTTCGTGGAGAATGTTCCAAAGTGTGGTTTTACCTTTCTTTTTCCATGGAATCATGTGGATGATGTGCCACTTCCAGAAAGTTACACTATGTTGCTTTAAAAGTCCATAGTCAATTTCATGTAATAACTGTTTGATCACTGAGTTGAATGGGTGCTTTTGACTACATGATCAATTCTTAGAACAATTTTAATCTTCCATTTAAAGTGGCACTATGTAACTTTCCTGATAGTGTCCTCCACCTGCTCTGTGATCAATATTTCATTATTTCACCTGAAGACACTCAGACACACACACAAAGAGGAAGTATTACATGCTTTATTGAATGAGTCTCTTTGGCTCTCAGACCCCGACAGAGGATATTACGATGAAGGGCGTGGCCGATTAGGTGAAGTTTAGGAAGTGTCTTCACCCCAGGGCCTGGACACTGGAGGTGGTAGAGGACAGGCCGGGACGATGAGAAAATGAGCAGAGTGAAGGGGACAATGAGAGGCTGAAGAGAGTGAAGGGGACGACGAGAGGAGGAGGAGAGTGAAGAAGACAATAAGAGACTGAGGAGAGTGAAGGGGATGATGAGAGGAGGAGAGTGAAGGAGAATATAAGGGACTGAGAAGAGTGAAGGGGATGATGAGAAGCAGAGGGGGTGCTGGGAAATAAAACCTAAAAGTTATTAATTACCAGTGTTGTCATGATACTAAAAACTCAATTTCGATACTTAGGAATAGACTCGATGCTCAATACTGATTTTGATATCACGATAATAAAAAACCTTTAGACAATAGAATGTGATTTCCCACATTAAATAGTAGTACTTTCTTTTCTATTCCCATGTGTCCTTATATGTGTGTACTCCCTCAGTGGTCCTGTAGGTTCCATAGTGGCCCATGGGTGTATACTAGTCTATGTGCTCTTAAACTTGTTCTGATACAGATCAACATCATTCTGAAGACATTCAGGAAAGGTTCATTCCTGTCCTGTCAGTGGGACTTTTTTTTTAGTAACCATACCTGTGAAAAATTAGTATTTAGTTTTTCTATGCTATTTTTTGTACCAGTTAGTATGTGATTTTGGACGTTTTTGACCTTATTCATGACAATTCTCCTGAATTGTCATGAATGAGCTAAACCAATCACCCAAAGAAAAACATAACACTGGTAAGTTTTGAAAAATGTTTATTATTATTGCTGATACAGAAAGTTCAATGGAAAGACACACAGGAACAGATATGGAATTATTTAAGAAAAACACTTCTTTTCCCCCACAGTCTTTTAGTTTTTCGCCCTCAAAGAACCATTAAAAATACTAAACAACTGAACTAAATAAACGCAGCGTTCACCTTTACCTGCGAAGGAGGAGCCACCTCTTTGGTTTGAGAGACAGAAAAGACAAAAAAACTCACTAATTATAATCAAGAATATTGAAAAAATGAACTTGAACATATGGAGGTTGCTAATTATGAGGAAGAGAGATTTTCAAAACACTGGCCATTTTATTTGGTACAACTGTCTAGTTTTGGACCAGGCACTGTTTAGTCCCAAGCATCTTAAACTGAAGATCCCGTTTAGTCCTGGTGATCTGGGGTTTAGTCCTTAGTTTAGTCCTGGTTTTAATCCTGATTTTTATCCCCGTTGATGTAACTTTCCAGGTGGAAGGCTGCTTTGCCTTGAATGTTTCACAGTATGGCATAAAACACATTTATCTATTCAATTCTAGGCGTTTTATTAAAAAGAAAAACACAAAACAGTAGTGACAAAGGTCAGACAGATCTGACCTGCACGTTGGCCCAGTGGTGTCACTTGCTCGTCATGAGTATAAATTCATACTGCTGAACATTCCACGCAAAGCAACATCACCATGGAGATGAGCAGGTAACCGAACTTCCTCCAGAAAAGTTACACTGCTAAAACATTTCTCTTCAGACCAACTGTACCTAATAAAGTGGCCAATAGTAAACTGAACCCTTTACTCGGCTCAAATGCAGCTTTTGTGTGAAAACTATGGCACCTTATTCCACTTGTTTACAAATTTACAAAGGTTTAATATTCAAATGTCTCCATGGAGAAATACTAGAATCTGTCATGCTACTTCTAATGTTTGAGCCAAAGCACTTTACAGCAAAATGCGCTTTGAGAAGTAGCAGCCATGTTGTTTTTTTTTATTTAGAGGGGGGATTATTGCTAACACATATTTTTATCACCTAAATAAAAAACAACAACTATTCGCCGAAAACCTATCAACATGTTTCTTAAGTTTGACAATCTCTCGTCCTTTTGCTTCCCGCGCTAAGTCACTCCCCCTTCAGAGTGCTATTACAATCAGCGCGCATCCCGTTAATGAATCTAGGGCACATTGCATCAGGTTTATGAAGTTATAGTGTATTGTTTTGTATCCCGTTTTTGTACATTTATGGAGAATGTTGTTGTTGTGTGGGAGCACGGGTGACGTAGGCTTGTGGGCAAAGTGTTGGACAGAATCTTAGAGCTAAGCATAAGGAGGGTTCGAATAGAGCCCGGGAGAGATTGCTAAATTACTCAAACATGGGATGGAATCTAAAACCTCTTCAGGCATGTTTTTGATGACGAAACAACGTTATAACATGGAAGAACGCTCCAAAAAGTCAATTTAGTACGATACCCCCTCTTTAAGTGCAACAAAATTTCCAAGAATATTTTTTTCTCTATGGCTTCTTGCAGAACAAAGCGGTTCGAAATATATGAAAATGAACAAGTTACCAGCACTTAACTTTCCCAAACAGAGATTAGAACAAAATTTCTATAAGAAGTCCCAACAAACCAGACACTACAAACTGCTCAGCCTGATTCAGTGACGCAAGCCTGTATGCTTTTGCCCTCTGACCAGAAGGTTGCTGATCAAATCTTTTTACCGAAACACGTGAAGTTGATAGTTGCAACCACTATCAAGCCATCTCCGGTCATAATAATGTGACTGATGATGACTGTAAGGGGATCCGGTTTAAAAAGTCTATCACGACTTCATGCGTTGAACATGGCTTATTAATCAGATAAATCAGAACTGACTTGCAATTAAGAAAATGCTGTTACTTTGTCAACATATGTATTTTTTAACCCTAAATCTTAAGTGCAAGAAACCACCAAATAAGAGCTTGTCATATTGTGCACGGGCGCGATTAAGCGCTAAAGAACAGGCTTAAGGCGCACTGCAACCCGCTTGTTTCCATGGAGATGTTTTGATTGCCTGGGATGTTCCACAGTATGACATTATACATCAGGTTTTGAAATGAATCACAGGTGTTTTTATGAGAAACGTGCATTCTTCCTGTGAGCGGGCTGGCCTCTCCATAACTTAACCAAGGAGCAGCACATACTTGTCCAAGGAGATCGATTTGTTTAATGACATTCTATGGAACATTTCAGGCTAAGCAATAACTCCATAATCATAATCTCCATGAAGACAGAAGTGAACATTACTCACACTGTTCACCTTTAAGATGGCGGCCAGCTTATGACTTGTGCATTTGATTTTTTTCTCCCACAGTAATATTCATTGTCGCAGCAGTCCAGGTGTATTCAACAGTCCTTCAACTTTTTTTCTGGTTCAAAATTGCAAATGGCGTTGTGTGTTATGTAGAGAGCTCGGGTTTAGATAGAAAATATCACTAAGACTTGTTGTGCATTTGTTGTTACTATCCACGTCTTCATGAGCAGGTGTGTGCCAGTCCAGGTGCATTTGAACTTTTTTTTCCCTGGTTCAAACTGAAAATGGTTTGTTAAAACAAAGCCTGGGGTTTAGATTAGGCCTGTCACGATAACTGACAATTATGTTAGATGGAAAAATAATGATTGGGAGTCAATATTTAAGGTGGGTACTAGCAGGGAACCTTCTGTTCTTTTTCTGTTCTATGATTAGATTTGAGCGGTAGAAGGTTGAATTATGAACTTCTTTGACTCATTATTAGGGATGGGACAAGACCTTGTGCCACAAGATCTGATGTTTTTATGTTTGGATAGGATAAAAAGTTAAGTACTGACGAGATACATTTTTTGAGAAGCTGTAGTCACAAAAATCAGAGCTACAGCAGTAATATTAAATAAAGTAAAATCAAAAACGGTGAGAATAAAATTGGGAACTGAATTGCACAATTTATTTATAGTAAATAAAATGTCAAAATATCATCTCGTCTTGTAGATCCAGTTTTGTGTCTCGTCCCACCCCCACTCATTCTAGATGTAAACTAATTCCTAAAGTGTTTCATTCGGCAGTTTATTTATTGCAGTTTGCGCTTTTTAACCATATTGTACATAGTTTTTTGGGTGAAATCTGTGTCAATGGCATACATTCATTTCTGTTTATTGTCTATATTGTTATCGTGACAGGTCCAGTTTACATACAAAATGCGGTTGCTCTTTGTAACAAGTATTTTTATTTCTTCTCAACCCGGACACAGGTCTCTGATTGGCTGCGCCGGGTTAAACCAGCCTCACTCAGTCACGGAAACCTGAAAATGAATGCATGCGAATGTTAACGATGTGCCGAGGGTTTGTGATAGCGAGTTACAGATTTAAATAGACTTCCTCCTTCTACTGTGTGAATACCTCAACTTGAATTCTATTTGTTGATTATCATTTATAGGTCATTTACGTCAAGAGCTGCAGGCGTGAGGCAGTCCAGGTGTCTTCAAACTCGTTTTCTCCTGGTTCAAAATGCAATGCCCAAAATGCAAAATAACAGAACCTTTCTAAATGTTGATGACTTGTGCATTTTTATCATTTACATCTTGATGCAGCTGTGAGGCGGTCCAGGTGTGTTTCATAGTCTTGTTTTCTTCCTGTTTGAGAGGTGGGCGGGCATTAGGAGCAGAGCCAGGGGTGGCACAGACACTGGGCAGCGCTGGCTCTCCTCTCTGGTACCAGGTCTAACATGGGCAGGAGGAAGCTGCTGAAAGACTGAGCCTCCTCTTTGCACCACTCGTACTTCTCCACCAGGACATCGCTCAGACCCCACGGCTTCAGCTTCGTGATGTGTCGCAGATCGCCTGAAAACACGAGCCAAATGTGTGACAACAGAACAAACACATGTCATGTTTTTTCAACTATCTTTTGAATCACCACTGAACAGTCTGGGATATGATGACATAGAAAACAAATCATTCTAGTGCTAAAACAAAAGATAGAATGATTTGTTTTGAACTGTTTATTTATTTACATTTATTTAACCAAAAAAGTGCCACTGACATTAAGAATCTATTTTGGGGAGCCTTTTGGTACATGTATTTTTCTTGCTGTGAGGAAAGAGTGCTAACAGGTGTGTCACTGTGCTGCCCAATATTCATTTCTATGGCAATGGTCCTAACTTTTCGTCATTCTGAAAGTCCTCTCCTGCTCTATCATAGCAACGGGTAAACAGATGTTCAACTCTCTTAGTATAGGATAAGGGGAGCAGATGTAAAACAGAAATAATATCTTGGACAAAGACAGTACAAAATGAAATAGCTCTCAGTGCTTAAATCAGATGCATGTGATATAACTGTTTAACCCTCCTACACCCCTAGGTACATTTTGTACATCTCAACTTTTCTTTTTCCATAACTTTGGCTATATTGCACCAAATGGCATAACAATTGGCCAGTTTGTGTATTTTGTGATGTATTTTTAATTTCTGTGTGCTTTTTTTCCAATATCACATTAATTGAAAGGTCTATAATCAAAATACTCACACCCATGGTCCTTAGACTTAGACAAACTTTATTGATCTACAAGAGGACCACAGGTATGATTATTTTAGAAGAAGTGCATGAGGGTTAAACCTTATTTAAACCATATTCAAATTTGAACAATGATTTTCAATATGTTGTTCCCTTTTCTACACGTGCCCTACAACAATAAACCCCCCCCTGCACCTGTACCTGTACCCATCCCGCTCAGATCTGTGTGTAGGTTGTGTGCGACTCTGAGCAGATGGTCCCCCTCAGTGCATTCAGATGCTGGGCCTAAAATAGGATCTTTGAGCTCTGGGGCCCTGCCACAGTCTGAGGCAGAGGTGATAATGAAGCTCACAGCTGCTTCCAATATTCACCTTTTTTAGTGAAGAATTCCTTTGTGTATTTCCCCGTTGTGATGAGTTTCCGAGGGACTTTACCCAGCAGCTCGATGATCAGAGCGATGTGGTCTAAAAACAAGAACAGATGAGGTTTAAATGACTTTAAGAGTAAGATTTAAATCTTTTTCAAAGCAGTTGTACTTTAGGGCTTTTCTGGCTCCTTACAACTAGACTTCACACTTCAAAATACCTTGGCAATAAACATTTCTAGCATTTAAAAGCAATTTTACAACCTCAAATTTCATCTCAATAAACTGAAATTTCGCAGAATAAACAGTGAATAATAAACACTTCTGCAATTGTTTTCCTTTTCATTTAATTTTGATTTGTTCTTTATTATGGGAATGTGTCACTTTTAAACAACAGTTTCTGTCCCACTCACCTTCATCTCTGGAGTAGTCTTCACCAGAATGTGGCTCAAAAAGGTAATCTCCTGTCGCCAACTCAAAGGCCTGAAAATCGAATGATACAAATTCAAATACAAGTTGAAGAAGTTGCACAAAAACACCCAGACTCTTTGACGTAGCAGAATCAGAGCAAATGTAATAATGCATAGACGAACAGTGTTTTGGAACAAAGAAAATCAGTTAAAGCTGCCATCCGCAAGTTTATTTGACTTTTTTTTTTTTTTTTAATCACCAGTAGATGGCAGATGTGCATGTTAAAGGGCCTAATATTATATTTTTTTGTTCTCAAACAGAAAACACGGGCCTCATCTTATTTCTCTTTCCTCACATCCTTCTCCATTTTCCTCTCCTTGATTCTGCAGGAAATGGGTGAGGAAGCCCCGCCCACAGAGGAGACACAGGGAGGAGAGAGGATCTAAACTCCTCACTGAGACCAAGAAAGTTTGATTCTTTTCTCTGATTATTTTATTGTCTGCCTGCTGAAGCTTCCCTCAGGTTTACTCCTTCCTTCCACGGTTTTCTTTGGGACACCACTTAATGATACATTTGATTGACAGCTGAAAAATAGGGGATTGACGAGAGGATTCAAGGAGAAGGAAGCGAGGATAAAGAATTGAGATGCGGCCACTCTGTTTCACCTTGTGATGTCATGTCATACAGGAAATACCCCACTGTTTTTTTAAAATACACCTTCACTAGAATAATTTGGATAATTTTTTATTTTTTTATTTTTTTTTTATTTTCTACTGAACTAAAAGTAAAAATACTGCTTCATGACATCACAAAGTGGAACAGAACATTTTGAGCTTTGTAGATGTAGACAGATGAATAATAAAGGGTTACTCAAACGTGTGAATGAAACAAAACAACTCCAGCTGTTTTTGAGGAGGTATGAGGTTAGATGAGGCATTATAACATGACTAACAACAAAGAAGTAAATTCTGTGTAATATAGGACCTTAAAATATTATTATTTCTTTAATAATGTCCAAAATTGTCTGTGACCAAAATAAATGAATTCATCAAATCAATGAAAAAAAAAAGTGTCAGAACTGAAATGTTCCTCACCATGCAGGCTGTGCTCCAGATATCGGCCGGTGTGCTGTAGCCGGCGCCTATCAACACCTCCAGAGACCGATACTGCCGCGTCTGGATGTCCTCCGTAAAGTGCTTATGCTACGACAAGAGACAGCAGTGAGGCATGCTGGGAAATCAATAAAAGTTTTAATTACAGAGTTGTGTAAAACTCAACGAAAGCCACGTACCACCCAGCAGGCATTGCCCAAGTCAGCAATCTTCACCTGCAACTTCTCAGCGTTTATGGGCTCCAATGGGTTCACTAATAAACTACTGGAAGATTCTGGAATAAGAATAAACACAAGTAAAAATTTGCAGAATAGTTAAAAATAGCAAAAAAAAACCAAAACTCCAAAACTAAAGGATGCAGAAAAGGAATGGGCCTAGAGGAAGGCCAAAGAGGAGAGGGTCAGATGGAGAAGGGGGTGCAGAGGAGAGGGTCAGATGGAGAAGAGGATGCAGAGGAGACGGTCAGAGTAATTGAAAATAATGCAAGATAATTTTAATGCTATACTATGGAGTTTTCTAGGGACAGCTACAGTATAATATCTCCATGGAGGCAATAGATCCCCTACTAAAAAAATTACATAGCACCCTTTTAATAACCCTTATAGATTAAAAGGCCCTGTACCTATTTTATGAAAATAGAACTTGTTCTTTTTAAACAGTTTGCAGTGGTCCAGTGTTATCCCTCACTTATCGTATGCATTCTGAGCATCCTAATTATTCTAAGATGAGTTTAGAAGCACTTTTCACAACTTTCTAATGTCAGAGAGTTTTGCAATAATGCAAAAAGACAACAACTAGAGCTAAGAACAAAGAACTGTGTATTCAACATACCTGTATTGGGGCAAATTTTGCTCAAATACTTGAAAAAACAGTCAGGCACAGGCCCTTTAAAAGCAAAATGTGTCAAAACAGTATAGCTTATAACACTAAACATACCATTATTTGCTTCCCGCTCCTCCTCCTTGGTCTTGGCCTCTCCTTGTGTTTCCATCTCTTCCTCTTTCTTCTCCTCCGTCATCTTCTCCTCTCCCCCCTCAGTCCCATTACACATTTGCACACTTTCGTTAGCTATCGTGTTGTTGTTTTCTGAGCTAGCGTCGGGCTGGTTAGCGTTCTGTTTGTCCTCTGTTTGGTCTTGATTTGTTTTGGTGTTTGGGGTTGTGGAAATGCGTCCATTACAGTTGATCTCCATCTTAGTTTCTTCTTGGGATGTTTCTTCATGAGATGTTTCGTCTTGAGGCGTGTCTGGTGAAGGTGTACACTGCTGCTCTTCTGGGTTGAGATCTAAAAAAAAATGCAAGATTCAAGTGGATTTTTGACAACAATAACAATAAGCAATTGAATAATGCTTGCTTTTAAAGCACTGAATGTAATGAGGTGTATTTGATTTCTATAGGCATTTAATTACGAACATAACATTTAGATCACCATGTCACCTTTTGGATGTTTTTGGTGGGATAGTGTCTGTGGTAAATATTTATCATAGTTTGACATCAGTTTGTGAAAAAAGTTGAAGAAAAGTACAAAAACACAGCAACTATGTAAACATAGAAAATTCCATCCAAAATGGAGGGACAATTTATGAAAGTTTAACCCTTCAGTAGAAGAATACTAAGAGCTTAAATATAACTTTTAGTGAAAAGACTAGTCTAACCTGAAGCTAAAATAATTATCAAGAGTAAAGTGAAAAAGTACATGCAGAGAATTGTCCCAGTCTCTCTGTATGAAAGTTACTGTGGTTTTGAATACTGCTTTGAAATCTGGTTGTGCAGATCTCAGCTAAGATGTAACAGGCCTTAACTTTGATGAGGGGATAAACACAAAGCATATCTACTCAAAAAAGTTGATGTATCATAAGTAGTTTCAATGTTATTGTCAATTTTTTTTTTTTTTTTTATTGTAACAGACCTACAAGACCAGAGCTATACTAGACCTGGGTATTCTCATTGTTACGTTAGCTTGTCTCACCTGTGATGTTGCTGCTGAGGTCCTGTAGAGTGGATGAAGAGGCCATAGTCACAGAGGAGTTTGTGTCCTCTGTAGTCTCGGTGGTCTCTTCCTCCTCCTCTTCTGCTCCCTCTGTGGGTGTCCCCTCTGTGGGTGTCCCCTCTGTGGGTGTCCCCTCTGTGGGTGTCCCCTCTGCGGCTGTCCCCTCTGCGGCTGTCCCCTCTGCGGCTGTCCCCTCTGCGGCTGTCCCCTCTGCGGCTGTCCCCTCTGCGGCTGTCCCCTCCTCTGCTGTGGCCCCGCCCTCCTGGAGTCTCTGCTGCTCCGCCTGCTTCTTCTGTTTCTTCTTCAGCTTCTTTTTCTTGTTCTTTGACATTTTGGCCATCTGCTAAAAACAGAGGACATGCTGACTTTAGACACTGATGAGTAGGTAGCATGTCTCCTGCATGATTCCTTGGATAGAAAATAAAAGCCATACTTTGGAACATTATCCAGGGAGATAGATTATTTTAATGTCATACTGCAGAATATAACCGCCAAATGAACAACATTTCCATGGAAACAAGCAGGAGGCCAAATCAGTCTTAAGGTTTGTGGTGAAACAAGCCCGAGTACAGTAAGGATGCAACAAAAACATCCAAAATGAAAACAAAACATGCTTTTATTTATTTATTTTATTTTTATTTGATTTTTGTTATATTAGTTATGCAGTTAGACTTTAAGAAGGAACTCTTTGCAAGATTTAGAAATTCTTTGTTTAATTTCTAAACATTGCAAACAGTTCCTTTTTACACGACCAAACTGTGTCCCCTGATATGAGATAGGCGAGTCTAAATGAAATGTAGCTTTTACTAATGACAATTTTAATGCTGATGACGTAGCAATAACTGAAATATCTTAATATCGTATCGTCAAAGGTCTCACATAATATCTCACAATATATCGAATTAAAAGTTCCTTTGCTTAAATGTTTTATAGTAGCAACAGATAATAAACATAGGGGACTATATGCACCACGACACATTTCAGTGCAGACAACATGAAGAAATGTGTTTTTTACTTTAATTCTTGGGATTATGACACTAATGAGTCGCACCAAAGTCTTGTCAAGGTATTTTAAAAGCAAAAAGTATCCTATCTACAATTATTTTAGCTTCTCCAAAATATTGTAATAAATATCGCACGGTGAGAAGCACATCGTGATAATATTGTACTGTGAGATTTGGATTGTTACATCCCTATTGCTGATTTATTCTTAATTACAAAAACATGGGACATGATGGCCACATGATTTATGTTATAATTTGGCATTTGGTTTCTCAAGGCAATTATCCAATCAGAAATTTCATTGTAATTTCATTGTAGTTAGCTCCTCCCTTCAGGCAGATATAAGGCAGTGTCCACCAGCATTTGACCAGAACTGAAGAAGCAGCTTGGATGAGCTAAGAATTTCTCCTTTTGCAATCCAATTAGAAAGCAAAATGAGCCTCACATGACTCTCTCATTTGGGTTGCTAGTTTCAGAAGTTGAAATCCAGTTGGTTTAAACCTTAAAGTCCTCTCTCTGATCTGAACGGTCACTACCTAAACTCCAGCACCTGCACCAGTCCTGAGTCAGTGCTAGTGCAGCCTCTGCAGCTCAGAGAGGGAATTCTGGAGGTTCTGAGCTTCACATGAGACATGGTCTGTCCAGATACTGAGAATGAGACAAACTTGGATGTGTTTCTATCTGCAGGTGAAGGCTCTGGGGACACAGGTTGATGTTTTTAAAACTAAGAGTGCTGACTACGTACAGTTCCTTTAACATATCAGACAATGAATGCAATACTGAAACTTCATACTTAAATGTAACCAAGAAAGCATGCAACTACTGCCATTACTACCACCACCATTAACAACACTTTCCTTTCATTCTAAAAAGTCCTTTGCAAATATACTAGTATGCACTTACTGCTTTGGGGGCCGGGGCTGTACTCACTGTAAAGAAATAAAACAAAAAAACAACACATGAGCGATTTGTGTTTTAATAACAAGATTCTGTTCAAAGTTCACATTTTAAATGAGCCCAAGAGAACTGACAAATGGACTGAAATCTGAACTGACAAATACAAGAATCACATTTTAGAACATGTTTGTATAGATCTTAAGTTCAGCATTAGCAGTTTTTATGCATTTTGTGGAGGAAATCAAAAATTGCAGCTTTTGTGATTGCATGTATTCAAATAGCATTTTCGATTTGATTAATCTTGTAGCCCTCCTATTAACCATTTTATGCTTTTTGTCCTGGTCTAATATTAGCATAGAGTCAGTGAATCACCCAGAGCTGAACTAATCACGGGTTCCTCTGCAGCAGACGCCGACACAGAGGCAAAAGAATTATTTACAAAATTGACTGGTGACTCATCAACACCGGCAGGAAAGTTGGTGAAGAGATCCAGAGCTTTCAAGGCAAAACTGCGAACCTTTACAAAACAGGGAATGTAACATTTTTGAATGGAGTTATGTTATGTAATAAAGGTACTACGCAACTTTTCTGATGGACGGTCTATAGCATGTCTCCATAAGATTTCTTTATCTCGAATGCTCCACAGCATGGCATTTAACTTTTGTATCTTGCACTTATCTAATTAGTTGTTAGCTACGGATTCATTCTTACATGTTCCATGGAAACAAGCAGGTCAGCCCACCAGGACAAATTACAGGTCACATGAGTGGAGAGGAGAGCCTTCTCACAGTTAGAATTTATATTTTTCCAAGGTATTTTTAGCAGTAAAACGTGTAAATGAATACATGCAATATAGATATGTTTAATGCTATCCTTACCAGGCAACATACCAGGCAAAGCAATCAAGAAAACATCTCCATAGAGACAAGCATATGGCAAACCTCCTGTCAGAAGTTACATAATGCACCTTTAAACGTTTTTGATTATTTTTAAAGGGCTAAATCAGATGAGATGTTTTTATAATGTATTTGGCACAAACACTGAATAACTGAAGAAAACTAAGCATTTTAGTCAGTCCATTTACCCTTAATCTAGTGGTTGAAACTCCTCACAGTAGACATTTAGGGTTATGCATACTTGGCATTGTTCTTTCACATTTTACAACTTGATTATAAAAATCAAGTTTGGGCTACACTTTCCAAATATTAAGTTAACTGCAAGTGTTTAGAAAGACCCGGCATTTAATCACATTTTAATTTGAGATCCAGTCATTTCAAATTGCTCCAAACCACATGCTTTTACTGATCATTGACAGTATTTTTCTATGTGTTCTTGAAATTAATATTATATTTATCGAAAAATCTATTACAGAGGGGGTATTAATCTTCTATGGGCTATTAGCAGCTAAAACAATGTATTAACATGTTTAAGAAGTGTATTTGACGCTCCGAGTTCCTCCTGCCTTTGCTTTCTGTGCTAAGTCACTCCTCCTCCAGAGCTTGATCACAGCACAATCAACCTGCTAATGGCATCAGGTTTGTAAAGTTGCTGCATATAGTTTTGAATGATGTTTAGTGATGTGTGGGAGCATGGGTGACATATGCGGAGTGTTGCATAGAATCTTACAGCTAACCATGAGGATGGTTCAAATAGGGCCCAGGAGAGATCACTAGATTACTCAAATATGCATGGATGGCGTCTAAAATCTCTTCAGAGATGTTTTTGATAAAGGAACAGTTGAGTTGATTTTGCAAAACACGCCCTCTTTAATTAAATACAGTCCCTGACAAAAGTCTTGTCGCTTATCCATTTTGTAGAAACAAAAACTTATAACCTGACTTTAAATTAATCGATTGGTTTTAGAAATGTCTCATATGAAAGCTAAAACCCTCCCAAATTATGCTCAATATACTAAAATAAATTTGCTTCACTGAAGAAAGATTGATCATTTAATGAACACAGAAAGGTCAGATTTTGGCAAGACAAAAGTCTTGTCGCCTACAGAAAATTGAACAAATAATTTACTTCAAATACAAAAATATGTTGCATAACGTCAGTGAATTAAGTAGTGGTGCTGTGAGATCCATATTTAATATCTTGTATGACTTCCATGAGCTTGAAGGACTGCATCCATGCGGTTCCACAATGATTCATACAATTTGTTGATGAAGTCATCAGGAATAGCAAAGAAAGCAGTCTTACATGCCTCCCAGAGTTCATCAAGATTCTTTGCTTTTGCCTTCCATGCTTCCTCTTTCATTCTACCCCAGACATGCTCAATGATGTTCATGTCTGGTGACTGGGCTGGCCAGTCCTGGAGCACCTTGATCTTCTTCGCCTTGAGGAACTTTGATGTAGATAAGATAAGATATGCCTTTATTAGTCCCACAGTGGGGAAATTCCAGTGTTGCAACGCACAGTTCAAGAACAGCAGGAAAATGGAACATGCAATAAAACAAGATAATAGATAATGGCTAAAAAAAGAATAATTTAGAAATAGACTTAAAGATAGACTCTAATTTTGTTTTGGTGGAGCAAAAATATAAAATACAAAATATAAAATACCAAAAAATACTATTATGTACAATAAAAGTAACAGTGCAGCATATGAACAGAGTAAATCTCAGTAAAGTGACTTCAGTATATTATGTTATTTACAGTAATGACTATGTTTATGTACAGACAGGATAAATATCAGTAAAGTGACATGAGTGAATTGTACCAGAGGTCTTCAGTATTGCACATAGATATAGTTGAATGACACATGTTCAGTGTTAACAGTGTTTATTATACAGTCTAACAGCAGCAGGAAGGAAAGACCTGTGAAATCTCTCCTTCACACAGCGAGGGTGAATCAGTCTGTCACTGAAGCTGCTCTCCAGAGCAGACAGGGCGTCCTGCAGGGGGTGACACTCATGGTCCAGCATAGAGATGACCTTAGCCAGGACCCTCTTGTCCCCCACCTGCTGCACTGAGTCCAGAGGACAGCCCAGGATGGAGCTGGACTTCTTGATGACCATGTCCAGCTTCTTCCTCTCCCTCTCTGTGATGCTGCTGCTCCAGCAGACCACACCGTACAGGATGGCTGATGCCACCACAGAGTCATAGAAGGTCTTCAGGAGTGGCCCCCTCACTCCAAAAGACCTGAGTCTCCTCAGGAGATAGAGCCGACTCTGGCCCTTCCTGTACAGTGCATCTGTGTTGTGAGTCCAGTCCAGTTTGTTGTTCAGATGAACACCCAGGTACTTGTAAGAGTCCACTCTCTCAATGTCCCTTCCCTGGATGTTCACTGAGGTGACAGTAGAGTGGCGTCTGCGGAAGTCCACCACCATCTCCTTGGTCTTCCCTGCATTGATGATGAGGTGGTTCTGCTGACACCAGTCCACAAAGTCCTGCGCTAGTCCTCTGTACTCCACATCGTCATCATCCTTATTGAAGCCAATGATGGCAGAGTCATCAGAGAACTTCTGCAGGACGCAGCTGTCCGTGTTGTGTCTGAAGTCTGCAGTGTAAAGTGTGAAAAGAAAGGGCGCGAGGACCGTGCCCTGGGGCGCCCCCACACTGCAGGTCAGTAGGTCAGACACGCAGTTCTTGGCTCTCACAAACTGGGGCCAGTTTGTGAGGTAGTCCAGGATCCAGTCTGCCAGGTCACAATCCACAAGGGCAGTCTCCAGTTTGTCCCTCAGGAGCAGCGGCTGGATGGTGTTGAAAGCACTGGAGAAGTCAAAGAAGAGAATCCTCACAGTGCTGCCGGGGTTCTCCAGGTGAGACAGTGAGCGGTGCAGCAGGTAGATGACGGCGTCCTCCACTCCGATGCCAGGCCGGTATGCAAACTGCAGCGGGTCCATCGCTGAGCTCACGGTGGAGCGAAGGTGGCCAAGGACCAGTCTCTCCAGTGTCTTCATCGGGTGCGATGTTAGAGCCACCGGCCTGAAGCTGCTGGGGTCTTTAGCGTGCGGTGTCTTAGGCACTGGTACCACGCAGGAGGTCTTCCAGAGTTGTGGTACCACCCTCAGCTTAAGGCTCATGTTGAAGACATGCTCCATAACTCCGCACAGTTCGTCTGCACAGGACTTAAGGAGCCTGGAGCTGATGCCGTCTGGTCCTGCTGCCTTCCTGGGTCTGATCTTCTTGAGCTCCAGTCTCACCTGGGCTGTAGAAAATGACAGTGGCAGGCTGGGGGGATGGGTGAGTCCATGTGTAGTGGTGGGCTGAAGAGCAGCGGCAGAGGTGTGAAGAGGTGCAGGAGTTCCCCATTGTCCAGCTGGGGAGGTGAGAGCTGGCAGCTGGGTGGGGGGAGTGGTGGGTGATTGATCAAATCTCAGGAAGTGAGAATTGAGCTCGTTTACCCACCGCAGATCCCCCTCCGTCTGGGCAGGAGGCGCTTTGAAGCCTGAGATCGTCTTGAGGCTTCTCCACACCCCCTGGATGTTCTTCTGCTGCAGCTGTTGCTCCATCCTTCTCTTTTGGCTGGCTTGGCTCGTCCTGATTTTCCTCCTCAGCTCCTTCTGTGCAGCCTTCAGCTCCTCCTTGGTCCCTGACCTAAAAGCTCTCTTCTTCTCCTTCAGCAGAGCTTTTATGTCAGGGTTAATCCACGGCTTGTTGTTTGAAAAACACCGCACCGTCTGGGAGGGGACGATGTTTTCAAAACAAAAGTTGATGTAGTCCGTGATGCACTCTGTCACTGCATTGATGTCCTCCCCATGTGGGTCACAGAGCTCTGTCCACACTGTGGTGTCAAAACAGTCTCTCAGAGCCTCCTCACTCTCAGCAGTCCACTTCTTCACCACACGGGGCACCACAGGCTGTCTGTGCACAATAGGCTGGTACACAGGCCGCAGATGGACAATGTTGTGGTCAGCTCTACCCAGAGGAGGCAGTGGGGATGAAGAATAAGCCTCCTTGGCGTTGGCAAAAAATAAATCCAGTGTTTTATTGTCTCTTGTGGGGCAGGTAACATACTGGGTGTATGTAGGCAGAACAGGTACAGGAGATGCATGGTTGAAGTCTCCAGAAATCAGGAAGAGAGCCTGTGGATGCTTTGTTTGGAGTGTGCTCGTACAGGAGTGCAGTGTGTCACATGCTGTCTCAGCATTAGCAGAGGGAGGAACATAGACAGCGATCACAATCACATGTGAGAACTCCCGGGGCAGATAATATGGCCTCATGCTAACAGCCAGCAGCTCAATGTCTCTGTTACACAGCTGTTCCTTCACTGTACAGTGTCCAGCTTTGCACCACTTCTCATTCACAAACAGAGCCAGACCTCCTCCTTTCTTCTTACCACTCTCTGCGGTCCTGTCTGCGCGCAGCAGGTGAAAGTTGTCCATAGCAACAGCTGAATCCGGGATTTGCGGGGTTAACCAGGACTCCGTGAAAAGCATGATGCTACTGTCTCTGTATTCCCGCTGATATCGCGTGAGCGCCGCTAATTCGTCCGTCTTGTTCGAAATAGACCGCACGTTTCCCGGAGTTTGCGTCCAGCACGTCGGCCCCTGCGCGTCTTCCGTAGCAGCTCCGCCGGGATGTCATGGCGGTCTCGGGGGAACACTACAGCGCAGCGCAGCGCAGCGCTAACAGCTGATCCCTTGTGTATACAATGGGGGGTCGCGGGCCCACGCACATCGCGCCGGTGAAAATTGGCGAAAATCCAACAAAAGAAAAGTTGAAGCGAAGCAGAACCAACGCGTTTCTGAAGTACTTAACTTTATACACACTATTTACAAAAAGTACAAACACACAAAGAAGGTAAAGAGCAAAAAAAGTTGGAAAATAGAGGAGCGCGATGCAACCAGCTGCGGCTCTCACCAGCGCCGGAAGATAGAAGTATGCAATGGAGCACCATCCTGCTGCAAAATTTGACCCCTTTTATGGTTGGGAATGTAAGAGGTAGCTAATACTTCTTGATATTTTAGACTATTGATATTGCCTTCCACCCTGCAAATGTCTCGCACGCCCCCATACTGGATGTAACCCCAGATCATGATTTTTCCACCACCAAACTTAACTGTTTTCTAGGTGAATCTTGGATCCATGCAGGCTCCAGTAGGTCTCCTGCAATATTTGCGGCGGCTGTGATGTAATTCAACTGAGGATTCATCTGAGAAATCCACCTTCTGCCACTTTTCCAGTGTCCATCCTTTTAGCAGGCTGTGGGCCTTGGCAAATGCCACACAGTTTTTTGATTGCCTTTTGTTTAGTGCTGGTTTTTGTGCACTGATTCGACCATGGAGGCCATTTCGAGACAGAATTCTACAAACTGTTCTAGTTGACACAGGGACTTGAGGTGACCAGGCCTGGTGGAGCTCTGCTGCAGTGGAAAAGGGTCTGGCCTTGGATTTCCGAATCAACAAACGGTCCTCCCGAGCACTTGTCTTGCGGGGTCTGCCGGACCTGGGCTTGTCAAAAACATCTCCAGTCTTTTCAGATCTTTTTCTTATTCTTTGTATTTGACGCTGAGACACATTGAAAGTGATAATTAACGCTTTGGTCTCAGGGTGGAGCTTAGGCATGTTGTCAGAGGTCAAGTTGCAGTTGATGTGAAGGTCTGGTGTGCTGGGGTTCTTTTTATACACACCCACTAATTGATTGATCAGTAACTGATCACAGGTGAGGCTGTAATCTAGGATTGGGTGCATCATATGACAAGGCGACAAGACTTTTGTCTTGCCAAAATCTGACCTTTCTGTGTTCATTAAATGATCAATCTTTCTTCAGTGAAGCAAATTTATTTTAGTATATTGAGCATAATTTGGGAGGGTTTTAGCTTTCATATGAGACATTTCTAAAACCAATCGATTAATTTAAAGTCAGGTTATAAGCTTTTGTTTCTACAAAATGGATAAGCGACAAGACTTTTGTCAGGGACTGTACAGAGCTAAAACAGACTTAAATGTGGAATGTGAATTGCTTGGTCCAATGCAAAATACTAGAGGTTGTTACCTGCAGATCCCGAGGGAGGTGCTGCACCTGCCTTTTGCCACTGCGTCGCTTCGGCTGCCATCTTTCTAATGTATGCCTCATTCACCGTCAGCAAAATGTTCTCTGGCTTTATGTCTGTGTGGATGATCTTACATTTGGTGTGGAGATAGTCCAAGCCCTGCAACACCTGAACAAGAACAGAGGAATCAAGAATAAGCAGAGGAGAGGGTCAGATGGAGCAGAGGATGCAGAGGAGAGGGTTAGATAGAGCAGAGGATGCAGAGGAGAGGATCAGAAGGAACAGAAGATGCAGAGGATAGGGTCAGACGGAGCAGAGGATGCAGAGGAGAAGGTCAGACAGACAGTAGACTTAATCTGACCTGTTTGATGATGCTCTTGACACAGGGCAGGGGGAGGCCCTGATAGTTGGATTTGATGATCCATTTGAGTAAGTGATAGCCCAATACTTCAAACACCATGCACACATCTGAAGGGACACAAGTCAAGGAGGACAACTATAAAACAAAATAGTGCATCAGTATATAGCTCCGCCCTTGCCTGGCACGTCCATAATATCTGTTATTTATACAGTCTGGTCACCACTTCCTCAGTCACACTATGAGCTAGATTCAGTACCAGCAATCAGGTGCATTTATTTCAATTTTTACATGCACACCTAAATCTGATTATCTGATTTCTGGAACTTAAAGGGCCCATATTACGCCATTTTCTGATCTGTCATAATGTCTCATCAGGAATATACCTGGAGTTGTGTTTTGATTCATTTACATGTTTAACACACAAACCCTGTATATTTAGACCGAGTTCTGCTCTCAAACTACAAAATCCAATATAAGTGATGAGAGGAACCATCAATCAGAAAATTGGTGTGCTGTTAACATGACATTTTAATAATTTTACAACTCTGTAAAATGTAAAAATGTAATAAAATCAGATATAGTCTGTGCCTTTATCACTGCTTGCTGTTTTAATTTTAATTTACAACATTCCCAAAGTGGTGAATTTGATGTAAAGGAAAAGTAAAAAAATAAGTAGGAAAAGTAATAGGAGATAGGTGACATTTTGTGATATTAACATGAAAAAAAAAAGAATAAATGCATACAAAAGTAAAGACAAAACATGCAAAGGATACGTGTTCCATTTACACCAGAAATCTTGAAGTCGTCAAGAAGCTGCACCACCCTCTCTCTGTTTGGGTCATTGGGATCTGTGTTTCTTACCTAAAAATAAAATAAAAAAATATTAACAAAACTATTAGAGAAGACAAGTTTGAAGAGAGATAATAATATTTGTGGCTTACTGTTTTTAGCAGCTTGATTTCGTCCATGGCCGTTTCAGTGTAATGCTCTGCACTTTTCACCACCTTCATTGCCACAAAACGTTTCTCCCTAAAACAAAATAAAATGGCAAAAATATCGATTTTTAACATGGGCAAAGTGTAATATACTTTAAAGAGGGGGTATGATGCAAAATTTACTTTTTGGAGCTTTCTACGTCATTCCCTCATCAACAACATGCCTGAAAAGTAAAACCTCTTGATGTCATCCATACATGTTTGAGTATTTTAGCGATCTCTCCCAAACTATTCGAACCCTCCTTAGGTTAGCTGGAAGATTCTGTGCAAGGCTCAGCCCACACGCCTACGTCACCCATGCTCCTGAACAGTCAAAACAATACATCTCCACAAACCTGATGCGATGTGCAGTAGCTTAGAGGAATGCATGCAGATTGTAATGTCATAATGTCATGAAACATATTAAACTTGTTAATATGTTGCTTTTGATAAATATAGCATTTTCAAAACAATAAATGCTAACATGGCGATCTAAATATGTTATGTGTTAGCAGTTAATACTCCACAGAAGTCTAATACCCCTTCTTTATATATACAGTCCCTGACAAAAGTCTTGTCGCTTATCCATTTTGTAGAAACAAAAGCTTATAAAATGACTTTAAATTATTCGATTGGTTTTAGAAATGTCTCATATGAAAGCTAAAACCCTCTCAAATTATGCTCAATATACTAAAATAAATTTGCTTCACTGAAGAAAGATTGATCATTTAATGAACACAGAAAGGTCAGATTTTGGCAAGACAAAAGTCTTGTCGCCTACAGAAAATTGAACAAATAATTTACTTCAAATACAAAAATATGTTGCATAACGTCAGTGAATTAAGTAGTGGTGCTGTGAGATCCATATTTAATATCTTGTATGACTTCCATGAGCTTGAAGGACTGCATCCATGTGGTTCGACAATGATTCATACAATTTGTTGATGAAGTCATCAGGAATAGCAAAGAAAGCAGTCTTACATGCCTCCCAGAGTTCATCAAGATTCTTTGCTTTTGCCTTCCATGCTTCCTCTTTCATTCTACCCCAGACATGCTCAATGATGTTCATGTCTGGTGACTGGGCTGGCCAGTCCTGGAGCACCTTGATCTTCTTCGCCTTGAGGAACTTTGATGTAGAGATAGAAGTATGCGATGGAGCACCATCCTGCTGCAAAACTTGACCCCTTTTATGGTTGGGAATGTAAGAGGTAGCTAATACTTCTTGATATTTTAGGCTATTGATATTGTCTTCCACCCTGCAAATGTCTCGCACACCCCCATACTGGATGTAACCCCAGACCATGATTTTTCCGCCACCAAACTTAACTGTTTTCTGGGTGAATCTTGGATCCATGCAGGCTCCAGTAGGTCTCCTGCAATATTTGCAGCGGCTGTGATGTAATTCAACCGAGGATTCATCTGAGAAATCCACCTTCTGCCACTTTTCCAGTGTCCATCCTTTTAGCAGGCTGTGGGCCTTGGCAAATGCCACACGGTTTTTTAATTGCCTTTTGTTTAGTGCTGGTTTCTGTGCACTGATTCGACCATGGAGGCCATTTCGAGACAGAATTCTACAAACTGTTCTGGTTGACACAGGGACTTGAGGTGACCAGGCCTGGTGGAGCTCTGCTGCAGTGGAAAAGGGGCTGGCCTTGGATTTTCGAATCAACAAACGGTCCTCCCGAGCACTTGTCTTGCGGGGTCTGCCGGACCTGGGCTTGTCAAAAACATCTCCAGTCTTTTCAGATCTTTTTCTTATTCTTTGTACTTGATGCTGAGACACATTGAAGGTGTCAGCCACCTCAGCAGTGGATCTGGTCTTCAGCCTCTTGATAATTAACGCTTTGGTCTCAGGGTGGAGCTTAGGCATGTTGTCAGAGGTCAAGTTGCAGTTGATGTGAAGGTCTGGTGTGCTGGGGTTCTTTTTATACACACCCACTAATTGATTGATCAGTCACTGATCACAGGTGAGGCTGTAATCTAGGATTGGGTGCATCATATGACAAGGCGACAAGACTTTTGTCTTGCCAAAATCTGACCTTTCTGTGTTCATTAAATGATCAATCTTTCTTCAGTGAAGCAAATTTATTTTAGTATATTGAGCATAATTTGGGAGAGTTTTAGCTTTCATATGAGACATTTCTAAAACCAATCGATTAATTTAAAGTCAGGTTATAAGCTTTTGTTTCTACAAAATGGATAAGCGACAAGACTTTTGTCAGGGACTGTAATAGTTTAGATTAAAAGTACAAAATGTGTACGCACTGGATGTCCCAGGCCAACCACACAGTAGAGAAATGGCCCCATCCCAGTTTTCGTATCACATGGTACTTCTGATTGTACAGGTCCCCAATCTTCACATTATGATATCCACCTGTCGATAAAACAAAACAGAATTATTACAGTAAATTCAAGTGCTGGTTTCAGTCTAGAGGAAAATGCATCATCATTAGTTGTAGATTACCTCTGCAGTAGTCATTTGGGTCCTCCTGCTCCTCGTCGTCTGATCCCAAGATTTCTTCGTCCTGTTCGGGCAGAGGAGAGTCGGCCTGTCCCTGAGACCCACCACCTCCTCCTCCTCCACCACCACCACCACGCCCGGGAGGCTCTGGTCTGAGGAACACACAGAAAAACAAGCACAGATCTATAGCCAAACTGAACTGACAAAACCTATGTCCAGTACAGATCTCTCAAGACAATTGGTTATACAGTGGTATTTTTCAAAGGTTTTATACCAGAACCAGTATTTGAACCTGGCTCATTGTGCATTACAAGGTTATCCAGCTAGATCAGGGAAGGGCAGCTTTTTTTGTAATATTCTTTATGTTATCCATCTGTAGATTTGCATTATGTGTGTTCATCAGGTATTGCTCAAACATTAAAATAAGCCCCAAGGTCACATTTAATTAAGACGTTACATCGCATGAATCTGGCCAGCACGAACAATTCTCACAATATTTATGAGGCAGAGCCAAAGGTGAAGTGCTCAAACCAACCAACATGTACTTCAGCCGAGTTTAGCAGATATACAGACTTTTCTGTTAAATCTAAAACAATGTGCTTCCCTTTGCACAATTTTCACAAAAGTTACATTTCTCAACTTGTTCTGCTGTGGTGACAATCGGAATCAAATCGCGATGTCCCGTCTCTTTCTAATCGCTTTCAGAGAGCAGACTGATGTGCAGAACAGTGAGGGGTACACGGTTTAGACTGCATTGCTTAATTTTTCATTTGATATCATCCTTTAGCAGGGAAAGGCTATTTAACACAGAAAGCCTGCCCTCTACCTGCTGGAGGAGGTAGTACCGTTCCTGTCCTGGTCTCAACATCACAGCCTCACAGGTGGAGGAGGTGTGAGTCACTTCTCAAAACCTCCCACTGAAGCCAAGTCACAAATAACTGAGAATAAAGAAGAACTGAAGACATAACACAATGCCATTAAATGGAAAAGACTAGCTGAACAGATATTGGTAACGCTAGTTATACTAAGTGCATTAACGCTAGTTATACTAAGTGCATTGTATTTTGTTACACTAATCACAATGACAATCAAAATTTGATTAAAGGTCTTATATTACACAAAAGGGATTCTTGCGAGCTTTAGAAATGTATAAGGGACAAACCAATATCAATACTGTTTTTTTAATCCAATTTACTAGATTGGATATTGGTCCCAAAATATCGGTTCTGCTGCTATACTGGTTGGACATTAGGGCTTTGACTTTTGCCCAAAAATCATATTCGAAGTTCGTTTGTTTATTAATATTAATATTCGAATATATTCGAATATTAACCCGCGGCCCGCAACCCGCGGCTCCAGAGCCGCATGTGGCTCTTTCATCGTTCTGTCGTGGCTCCCTGTGACTTTGGAAAATAATAATGAGTATTTAATTACATTGTATTTTTATTTTAGTTTGTTCGATTTTAAATGAGAATCTAAAATTGTAGATAATGGTAATCTTGTAACATTTAAATAAAGCGTTTTTAATATTTTTGTCGCTCAAAACATGCGTCAAAGCCGCCGATGTGCACCACCCGGCACACACTGGCAGCCCGGACTTACCGGCACCTACATCAGCAGTATGATTTTCAGCCCAATGATGATAAATCCAAGAAAAGAAAAGTTTCTGAAGAAAACAGAACGCTTAATGCTCCGTGGGCAGATGCATTTGCTTTCACGGCTGATGAGACTGGTACACGCGGTACACGCGATAAAATGATGACAGAACACAGAAGCAGACGCATTTTTGGTTCGCTGCGGGTGGATAATTTAAGTTTGGATTTTTATTTCCTACGAGGAGGACTCAAATAATAATGTGTTTAATGCAGCTTTGCGCACATTTGTTTACGTTATACAGAAACGAAACTTAAAACCACATGGCTAATTTGCATAAACTAGAAGTGCTGAAAAAAAAACAGCTGCTCCTTAAGGGCAGGACTCAGTGGAATATGCGTGTTCTTTCTGTGACTGAGGGATGTTCTGCCTATGGTGAGTCTGTTCTGTGCTTCTATCACGTTGGAGATGTTCATGTTAAACTTTTCGAACAGGTTCGAATATTAAGGGCTTCGTTCGAATATCTCAATTTTTTTAAATATTCGAATTATATTCGAATAACGAAGTTCGGAGTCAAAGCCCTATTGGACATATAGATTGATGTAATAAGTCTGTTTACTGGTCGTAGTTGGTCTAGAAAGTCTCATAATGATTGAGCTTTTAATATAAAGTTGTTCTGTCATTACTTGAGAGATAAATAACAGCTACATAAAGTATTGTGTGGCAAAATGCGTTTTGTTCTTAAGAAAACAAAGTCTATGTTCAGTCTTTGCATCAAGAATGAAATGAAACAACAGGTATGTTTTTGGTGAGGAAAAACATAATATAGATTAGAAAATAGTGCAATATGGGCCCTTTAAATACACAGCCCTAGACATTTCTGTAACAATTTAACTTATGATATGCAGCAGTTGAGTTTAAGCCCAGTGTTTAATGTCTAATGTCATTATATGAATCCAAATGTACAAGTGGTGTTCTGCATGATGAACCAGAGCAGCAGTGGTTTATGTAAAGGGCCTATAGTGGTGATGTAATGATGTGATGGTGACTGTAGCATTAGTGCTCCATGTTATTACCACTTAAGTATGTGACCTGTTGAATAAGAATGTCCATGTCTCCTCTAAAAGGGCCTGTGGGTATCAAAAGTATCAGAAATCAGATACTAAAACTAGTATAGAAACTAGATACTCATTTGAGCAACCCGGACTCCTTCGACTGAGGGATTCACAGAGTGTTTTTATTTTTATTATTTATTATCATTGTGGTATCGGAATTGGTATTGAGTCTGTTCCTTAGTACTGAAATAGTGTGACAACACTAGCCTGCCCTGTACCCCATTTATCCCCATGTATTTGAGCAAAATGTGTCTTGCCCCAGTAAGAGATAACATGTAAGCAGCTCTTGAGGTTAAAACAAGTCTGCTGTTATCTGCATCCAATTAGAAAGCATTTTATTGTCCTATAATCAGGAAATGCACGTTAGCATCCAAGTTGTTGTTAGTTTTAATGCCATGACAAAACTCCGCTCTAGTCTCTAAGTTGTGAAAGCATACTAGGATGTTCAGAATGCATAAAGTAAAGAGCAATAACTTGGACCACTGGTTCACCTTTGGACCAACTGTTTAATATGAAATTGTTCCATTTTTCACATTCTGAATGAAAATGTAGTATGATTTTAGTCAACAACATCAAAACATCTGGAGAAAAGATGTGCAAGAAAGAATTAGGCTCATAACCTAAACCAGAACTAACATTAAAAATGTGCAATTAATCAAATTCTAATTTCATTCAGTCCTGTCTAACGGTCAGTGATCATCTTAGGAGTTTTAACGGAGAGGACTACAGCCAATCCTCTGCCAGGAAAAGACTGGTTTGGAGCTAGAGGCTTGTTTTGTTTAAATTGCAGACTGTCTGTCTTGTTTATGTTTAGACGTATATTTGTTTTAATGTGACAAATTTAAATTGAATTGAGAACTGGTCAAAAAGTATGATACAGATATATACAGTAGATTTTTTTTTTCTTCATGTCACCCAGGTCCAAATAAAACCTATAATCTTGATCAGGTCTAGAATAAACAAAATGGACTTTGCTGGAGCAGTGCAGACTTTTAAGGAGCTAAGTGGAGCAGGCCACATATGATCTGGTGTCCATAAAGAGTCCCTCATGGCTTAAGCAGCTGTCCTCAACCGTGTGCTATAAGTAAACTGTGTATTTACTGGCCTGTTATTTAATCCTCACTGTAACCATTTCAATGTTGTGGTCAGACCTGTTATGATAATTACTACATCGACTTTATGTTCAATGCATGATAGATGGAACAATCATTTTGGGGGATAAATATGGGGGGACTTTTTTTTGTACTAGAGGCAAACTTTTAGTTTTACTTTTTCTCTCAGTATTGTACAGGGTGAGCAACATGCGAAAACATTTACATCAAAATCTTCTTGAAGCCAGATCACAATGTATGTATTTTTACTTTGAAGAGATAACCTATGTCATTTGCTTCTTCTGAAAGTACAAACTTCACAGGTATTAACGTTTACAATGTTAAAAAGGTGACAAGATTAATGTTTTAGGATTGGTTAAATCCACCTGTCTCACTCAGAGCTCAGCAGTGCTCCGAGTGCAGCTGACCAATAAGAGTGAGTTGGAAAACATGTCTTTGTTTGAGTGTAGAACTGTATTCAAGAAAAAAAAAAAATGAGCGAATCACAATAGAGCAATTTAACCAAAAAGCACATTGTCACTGGAACGAGACTACCAGTGGCCCTAATGGGACATTTAGAATCAGTTTTGGGATAATCCTGCATTAGGATTATTGTGTCAGTCTTAGGAAATTTATTGGGAGAGACCTATTTGTGGTTAACTGTCTTCACCCGTGCTGTAAGTAAACTGTATTTACTGCCTGTTATTTAATTCTCACTGTAATCATTGTGGCTCAGAAAATGATTTGCTAGTGTGTGCAGTAGCATGCTGAGCTAATTGGTTTATAATTGTTTTGACACCTGTGTGTGAAAGTGTGTCAGCAAAAACAGTTTAACGCCTAGCCTCATGTTAAGCAGTTGAGGAAAGGATCACACGACTCCACTGCACAAGAATCAATACGCAAACGCACTGAATGTTACAGGTCAACGCAATCAGAATAAAATTAATCCTCAGAATAATTTAAAAGGGCCTGTGCATGACTTTTCCCCACGTATTTGACCACAATTTGTGACATTGTCTATTGTCTATTAGTTAGTCAATTGTGTATTAGTTAAACTGGTAAATAGTTATCACACATGGTCTCATTTTACCTTTAGTTCATCTGAGATTGGCAATTCCAGGGCTGAAATTATCCAATTGATTCTAGTGAAGGTGTATGAAGGTAAATGTTGTAATATTTCATGTATTACCGCATGAATGTTTTCTATTTGAGTACAAAGAACAATTTCACAAAAAAACAGAAACAAAAAAAACCTCAACAATACTAAACTATTGTAGCATTGTTTTGACTGTCCTGTTGTAGCCTCTGCATCAGCTGACCCTGTGTGTACCTCCAGTGGACGACGACGCAGCAGCAGCCATAAATAAGAATCGTATAAAGCTATATACTGATCTGGTGAACATGGTTTGAATACAGAGTTACAGATGGATCATAAAATCTAGGAATTTTTTAACGAGAAATGATAATGAAATGATGATTTAAACACTTCATCTTACAAAACAACACCGTATAGCAAAGCGTTCACTTAAGGACAATAACGATTTCACCTTAACACACTGCAGTTGCGTGGTGGCAATTAAAAAAATGACAAAGGCTGTAATTTTTCATGTTCCATCATTTCCTCCACAAACAACAAAATCTCCTGTCTTATTCTGCATAAAAACATCTAACCCTGTAGTCAAGATCTGCACAAACGTGCTCTGAAATGTGATTCCTGTGTTAGTTTTTTGTCAGTTCAGATTTTAATCTTTTGGTGAATTCATCTAGACGTGTTTAAAATATGAACTTGGAACAGACTCTTATTAAAACAGAACTGGCGAATCTTATCTCAATCGCAATTCAGAAAAATCTCAATTAGTTTTTTTTTTTTTTTTTAATCTCAAATCAGCCCAACTACAAATCAGTTACTTTTTTTTCCATTAAAATGCTAATTGAAAAATTCATGTGATTTTATCAATGCAATAATAATAATCGTCATCTTGTAATCTTGTGCAATTTAGGAAAAATAAAAATGCAGTCTCAAATGACACTGTTCGAATCCAGTCCTTGGTCTAGTACCAAGAGTAGACCTAAGCTTAGTCCTGGTCCAGTTTTAAATATAGTATAGTTATATCTGTTATGGGGCCATGTACTTAAGGTTGTTTGCCTGCCTTCTATGCAAGTTAATAG
Organism: Taenioides sp. WSHXM2023; assembly: GCA_029959045.1. Lineage (NCBI taxonomy): Eukaryota > Metazoa > Chordata > Actinopteri > Gobiiformes > Gobiidae > Taenioides > Taenioides sp. WSHXM2023. Next base: position 2,373,531 of record CM057087.1, on the reverse strand, counting down.
AAAAAAATACTCCAATATACTCACCTTTAAGTTGGTCATTTTGAGTTTAAATAAATTTTAATAATTTCTCCCCGAATCTCTAGACATAAAATTTTAAGTGGAAAATCCCATACATATTTTTGCCCTGTATCAAGCTTGCTTCCACGCTGCAGTAACCATAACACTGACCGTTCCCTGACCGTAAATTACAATACAACTGTGATTTTCCTGTGCACAAATATTTATTGTTCTAGTAACAAAATATATTTTTTATCTTGATATGAACATTTTATGAAGCTTAGAATTCCCATGGACTGGCACGGTATACACTTAAAGGCCCAATCTGTGCATGAAATTTAAGATATTTTATATAGTATAAAATGAAAAGTTGAAAAATGATCTCTATTTCCAGTTACGCTTACCTGCAGGAAGGTTGAATTCTCATGGACAGAAGCTGCACAGACTACACTAAAAGGCTTAATCTATGCATGAAATAAGGTTTTCTGTTTGAATAAGTTCAAATGTAAAGTTGAGAGCAAAAATGTCACTGTAATTCCACCTGCGCTTACCTGCAGGAAGCACGAATTCCCATGGACAGAAGCGGCACAGCAGCCCGTGCACAAGGTTAAAAAAAATCCATTTAAGAAATATGAGATTTCCTATCCCCAAAAATGAAAAGTTGACTGGAAAATTGTTATTGTGAAGAATCCAATGGAAAATAAGAGTAGACGATGGTAGCACGAGCGTAGGCTGACTTTTTGCACAGCCAAATCCCTCTCTTTCCTTCTCTCCCTCTCGCTTGTTCTGCATCTGACCGCCGAGTCTCCTTGGCTGTTGACAGCACTAGGTCCCACCCCCTTTCCCCGAGAGCTGAGTCATGATTGGCTGGAGGTGGAACAGCACTGCATTGCAGGTGAGGAACGACAGCAGCAGCAGAATAAGCAGAGGACCCACTGTTTTTCCTGCACTGGGCGAAAAATGAGTAATACTTTAAGAAATTCTGTGTTTACAGCATTTGGCTAGTTTAAATCTCCTATATGAACCAAAACTGACTCCTCTGAGCTTTAAGCCATATTAGAATGTTGTATCCTCTCTAAAAACAAACCAGGAGTTGTGTTTTATTTCATCCACATATGTTTGAGTAACTATTTGCTAGTCTGTCTACATCTCCAAAGCCCAAAATGCTATGTTCCACCTTGTGATGTGATGAAGTGGTAGTTTTAAAGTTAACAGCTACCTTTAACTTTTTGTTCAGTAGAGATTGCCAGTTCCAGGGCTGAAATTATCTAAATGATTCTAGTGAAGATGTATGGTATTTGAAAACACAGTGGAGCACTTCCTGTATTACTACATGGCATAGGACTGCGCCAAAAATCGTACTTGCACTGATTACCAATACCATGTATTTTATAGGGGTTAATACAGTAGTAAATGTCATTGATTCCCTTTCCCTTTCACTTAAGAATGTTTATTTGATCAATCAAAATAGGCCCAAAAAGCAAAGTGACACCAAAGATTCAGTCTTTAAATTTTATATTTTGTCCTGGTTGGGTTTAAATTTTTTCTTTAAGTTTATTTAATAATAATAAAGATAAAAATAAATCACTAATAAAGATAGTGATTCGGAAACTTAACATATTACCTTTTGTATATTGCGTAGATGTAATTATTTTAATTCTACTTGTACAACTGAGCTTTATTTGACACAAGTTTCTTCTTATTTTACTTATTTTGCATTTTGTACCATTCAGATTCTTGCTACATTAATGTATCAGCTACTGTGCACAAGTAATTTCCCTTGTATATCAATAAAGTCTAAAACATTGTCTGTAACAACTACTATTAGAAGAAATTCGTAGTGGACTAGAAACCTGCATGTCGATTAGTCAATGAAAAAGGGGGCATGGCAAAAGTTCTTAAAACGATTCCATATCTCTGTGTTTCTGACCCAAACTCCACTCACAAGACCACACCTGTGGGGAGAGTTCATGCTAAAACTACTACTTATGCTATTTATTTATTTATGAATCATGAGTTTAATCTACTCTTACTCTTTTTAAAAAATAAATACCAAAATCTTCAGCTAACTCACTCCATATCTTCTTACTGTAGTTGTCTTATATAAATGTTCATAATCATAATAGAAGGATTAGAATTCTGATATTTCTCCCTAAAAGATCATTCAAACGCAAAGCTGCAAAGTCTGAGGTGTAGAAGACAAGAGTTAATGGTTATGTAATAAATGCATTGATGTCAATTATTCTACAAGTGTTTAAAATATGAACTCAACACAATCCTATTATTAAAAACATAAATCACCAATCACAATCGCAAAGCTGGTCAGAAAATCTAAATTGTGCACTTATAGTACTATTATTAATCTATTTTATAGTACATGTTTACGTATTTTAAGTTAACCTGAGCTCAGTAATATTGCAAAACTCTACAAAATATCATTTTTGCATTTTCCTTATGAGCTCTTGTATAAAGCTGAGATTTTTTTATTACTTATTTTTCTATTTTATTTTGACTTGTACATATACATTTATATAATTATGTCTTATTTGACACCTGTCTCTTGCTATTTTTATTGCTACTTATTTAGAATGTATTATTACCATTTACCGTAATCTCTGGACTATTGAGGGCACCTGAATATAAACTGCATCAACTAAATTTTAAAAGAAAAAACACCTATAGGCCGCACCTGTCTATAAGTTGCAGGTGCGCTTTCAAGTTCAGGCCATCTGCTTTTATTACCTTCTTGTCATTTACACACTCACCTGCATTTAACGCATACAGGTCATCAAGTTGTATCCCATTCACTAATGTTCATTTAGCTTCATAATTTGCCCGCGCATCCACTGTGTCGATACACAAATAATCCATCTATATATTTGCATCGTAGGGTTCAAAGTGTGAGAAAAAAGAAGCAGCTTATAGTCTGGAAATTATGCTACATCTTTTTTACTCTTTGTTCTTACATTATGTTGTGAGGTGTGAGCTACTGTGTCCAAATAATTTCCCTTGTGGCTCAATAAAGTTTGTTCAAGTCTAAGTCTAACTATCACACAACATTCAAAAAGTTGTGCAAACCAAAATAAGCACAACACGCACACAGGGCTGTCGTCGACTAATGACATTTTTGGTCAATTAAAGACATTCTTGGTGGACTAAAGACTTGCCCACTGCTGCTGATCAATTAGGGGACTAAAAAGGGGCCGAAACTAAAAAGCTCTCCAAACTATTCCATATCTTTGTATCTGAGCCAAACTGCATTCACAAGACTACACCTGCAGGGAAAGCTCATGGAAAAACTGCTATTTATACAAAAGGAAGTACAAGAAAACAATATAAAGACTTGTGAATTATGAGTTTAATCTGACCGTTTACAGATAAATACTAAACAATACCAAATGTTCAGGTCACTCACTCATGCACTCACTTCTCCTTTCTGCTGTTGTCCCATAGAAATCCTTATCTAAATACAATAATTAGCAACTGATGTCAATTTTGGTCGCCTAGGACTTCACTGAGAAATTAATTGACTAAACGACTAGAGGACTACAGCCCTATTGTACACAGCAACAAAACATCTACTTTATAAATGCATTTGAACTCACTGCCATGTTAGACCAGAGACTAGTTTGAACATAGTCCCCGAGCTGAGGGAGTTGATCCAATCCAAAAGCCACATGATTCCAATCAGACTTAATATAACATGCATTTAATATAGAGGGAGACGTCAGAGAACTGCTACGTCTATGACACAAGGGACAGTCCATGAGCAGTACAGGGTATTTCTGTAGCTCTGAGCAAAGCAGAGAGAGGTGGAGAGATAGACAGAGGGATAGAAAGAGAGAAAGGAGAATGTAAGATAAACAGGGAGGGAGATGAGAGGGACTGGAAAGAGCGGGGAGAGAGCGAAGAGAGAGCAAAGAGAGAGCGAGGAGAGAGCGCAGAGAGAGTGAGGAGAGAGCAAGGAGGGACTGAAAGAAAGACAAACAGACAGAAAAAAGCGAGAGAGAAAGAAAGAGAGAGAGAAAGAAAGAGAAAGCGAGAGAGACAGGAGAGATGAAGCAAGGAATGAGAGAAGAAAGAGAGAAAGGGAGACAGATGAAAGAGGAGAGGGTGTGAGGAATTGTGGTCGTGACAGTACCATTAGAATTAACTCGACTTCTCAGCACAGCTCCGGAGAGGAAGAAACGAGATAACCCACATTCTCCTCTCCACACTGGCTTCCTGTTTGTTTGAGATTTGAGAGTTGTGTTTCAAAAGTTGCTGGCACCTCTATCCAATTCAGAAATCCAAAATCTTTGTAGTGCAATGTATGATGATGCCATTAAAAAAATCTGTAATTTAACATTTAACATTTGAAGAAATAGTGTACAATGTTCACTTGTCCGATGTGAGGGTTTGCATTACAAAACAGTGTAATGGTATTCTATATTGAGGCTGTCAAAAAAGAAACACAGATACTAATCAATACCAAAACTTGTATTGAAACTAGATACTGTAATGCTACTGAAAATATAGGACAACATTTGACTTTCCTCAATAGTTTATAATGATTTTGATCTATATCAGAACTAGTAAGAGACTATTTAACACAAAATATTAGTAGTCACATTTATATAGCGCTTTTCTTGCTTCTAGGCACTTTACATCAAGGACTCAACAATTCACTCACACATTACAGTGTTTCCCATAGAATATGTTAAGATTATGACAATTATCTCAGTGCCCCATTATGAACACATTAGCAGATCAATGATCAATTAGACAAATAACTACAACATAACAGCTAATTGGGTATAGGGCTGGGTATCATTAAATACGATACATACCTCGATACGTAGGCCACAATACGATACATTTTTCCTTACAGCACACTTTCAATTCAATACGATACATTTCAAATCGATTTAATGCAGTTCAGTGAAAAATAAAGGCTAAATCGTGGTTTTGATACTAAAAGTCTACCAAGTTTGTGCAGAGTTCATACGAAAAACACCCATTTTACTCATCAGAGCGGTGAAAATGTCAACACAAATGCACCTCTTACACAAAATCATTTTGTAAAATGTACCTAGTGATGACAAAGGAGAAATTTAATTTGTCAACTGGACAGAGTTTATTTGGTCGAATGTGACGTTCTGTATCGACGCTTCGAAATGTGTGCCGAGTAGGGGAGGGGGCGTTTCAGTGATGCTCGTATCGAGGCTTGTTTCATTTAGGGGAGGAGCTGAAAATGATGATGTCAGAAGCCTCACTGCCCGGATGTACCACGTGACTGATTCAGGAAGTGGTTCGGATTTTGCCGCGAGTTTTGACAGTGATATAAACCCCTCAGGCTCTATTCAAAATGTGGGTGTTTGATGGAGAGTTGCGGTCAGTGAGAGTCTGGAGACAGTTTGGACAGAGTTAGAGATAGTTTGGAGAGAGGCAGAGATAATTTGGAGAGAATTTGGAGATTTAGGAAAGTGAGGAGAGAGTCAGGAGAGAATGGAGCCTAAGAAGAGGAGGATGTGCCCTGTGTGGGAACATTTTGATTTCATTTCTCCCAACAAGGTATGTACAGTAATATTTCTACAGGATTTTTTTTTTCATAATTAATATTGATTATGCAATATTTTTGCGTCCAGTAGAAATAAAGCTTTATGAAGCTTTGTGCTGGAGTGAACTAACTGGACGAAAGGCTTCAGTGCTTTATGAAGTTTCATCTGCCCATCACTAAATATACCTAAAAAGTACTCTTGGCAATACATCGATACAGCAGCCCACAATATCGATACTGTATCGTCATTTTTGTACAGTCCTAATTGGGTAGTTGGTAGATGTTATACTTTTGTTGGGTTATCTACTCACTAGACCATCTGGATGTGGATAATGCACAAATGTCTTTAAATCCAGGGAAGACCAAGCCATGTGCATAACAAAGTCCCATACCTTTTCCCGGCTTTTCTTGGCTTGCTTTTCTTCTTTCTGGCTTGCAATGCGAGCACTAGAAAGCAAAGGCAGGTGTAACAGTTAAACACCTTTAACTTTGATGACAACAATGCATTTAACAGCTGTATTTAAAGACACTGAATTATTGAAATATCTCCAAGGTGTAAGATTATTTTATAGCGGCTTATGTGTCTTGTATTTTGCAAATCAATAGATTCCTTGTTGATGTTTTTGTAGTTCTCAGACGTGCTAGCAGGCTGTTAGCTCCCAGTGCTATCACAAGTGGCTTTAGGGTCACAAGACTTTCCGTATATATATTTATTTGGATGACGTTTTAGACTTATCACCTTTATTACTAGCATATCCTTAAGTAATACGATTGCACTGTCCAGCTGAAATTATGAGAAGTTTAGTCGGAAGGTCTGCTTTTAATCTGATGCTAACGAAGATGCTACTGCTCGCTACGGACTGAGCGAAGCGCGTGGTTACGCTTTTACTCTACGGCTAACGCGCTTCAGGTGAACACACTTTCGGATGGATCTGCGGATTAAACGGTGCATTTCCCGTGGTCTAGACGTGGAGATTGTGTTTTCTAATGTGCTGTTGTGAACTGTACCTTTCCTCTCCATGCTGAAGACCGGGAGGGGGGGACACACGCTGCGTTGAAACGCCGGTCAAAATGTTCGGATTTCTGGAGTGCGCCAAACACAGAGGCGGCGCGTTCAGGGACTGTCAGAAATACTGTAATACTCACGACAACCTACTAAATAGTGAAAATGGAATCTTATTTTGCTTTTTTGTTATGAAACTATCATGCCATATCATCAAATAGGCTACATCCCTAATATATTTTTCAACAATTTATTTGAATTTTTAAATTTTACAATTTTCGACTAAAATACACAAACATAAAAGCGGTGCTCATAGTGGCATAGTGGTAAGTGAACTGACAAGTGAAATGCCCGTAGTGACCCTCGCCATGACGTAGGACAGGGGTTCCCAAACTTTTCAGACCGTGACCCCCAAGTTTAGCTGATGACCTGTTAACAACTTTAACCTATGCGATTAATTCATTCATTTTGCCAACGGACGGACGGAGGATGTTACCGAGAGAGCGGTCCAGATCCAGATTACCGAGATCAGACATGACGGCTTGTCTGATCTCGGTAATCTGGAGCTCCGTGTCCAAATGTATATAATGTAAATATTTGCTTAAATACTGTCTGATATGTTCTCCCAGTTCTTTCATATTTGATTCATTGTTTCCACACTGAGCTGTTGCTTTACTGTTCTGTTTGTAGCTCCTGGTCTCCTCATGCTGAGCATTCGAAAGTAATTCTTGGACCGTCTGAGTACAAATAAAATATCAGTTATTATTTCTTTGCATTCATTGCCAGGCATAATGTGTATTATGTGTGTGTGTTTTCTAGTTAAACCTACAGCTGGACTAAAGGCTGTATTCTGAAGGTGAGGTCGCAGCTCCCTGCACAGGTGTGTGTTCACTTATAGGGACGTAACAATAACCAAAATATCACTATATTTTATCGTCAAAAGTCTCACAGAAATATTACAATATATCAAATTAGTCTCTTTGCTATAGTTTTGGTGATTTTAATGTCTTATTCTGCTCCTGTCACAGTCCTGCTCTGGGTGACTCTGCTCCTGCTTCAAACTTAAGGGGCAGGTCAGTAAAATTTCTTGTCTTATGCATTGTCATCTTAATTTATGTTAATGATACTGCCCAGTGCACTCTCCGTATGTTGATAATGATAATGATGCAACAAACAATAGTCAAAATGCTATTCATAAACGTTCCAATAACATTTTACTATTGGGTATAAGAAATGTACTTATAAGTGGAAGCTGAATCATGAAAAATGTAAAAACTTTATTTTAATCACATTATTATTATTTTACCCCAGCTATTCCCTTTTTGCAATGATGAAACTGAAGTGGATTATTTGTGTTGATATTATCAGACCCTTACATATGTCAATAATTTATTACAACATTAACTTTGGTGCATTATTGTGTTTTGAGTTATCGCAATTTAAAAAAAAAAAAAGTCACACTCGTACCCTTCGTGACACAAACGGTTCCCGCTACATAAAAGTGCTATAAAATAATAAATATACTTTCAATGGCTCAAATCTTTTGTCTACTTGTCTTCTGTCCAAACATATTGTGAAATCATCCAACTTCAATGAATATTTTTAGATTGAGGCCATTTTAGGTGTACAAGTCCCCATTTTTTAGATCTGAAAACACAAAAATTGCAAAATTTTCTGAAATAAAAGTCTGAGGTGGATTATTTGAGTTGATGTTATTAGAACCTTATATAAGATAAGATAAGATAAGATAAGACTTTATTGATCTCACAGAGGAGAAATTCACTCGTATAATTTATAACAACATTGATTTTGGTGCATTATTGTGTTTTGCACAGCAGCAGATTCATTCTTATCCCATTGGCATTACCATGGCTTAGTGCCACATGCACTGTGTACATATAGTACATTTACTACAGGAATATACAATTAAATGTAATTTTGAGTTTATTTTAATAATGAACATGTTAACAACATGTAAATTTAAACAAATCATTTTGAATTGATTTTAGAATGAATGAGTTCCACTTTGAGCAGGCCATCACACACAGTGTTTGAACAGGTCCTGGAGTCCAAATCTGAGGTACCATCCCTCAGCATGTCCTCATGGGTTACAGGGAGATCATCACAGGGCCCTTCAGGATTGAGGTATTGTGGGGAATAAAGTCATTTTGTGACTTTTCTAACACATATTGCAATTCTGATATGGAGTATATGTTTTGAAACCAAGATTCAGTGTCTGCTGTACAAAATTTATTTGATTAACATTGGAGAGAAGACTGAAATAGGAATTGCTAAACAAATATAATATATTCTATAAAATATACACTTCATATTCTTTTCTAAACATTAGTTTGATTAAATATTAGATTGTTTTATTATCTACAGTTTGTCTTTTACCTACAGAATATGATGGTTATAGTGCTCTGTCTGAACTGATTTGCCCCAGGTCCCAGCAGCAGCTCACAGCTGAATCTAGTTTTTTAGATAAAGATGTCCTTAATATTGTGAATTATTCACTACACACAGGGATCAAAATGGCTATGTTTAGACCCCCACTCAAGAACAGCAGCTTGGAGCCATCCCTTCCTAATAACTACAGACCAGTGTCCAACCTGCCGTTTTTAAGTAAAATTTTAGAGAAGATTGTTTTTAACCAGGTTAACGATTTTATTATATCAAATAATATTTCTGAAATGTACTAATCTGGTTTTAGAGCGCTCCGCAGCACAGAGACAGCTTTGATAAAGATCCTGAATGAGCTTAGACCTAATATGGATATGAAAGAACAGTTGGTCTTTCTGGGTCTGTTTTTAATTGATTCAAATCCATTTTAGCAACTAGGGACTTTTATGTTGGCGTTGGGGAACACTCTTCTATAAAATGTAAAATGGAGTTCTCAATTTTAGGTCCAACCCTTTCTGATCTAATTACATGCTGTCACTTGGACAGGTCATCAGGAGACACGGTGTCAACTTTCATAGCTATGCTGATGATACCCAACTCTATATCGCTGTGTCTCCTGATGACCTAAGCCAGACACCCTTTTTAACTGCATTTTAGTTAATTTTAGTCCTGGGTGGCAGCAAACTTTCTCCAGCTCAACCAGGGCAAAACTGAGCTTTTAATTATTGCTCCTGAAGCTCAGAGAGAGAGGCTCAAAGCTAAGCTCCAAACCTACTCACTGAACCCCTGTGAGAAGGTCAAAAGTTTAGGTGTAATTTTAGACAGTGAGCCACACATTAGGTCTGTTACTAAAGCTATTTTTTATCATCTAAAAAATATTGCCAGAGGCAGACCATTTCTCTCTCAAGCCAGTGCAGAGACTTTAATTCAGTTTTTACGGCCCCAGTCTATAGAACAGTCCACCTGCAAGTGTTCATATTTTTAAAAGTACACTCAAAACCTTTTTAGATTAGCTTTTTAATAACTCTTATGCTACATTTACTTTTTTTTTTATTTGTAATCTTTTTAACAGTACCCTTAAGAGCTTTTGTAATATTTGTTTTTTTTATTATAAATTTTTGTAATTTAAGGGGGTTTCTATTTTCTGTTGCTAATGTTTCTTTGTAAAGCACTTTATGCTACATGGTATATGAAAAGTGATATACAAATAAAGTTGAATTGATTGATTGATAAACATCTCTACTCTTACATTACTACACACTCTCACACACACACACACACACACACACACACACACACACACACACACACATCTCTTCATACACACTACATGTCTCTTCTCTTCTTCATCACATCTCTGGATCATTTGTTTGCACATTTGTCTTGAGTTCTAACTAGACAGATGTCATATAGTCATATACATAGTCATATACATAGTCATATACATAGTCATATACATAGTCATATAGGCTAGTACATGTTTTAAAATAGGAATCACCATCATTATGTGAAAGTGGTCGATAACGGAGGAGCATGCGTGCTCCGTGTGGCTCTGCATTGGACTGGCCAGATCCGGAAGTGGGGAAACCGGGGCTCAGACCCAGTCTGGTTATTAGGCCCGAGCGCCAGAAGCAGACGAAGGGTCTATTAGTCTTGCAAAGTGATGCTACTAGTGGCTCAAATTTGGTACACATTATCTCAAAAGGTGGGGCATCAAATGTCATCCAAATTTTTAACACAAGTCTTGCGGCCCATAATTTTGGATTTTTTTTACAAACTGCTCCCGTTTGCACAAACAAGCTCTGATTTCAGTGAAATCAGTTATTAAACTCCCTGCCCTACAGCAATTTAATGAAATAATAATAATTATATATATATATATATATATATATATATATATATATATATATATATATATATATATATATATATATATATATATATATATATATATATAGCTATAGATATAGATATAGATAGATAGATAGATAGATAGATATAAAATTAACAAATAATAATTTGGCCCATTAGCGCCCCCTACATAATGAGTTCATGTAATCCCTCAGTCATCCAGGTAGGGTCCATAGCAAAGGAGAAATTCAATTGTGTCAACTGGACAAAAGTTTTTTGATCAAATACATTTTGCAGGTCATCCAAGCTGCTTCTTCAGTTCTGGTCAGATTCAAATGGATCAAATATTTGGCTTTAAATTGTTGAACACAATACCAAATGTTTAGAGAAGAGATGAACAGTTGGGGGAACATATCTAATATAATATATTTTTCTGAGATTGAGATAAAGATTAGATAGAATAATAGACAGAATAATAGAATTCTGCTCAAAGTTTACATCCAGAAGAATTGATCAAAAGACTGAAATCTGAACTGACAAATTAACACAAGAATCACAATTCAGAACATGTGTGTACAGATTTAAACTACAGTGTTGTTTGTGTAAGAATACTGTGAGGAAAATAAGTATTTGAACACCCTGCTATTTTGCAAGTTCTCCCACTTAGAAATTATGGAGGGGTCTGAAATTTTCATCGTAGGTGCATGTCCACTGTGAGAGACATAATCTAAAAAGAAAAATCCAGAAATCACAATGTATGATTTTTTTTAACTATTTATTTGTATGATACAGCTGCAAATAAGTATTTGAACACCTGAGAAAATCAATGTTGATATTTGGTACAGTAGCCTTTGTTTGCAATTACAGAGGTCAAACGTTTCCTGTAGTTTTTCACCAGGTTTGCACACACTGCAGGAGGGATTTTGGCCCACTCCTCCACACAGATCTTCTCTAGATCAGTCAGGTTTCTGGGCTGTCGCTGAGAAACACAGAGTTTGAGCTCCCTCCAAAGATTTTTTATTGGGTTTAGGTCTGGAGACTGGCTAGGCCACGCCAGAACCTTGATTTGCTTCTTACAGAGCCACTCCTTGGTTATCCTGGCTGTGTGCTTCGGGTCATTGTCATGTTGGAAGACCCAGCCTCGACCCATCTTCAATGCTCTAACTGAGGGAAGGAGGTTGTTCCCCAAAATCTCGCAATACATGGCCCCGGTCATCCTCTCCTTAATACAGTGCAGTCGCCCTGTCCCATGTGCAGAAAAACACCCCCAAAGCATGATGCTACCACCCCCACGCTTCACAGTAGGGATGGTGTTCTTGGGATGGTACTCATCATTCTTCTTCCTCCAAACACGGTTAGTGGAATTATGACCAAAAAGCTCTATTTTGGTCTCATCTGACCACATGACTTTCTCCCATGACTCCTCTGGCTCATCCAAATGGTCACTGGCAAACTTAAGACGGGCCTTGACATGTGCTGGTTTAAGCAGGGGAACCTTCTGTGCCATGCACGATTTCAAACCATGACGTCTTAGTGTATTACCAACAGTAACCTTGGAAACGGTGGTCCCAGCTCTTTTCAGGTCATTGACCAGCTCCTCCCATGTAGTTCTGGGCTGATTCCTCACCTTTCTTAGGATCACTGAGACCCCACGAGTTGAGATCTTGCATGGAGCCCCAGTCCGAGGGAGAGTGACAGTCATGTTTAGCTTCTTCCACTTTGTAATGATTGCTCCAACAGTGGACCTTTTTTCACCAAGCTGCTTGGCAATTTCCCCGTAGCCCTTTCCAGCCTTGTGGAGGTGTACAATTTTGTCTCTGGTGTCTTTGGACAGCTCTTTGGTCTTGGCCATGTTAGTAGTTAGAGTCTTACTGGTTGTATGGGGTGGACAGGTGTCTTTATTGTCTTTATGCAGCTAACCACCTCAAACAGATGCATCTGATTTAGGATAATAAATGGAGTGGAGGTGGACTTTTTAAAGGCAACTAACAGGTCTTTGAGGGTCACAATTCTAGCTGATAGACAGGTGTTCAAATACTTATTTGCAGCTGTATCATACAAAAATAGTTAAAAAATCATACATTGTGATTTCTGGATTTTTCTTTTTAGATTATGTCTCTCACAGTGGACATGCACCTACGATGAAAATTTCAGACCCTTCCATGATTTCTAAGTGGGAGAACTTGCAAAATAGCAGGGTGTTCAAATACTTATTTTCCTCACTGTATATGGTACTTCAGAAACTGCAGCGTTTGCCATTTGCCAGTTTTGTCCATTCAAATTGCGACTTTGGTTCAGTTGGGATGAATCTTGCCATCCTGGTCTATAGACAGCTCTAACACACATTAACCTACATCATCTTTCTGCTCCTACAGCGTCTCCAAGCTGCAGCGGTCACACTCAGGAGCAGCCTGAAGAAAACCCAGAGACCTCCAACAAAATCTAGACCCAGCTCTAGTGAGGGACCCTGCCAGGAGGTCCCCGGACCCTCAACACAGCCAAAGGAAACCGCAGAGGACGAAGAACTATACAAACTCTTCTATGACACCTGTCAGCCCTGCTTTAATCTGATGATTGATTCTAGGTGCACTGTGAGTTGTTTCATCTTCCTTTATATAGGGGGCGTTTTGAGGACTTTTTCATCATTCAAAAGATAGAATATTTAGTTAAGGCCATGTATGCCATTTTTTCTCCATGTATTTGCGCAAAATTTGTCTTGGTCAGTACAGACATACTAGTATGTTTTATTGTCTGATAACCAGGAAGTGCGTTACTTTACTGTGATGGCAAAAGTCTGCACTGACATGTGAGAGTTGTGAAAAGCGCTTATAAACTCAACGTGGTGTTTAATTAGGATGCTCGGAATAAGATAAGTGGGATATAACTACTTCTTCACTTGTTTAAGCAAAAATTTGGTATAGCGCCTTTAAATTGTTAATTGTTATGGCAAAGGTCCTCATTTTTCATCTTTCTGAAACTGATGGATTGTTTTGCCTTGAAGGTTCCAGAGTTTGGCTTTTGACTCATCTACCTTGCATTTATTCAGTTAGTTATTGTTATTAGAAAATACCCTTAAAACATGCATTATTACTGTGGAGGAGTCACTCGCTTCGATAGATCTGACTTGTAAGCTCAGAGAGATAAGTTTAAAGCCATACTGTGGAACATTCCAGGCAAAGCAATAACACTTCCATGGAGACAACCACCTGGCGGGTAAACCCTCAACCAGAAAAAGTGACATAGTGCAACTTTATGTAAACATTCACTGAGCACTAATATTTCACTGTCTCTTGCAGCCTTCAAAAAAAAGTACAAAAAGCTGAGCTCCCTGACAAACTGCCTGTCACACATAAAACAGTGGTTATGTGATAACTGTTTACAGCTAAACTCAGAAAAAACTGAGACGCTGATCATTGCCCCAGATAGGGCTGTTCCAGGCATCAAACAGTATTTAGGTGATTTGAGCCAAGTAACGAAACCTTGGTTGAGAAACTTAGGAGTCATCTTTGATGGCGCTATGTCTCTACAGCACCACACTAAACAACTGCTAAAGAGCTGTTTCTTCCAGCTACGCAACATCTCTAAACTCAGGCCAATGGTTTCTAAACATGATTTGGAGATGATAATCCATGCTTTTGTGTCTTCGAGACTAGACTATTGTAATAGTCTGTTCACCTGTTTAACTAAAAAGGAGTTGACTCGCTTACAGCTGGTCCAAAACACTGCTGCGAGAATCCTGACGCGGACAAGCAGAAGAGAGCACATCACTCCGATTTTAAAATCCCTTCACTGGCTTCCTGTTTCTTTTCGGATAGATTTTAAAATCCTGGTCCTGACATTTAGGGCGCTACATGGGCAGGCGCCTTCTTACATATGTGACCTGATTCAGCCCAACAGATCAGCGAGAAGCTTGAGATCTCCAGAACAGAACCTTTTAATTGTCCCTCGCACACACTTTAAGACCCGAGGAGACAGATCCTTTCAAGCAGTTGCTCCCAGATTGTGGAACAGGCTTTCCCCTCACTTGCGCTCACTAAACTGCGCTAATACATTTAAAAAACAAGACAGGTGTTTCAGAGCCACTAGACTTAGGGTTGCTATGACAGACTGTATTTTGTTATCATGTCCTTATTGCTTTGTATTTTATTTATTTTATTTTATGCTGTTGTCTTTTACTGTAAAGCACTTTGTGACCCATGTCTGAGAAAAGCGCTATAGAAATAAAGCTTACTTACTTACTTACAAGATTCAAAAAAGCCTGAAGAGTGGTGGCTGTGGTATGATCTACATTGGCATCCGGAGAGAAGACAACCTTCCAGTAAGGAGGCTATTCATTTTGATTTGCATATGCTTTTTCCCCTAAATAATGCAAATAGTTATTTAGTTTTCAATTTTTCAAGGAACGGTATACAGCCTGCACTCTCACTGTTTTAAAAAGGTGCTGGGGTTTAGGTAGTGACCATTCAGATCAGAGAGAGGCATTTTAGGTTTAAACACACTGGATTTCAGTTCTAAAACTGGCAACCCCAATGAGAGACTCGTGCGAGGCTCATTCCGCTTTCTGATTGGAGAATCATCTTGAGAAACAAAATACCAAATTATAACATAAACAAATGAGACATCATGTCCAGTGTTTTTGTAATTAAGAATAAAAGGGCTTTAGAATTGTTATCAGTAAAAGGTATATTTGATTTGAACAGTATTTGAACCTCATCTGGGGACACACTTAGACATTTAAAATGAAAATCTTTTATACAGTTCCTTTAGGCAAGGCACTGCATGTGAATAGGAAAACATTCTGAAATATCAGTCCGAAACTTCAGACTGTATTATGGACTACATCAACTTCTGTTTTGAAAACACTGTACCCTCTCGGACGGTGCGGTGTTTTCCAAACAACAAGCCGTGGATTAACTCGGACATTAAAGCTCTGCTGAAGGAGAAGAAGAGAGCTTTCAGGTCCGAGAACAAAGAGGAGCTGAGGACTGTACAGAAGAAGCTGAGGAGGAAAATCAGGCAGGCTAGGGCCAACTTCAGGAGGAAGATGGAACAGCAGCTGCAGCAGCGGAATGTCAGGGAGGTGTAGAGAAGTCTGAAGAGTGTCTCTGGCTTCAGTCCTCCGCCCGTCCAGACAGAGGGAGACCAACAGTGGGTGAACGATCTGAATTCACACTTCCTGAGGTTTGATCACCCACCCCTCCCCCCGCACCGCTGCATGGGCTCACCTTGTCTCCTGCACAAAGGCCCAGACTGCCACCTCTTCACACCTCTGCCTCAGCCCCCCAGCCCCCGAATCCACATCAAGAACTCAGCCAGACCTCCAGCACACGCCTCTGCTCTTTGTCTCTCACAACAGCTCAGGTTAGGAGAGAACTGAGCCGGATAAGGAGTAGGAAAGCTGCTGGACCAGACGGGATCAGCCCCAGGCTCCTTAAGTCCTGTGCAGATGAGCTGTGTGGAGTTATGGAGCATGTCTTCAACCTGAGCCTGAAGCTGAAGGTGGTGCCACAGCTCTGGAAGACCTCCTGTATGGTACCTGTGCCCAAGACACCGCACGCCAAAGACCACAACAGCTTCAGGCCAGTGGCTCTCACGTCTCATCTGATGAAGACTCTGGAGAGGCTCGTCCTGGGTCACCTCCGCTCCACGGTGAGCTCAGCGATGGACCCGCTGCAGTTCGCGTATCGGCCCGGCATCGGAGTAGAGGACGCCATCATCTCTCTGATGCACCGCTCACTGTCCCACCTGGAGAGGCCTGGCAGCACTGTGAGAATCTTGTTTTTTGACTTCTCCAGTGCTTTCAACACCATCCAGCCGCTGCTCTTGAGGGACAAGCTGGAGTGGGCAGGAGTGGACTGTGACCTGGCAGACTGGATCCTGGACTACCTCACAAACTGGCCCCAGTTTGTGAGAGCCCAGGACTGTGTGTCTGACCTCATGACCTGCAGTGTGGGGGCGCCCCAGGGCACGGTCCTCGCGCCCTTCCTCTTCACCCTCTACACTGCAGACTTCAGACATAACATGGACAGCTGTGTCCTGCAGAAGTTCTCCGATGACTCCGCCATCATCGGTCTCATCACGGACGATGACGACGCGGAGTACAGAGGACTAACGCAGGACTTTGTAGACTGGTGTCACCGGAACCACCTTCTCATCAAAGCGGGGAAGACCAAAGAGATGGTGGTGGACTTCCGCAGACGCCACTCTACTGCCTCCCCACCAGTGAACATCCAGGGAAGAGACATTGAGAGAGTGGACTCTTACAAGTACCTGGGTGTGCATCTGAACAATAAACTGGACTGGACTCATAACACAGATGCACTGTACAGGAAGGGCCAGAGTCGGCTCTATCTCCTGAGGAGACTGCGGTCCTTTGGAGTGAGAGGGCCACTCCTGAGGACCTTCCATGACTCTGTGGTGGCATCAGCCATCCTGTACGGTGTGGTCTGCTGGAGCAGCAGCGTCACAGAGAGGGAGAAGAAGAAACTGGACAAGGTCATCAAGAAGTCCAGCTCTTATTTTCCTACTGTTTCTGAAACTTGCGTTGTGACACTGCAATTTACCCATTGTGGGACAAATAAAGGATTATCTTATCTTATCTTATCTTATCTTATCTTATCTTATCTTATCTTATCTTATCTTATCTTTACTTACATAAATGTTAAGGGGCATTTTAAGTGATTTTAAGAATAACCAAAATTGCGCATATAAGGATGGATCCGGGTTTACCTTTCTGGCTTCATTTTGTTGACATATTAGATTCACAAAATTCTAGCTTTCTACTTAATACCAATTGTTCCATGTTTCTTCCAGGCTGCCATCAAACGTATTCCCTTCTACAACACTGGCTGGAAGGTAAGTCATTCTACACATATTCAGTAACAGTGTTGTATTTGCCCATGTCATGACCCATATTCACTTTTGTTTGTCCTAAAGCACGCACCGTTCTTTAACGTTGCAATCCCCCATGAAGTGGACATGCTGGTACAAACGTATATTTTTGTTGGTATTCATGCTGGTGGATATAACCATAGACATGATGTCATATGAAATATTTCACAGGGACATCAAACCAGACAACATCCTGCTGGACTGTTTGAGTGTGCTACCATGTTGGAACCACATCGGATGTATGACACACCAGTAAGCCTGTCTGGCATCTTTAAAGGTCCTATTATATGTTAGAATGTTGTTACCTCCTCAAAAACATTCCCGGAGTTGTGTTTTGTTTCATTCACACGTTTGAGTAACTCTTTATTATTAGTCTGTCTAGATCTCCAAAGCTCAATATGTTCTGTTCCACCTTGTGACATCATAGTAATTTTCAAGTTACCTTTAGTTCAGTAGAGATTGGCAATTCCAGGGATGAAAATATCCAAGTGATTCTAGTGAAGGTGTGTGGAGTTTAAAAACACAGTGCAGCACTTCCATATTACCACTTCCTGGATTCTACCTGGACGACTGAGGGATTCTACACACATCTTACCACATGACATCACAGGGTGGAACAGAGTGTTCTTCATTTGAGAGAAGAAATCAGCCTAAATATGCAGGGTTTGTGTGTTAAACATGTGTGAATGAAACTCCAGATATATTTTGATGATGTAACAGCATTGTAACATGGCTTAAAGCTCACAAGAGTCAATGTTATGTAATATAAAACCTTTAAAGACATTTATTTGAAGTTTGGGTTTTGGTAAGCTTTGTGTTGGTGAAATGTGTAATCTAACCTGTGGTATTAGCCTGTTGTGTTGCAGGGACCCTTGTGTACATGTCTCCGGAGTGGTTCAGGAGGGGTCAGTACCAAGTGTACCCCTGCACAGTGTGGCAGCTGGGCCTGGGCTTGTACTCTATGCTGCACAGTGACCGGCCATTCAACAATGCCAATGAGATCACCTTTGTTTTTGCACTAGAATGATTTGTTTTCTATGTCATCATATCCCAGACTGTTCAGTGGTGATTCAAAAGATAGTTGAAAAAACATGACATGTGTTTGTTCTGTTGTCACACATTTGGCTCGTGTTTTCAGGCGATCTGCGACACATCACGAAGCTGAAGCCGTGGGGTCTGAGCGATGTCCTGGTGGAGAAGTACGAGTGGTGCAAAGAGGAGGCTCAGTCTTTCAGCAGCTTCCTCCTGCCCATGTTAGACCTGGTACCAGAGAGGAGAGCCAGCGCTGCCCAGTGTCTGTGCCACCCCTGGCTCTGCTCCTAATGCCCGCCCACCTCTCAAACAGGAAGAAAACAAGACTATGAAACACACCTGGACCGCCTCACAGCTGCATCAAGATGTAAATGATAAAAATGCACAAGTCATCAACATTTAGAAAGGTTCTGTTATTTTGCATTTTGGGCATTGCATTTTGAACCAGGAGAAAACGAGTTTGAAGACACCTGGACTGCCTCACGCCTGCAGCTCTTGACGTAAATGACCTATAAATGATAATCAACAAATAGAATTCAAGTTGAGGTATTCACACAGTAGAAGGAGGAAGTCTATTTAAATCTGTAACTCGCTATCACAAACCCTCGGCACATCGTTAACATTCGCATGCATTCATTTTCAGGCTTTCGTGACTGAGTGAGGCTGGTTTAACCCGGCGCAGCCAATCAGAGACCTGTGTCCGGGTTGAGAAGAAATAAAAATACTTGTTACAAAGAGCCAGTGTTAATTTTGACAAGGAATTTTAATTTAGTTTTAGTGTTTTGACTAAAATTACTTTTAATTTTAGTCTAGTTTTAGTCATCAGATTTGTTTTAGTTTTAGTCTAGTTTTAGTCGACTAAAATGAAAACAGTTTTAGTCGACTAAAATTACAATAGATTTAGTCGACTAAAAGCTTTTCACACGTATCAATTTTTACCTCTTACATTGAACATAAAACTATACTTTCTTGAAATTGGGATATTAATATGCAAACATTTCACACTTTATATTTAAACACAACTGTTTTTATTGAAAATGTGTTTCAATGTTTAAATGGAAAAGCAGTAGCAAACAAAGCACAAAGACAGTATAAATTATTGCTGTCTGTCTTTATGACACCAGTGTAAACCACATCAATAACTGTCAAAATGATAATTCACAGCTAAATCCAAAATATATTTTAAAAAAATTAAAGTGCAGGTGTCAAAGGCCCTTTTGCCCTATACAGTTTATTACTGCAGCTTATTAATGCATAACAAGTACTGTAACAACCTTTGAACTCTAAAACTCTAACTCTAAGGCTGCGTCTCAATTCTCCCCCTTAGCCCTCTGTCTTAGCCCTACCCCTCTGTTGTGCGCGTTCACGAGAGACAGAGGGGTGTCCCAATACTCTTTTCTGTAAGGGCGAGGGCTAAGGGGAAGGGCTATGATACCCCTCTGCGCAAAGCGTTTTCAGATGCACACTTTGCGCAAAGGGTATAGGCGTGGCTTAACGCAAGTCGGAGCAAAAACCAACACGGAAATCGGGAAGTGTCGAGCAATCGGGAAGAAATTGGACAAATGTGAGTATTTGCACTCAAAAACCTCATAAAAAGTTGTATAAAACTGTAGTAACTTTTGAAAAGTTGTAGGTATACTCATGGCGCCAGCATTTACGCTTTCTGACATATACGGCTTATCGTAACATGCCCGGTTAGAACTATACGCTTGTTACGGTAGAATGTGTAAAGTATTACGAACATGCATGGCCTAAAAGAACTATATACGCATATATGTGAGACTAGAATGTGTCAAATATATCGCTGTACAGTATCTGTATATGTTTTCATTTCGCCTCGTAACTCGTCTCATGCGCTTTTAGAACTATACACATGTTACGGTAGAATGTGTAAAGTATTACGAACATGCATCGCCTAAAAGAACTATATACGCATATATGTTAGACTAGAATGTGTTAAATATATCGCTATATCTGTATATGTTTTCATTTCGCCTCGTAACTCGTCTCATGCGCTTTTAGAACTATACGCGTTACGTAGAATGTAAAGTATTACGAACATGCATGGCCTAAAATATTATTGTTTCGTTTCGCCTTGTAAATTATCCCCTATTTATATTAAAATCGACATGTTATTAATCACATTTGTATTTTGTTTAGAAATTTCTTGTAGGAGGCTGGACTTGTTGGAGTTGTGTCAGCCCAACAAGCTTCAAAAAAGTGGGAGAATTTGAAAATAAAATATAAGGTATATTACATTCTATAATATTTGTAGGTACCAGAACAACTATATATGTTTATGACTATGTATTAATTTTGTTTTCTTTTTTGTGTGTACCAGGCATCCTCTACAACTCCGTCCACCTCTGCAGCATTTTAATTTTGTGTTACAGTTGATTAAAATTTGATTTACATATGTTGTACAGAGTATAGTAATTTAAAAAAAATAAAAAATTAAAAAAACATTTGACTTTTTGCAAAGTTCATTTAAAACAAACTCAAAAGGAGCACAATACTTCAAAACTTTAAAAATAATGTCATATTGTTGCGACTGCAAAGGGGTGTCCCATTTCTAAGGGTTTAAAACACACCCCTTTGCCTTAACCCTCTGTTTAAAGACAGAGGGGTAGGGCTAAGGGGTAGGGCTAAGACAAAGACAGAGGGGTAAGGGGGAGAATTGGGATTGGGCCTAACTCTTTTCCCCTTGATTGACGCGCCACATGGTTTACACTCGTCTTATTCTCTTTATCAAACGTGAAGTGAGACCACAGGTCAGACCGTCTTTTTCTCCCAATCCCAGTCGCCAGCATCTTCTCTTAGCACTTGTTGCTCCTCTGTCCTCCTCATGTTTCTCGTCGGGGCGCGTTAGCTTTTCGGCACCGCGCAACAACGCGTGCTGTGATTGGCTCTTTAGCGCAGCGGCCGCTCATTCCTCTTTCTCTTCTCCTGAGGAGTCCTGACCACTTATTCGTCACCATGGATCTATTATTCGTCACAGGTTATATTTTCGTTTCGTCTTTTATTTGTTGACGAAAATGTCCGTCTATTTCGTCATCGTTTTAGTCATTTAAAAGTAATTTTTATTTAGTTTTCGTCTCGTTTTCGTCCGCAAAAAACCTTCGTTGACGAAATTATTTCGTCGTAGTTTTCGTCAACGAAATTAACACTGCAAAGAGCAACCGCATTTTGTATGTAAACTGGACCTGTCACGATAACAATATAGACAATAAACAGAAATGAATGTATGCCATTGACACAGATTTCACCCAAAAAAAACTATGTACAATATGGTTAAAAAGCGCAAACTGCAATAAATAAACTGCCGAATGAAACACTTTAGGAATTAGTTTGCATCTAGAATGAGTGGGGGTGGGACGAGACACAAAACTGGATCTACAAGACGAGATGATATTTTGACATTTTATTTACTATAAATAAATTGTGCAATTCAGTTCCCAATTTTATTCTCACCGTTTTTGATTTTACTTTATTTAATATTACTGCTGTAGCTCTGATTTTTGTGACTACAGCTTCTCAAAAAATGTATCTCGTCAGTACTTAACTTTTTATCCTATCCAAACGTAAAAACATCAGATCTTGTGGCACAAGGTCTTGTCCCATCCCTAATAATGAGTCAAAGAAGTTCATAATTCAACCTTCTACCGCTCAAATCTAATCATAGAACAGAAAAAGAACAGAAGGTTCCCTGCTAGTACCCACCTTAAATATTGACTCCCAATCATTATTTTTCCATCTAACATAATTGTCAGTTATCGTGACAGGCCTAATCTAAACCCCAGGCTTTGTTTTAACAAACCATTTTCAGTTTGAACCAGGGAAAAAAAAGTTCAAATGCACCTGGACTGGCACACACCTGCTCATGAAGACGTGGATAGTAACAACAAATGCACAACAAGTCTTAGTGATATTTTCTATCTAAACCCGAGCTCTCTACATAACACACAACGCCATTTGCAATTTTGAACCAGAAAAAAAGTTGAAGGACTGTTGAATACACCTGGACTGCTGCGACAATGAATATTACTGTGGGAGAAAAAAATCAAATGCACAAGTCATAAGCTGGCCGCCATCTTAAAGGTGAACAGTGTGAGTAATGTTCACTTCTGTCTTCATGGAGATTATGATTATGGAGTTATTGCTTAGCCCGAAATGTTCCATAGAATGTCATTAAACAAATCGATCTCCTTGGACAAGTATGTGCTGCTCCTTGGTTAAGTTATGGAGAGGCCAGCCCGCTCACAGGAAGAATGCACGTTTCTCATAAAAACACCTGTGATTCATTTCAAAACCTGATGTATAATGTCATACTGTGGAACATCCCAGGCAATCAAAACATCTCCATGGAAACAAGCAGGCTGCTGTGCAACCTCCATATTTTCAGGTTCATTTTTTTTCAAAACTCCTCATTCGCACATAAAATTGAATGCTGCACTTGTTTAGTTCTTATTTTAGTATTTTAATAGTTCTTTGAGTGGGGAAAAACTGTAAAAGACTATTAAAAAAAGAATTTAAAAAAAGGGTTCTTTAAATAATTCCATGTCTTTCCATTGAACTTTCTGTATCAGTAATAATAATAAACATTTTTCAAAACTTACCAGTGTTATGTTTTTCTTTGGGTGATGGGTTTAGCTCAAATTCCTGAAGTTCCTGAATTGTGTCATGAATAAGGTCAAAAACATCCAAAATCACATACTAACTGATAGAAAAAAAGCACAGAAACTAAATACTCATTTGAGCAGGTATCAATACTAAAAAAGTCCCACTGACAGGACAGAAATTAACCTTTCCTGAACAGTCTTGAAAATAGCAGTTGAAGTGATGATGCAGACTTATTTGCTGTGTATTTCCAGGTGAAAGTTCAAACTCCTCCACTTTGTCCTTCCAGAAGATCTAATCGTTATCTGCAATCAAGAGAGACACACACTCAGGTTTGTGTTTCTACGGATAGCTCAGTCCTGTGACTCTCACTACAATCACACTACACACATGCACAGAGCCCTACACACCACAAGGGGGACCCAAAGCTCAATCTCTGAATAGTTTGGAAACTGCCCTGGTTGGTCAAGACATGTCAGTTACAGTGAATTACCTTTGCCAGTGGGCTGTGTGTAACTGGATTTGAAGTTGGAGCCACAAACTATAGACTTGATTATTATTGTGTTGCAGTAATTGAGCAGAGTTGAAAAATACTATGACTTTTTGGGGAGATGGTGATTGGTACAAAACATTTTTTTTTAATTGTTCGGTTGACATTTTCTTTTGCGATTGTACTTTGTACCTCATTCTGATAGACTAGAGCCTGTATGTTTTTTTTTCTATTATCTCTGTAATTCTGAGGCTATACACATGTACCAACACTGGCAAAGGAATATTTGAAAGGTCCTACATTACGCAAAATGGACTCTTGTGACCTTTTAGCCATGCTATTTCCTCAAAAACATGCCTGGAGTTGTATTCTTTTCATTCACAAATGCTTGAGTAACTTTGCATTATAAGGCGGTGTGTAGAATCCCTCAGTCGTCCAGGTAGAATCTATGGCAAAAGGAGAAATTCATTTTGTCAACTGGACAAAGTTTATTTGGTCGAATACGTTTCGCAGCTCATCCAAGCTGCTTCTTCAGTTCTGGTCAGAGGCTGGTGGGCACTGCCTTATATCTGCCTGAAGGGGGCACTAACTACAATGAAATTACTCAGAGACTACCACACCTATTTGTTTACAGTTGTTGTTAGTTAGGTGGGCCTATTCAATATGGAGTGGGAGTGGGGGTGTAGTTAGCAGAACCATTCAGGGCCATAATGAGTGGTTTCACACCTCTGGACCTGACCTGGCTGCCATATTGTGGATAGAGTTACAGTCTGTAATCAGTATAAAGTTACTGTAACTCTACTACAGACTATAACTGTATCTGTATTACAGACTGTACCCTGGTGACTCCATCCCTGGCATCTATGGCCTCCCAAAGATCCACAAACAAGGAGTACCACTCAGACCCATTGTATGCAGCAGACTCCATCACGTACAATGTGGCCAAACACCTAAAAACCATCTTGGCTCCACTGGTGGGTAACACAGAGCACCACATTGAGAACACAGCCGAATTTGTGAACAAAGTCAAGCATCTCCAGTTTGACCTGGATGAGACAATGGTTTTCTTTGACATGATCTCTCTTTTCACTTGTATCCCTACATCAGTAGCGGTGGAGGCAGCAAGAACGAGGCTACTGCAGGATACCAAGCTGGAAGTGAGAACCAAACTTTCACCCGACCAAATCTGCCAACTGCTGGAAATTTGTTTAAGTACCACCTATTTCCAGTTCAGAGGAAACTTCTACAGGCAAATCCACGGCTGTGCAGTGGGCTCACCGGTCTCTCCTATTATTGCAAACTTATACATGGAACAATTTGAACAGAGTGCCCTGGCCTCATATCCAGGCACTCCACAAACGCACTGGTATCGCTTTGTTGATGATAATTTCTCAAAAATCAAAATTCAAGATTTGGAACCTTTTACTGCACATATCAATTCTGTAGATCCGAACATCAAATTCACATGTGAAGATGCCAAGGACAACACATTGGCCTTCTTAGATTGTGCAGTAACGATAAGAGAAGACCGGCGACTCCAGGTAGAGGTCTTCAGGAAGCCCACACACACAGACCAATATCTGCTTTTTGATTCACACCACCCACTGCAGCCCAAACTTGGAGTCATTCGGACATTACAACATAGAGCCCAAGTGGTTCCTACAAGCGCAGAGGGAAAGGAGAAAGAAGAACAACACGTGGAGAAAGCCCTCTCCGTTTGTGGATATCCTAAATGGGCTTTCAATAAAACGAAGAGAGCAAAGAAACAGGACAACAGAGAACCAGAACCCAGGAGAAAGGGTGTAACTATTCCTTACCTGGCTGGCGTTTCCGAAAAACTACAGAGGATCTTCAGACAACATCCCAGTCTATTTCAAACCCACAAACACTTTAAGACAAAAACTGGTCCATCCTAAGGACAAAACACCGAGCCACAAACAAAGCAATGTGGTCTACTCCATTCAGTGTAGTGAAGACTGCAGTGAGCGCTACACTGGAGAAACAAAACAGACTCTTCACAACACAGACGACAGAGCCAGAGTGGGCCTCAATCTGCCGTACATCTCCACCTAAAGTCTCTCCATCTTAGCCAGAGAAAATAACTGGTTTGAGAGGGGAGTTAAAGAAGCTATTTTTGTCAAGAAGCTATTTTTGTCAAGAAAGAGCATCCTTCCTTGAACAGAAATGGAGGTCTCAGACATCATTTGTCTCCCATTTATAATTCCATCCTCAAACTTAAATCAAAACAAACAAAGAAAACAGGGCAGCCAGGTCAGGTCCAGAGGTGTGAAAACACCCATCATGGCCCAGCTTGGATGAGCTGCCAAACGTATTCGACCAAATAAACTTTGTCCAGTTGACAAATTGAATTTCTCCTTTTGCCAATTAAATGGCTAGAATTATACTCAAGTGCAAGTGCAGGTTTAAAAATGTCTCTACTCAAAAAAGTGCAAAACCTCCTGTTGATAAGTGATTACATTGTTCCTCACCTTTGCCCTCGACCTGGAAGTCCTCAGGCAGTAGCTTGTCCTGGCGGTTGCCCAGGCTGAAGGCGAGGAAGGAGAGGATCAGAGAGTCCATGATGGAGATGATGGCGAGGATGTACGCCCAGCGCACCGTGCAGTTCCCCAGAGTGTATTTATCTGTGCGCTGACCGCACATCCGCTTCACCTCCTCTGAGTCCCAACCGTCAGGGTAGATCATGCAGCCAATCACCATGCACGTGCCTGGGGGGGAGGGCGTAGGAGAGGAGGAGGAGGGTGTAGGAGAGGAGGAGGTGAGGGGGTAGGAGAGGAAGAGGTCAGGACCTTGTTTCTAACCTCATAAGCAGCTCTGACTCAAACTCTCACTTTCTCTATGAATAAATCATAATGAGAGCATTAAACACTTGTGACCTTTAAAGGACGTAGAACACAACTCCAGGTGCACTTCGGAGGCTACATGTTTGTTAGGTTACGTGGCCATTTTACGCACTGTGGACGTGTATAAAAACACGTCATGGACATCCTTTATGTGTGTAAAAGCAGGTGTACGTCTGTGTTGTTATCTTGCAGGAGGTGTGTACAGGTGCAGGCAGGTGTGCACATGGGAGCACGTGTGTGCGCGTGTCTCACTGGAGGCGAGTTGCATCCACGCGCAGATCTTGTACACACTTCCCGCGTTGCAGAAGAAGAAGAGGCTGAAGCACACGATGCTGCCCACCACCAGCAGCATGGAGATGCCCACGAAGAACATGGCGGTCTTAAACGCGCCGGATGGAATGGAACCGAAGTCCAGCGCGCTCCCTTTGCACGTGAGCTCCGAGGTAAGCGCGTTCCCGATGCAGTAGTGGAAAAGGCCGAAGTACCCGGCCTGAGGCGTGTTCACGCTGTCCCCGATCCAGTACGGCTGAATGAACACCACCACCGTGATGACGGCGAATGTGATGGTGAACACCGTCCACAGCACGCCCATGGCGCGCGCGTTACGCACGTAGTTGGTGTGGTAGATTTTTGCCGCCTCCTGAGCCGGGAGCATGGCTCTGGTTCTCCGGATTTAGACCTCTTATGAAAAGTTACACAAGTTCAAAGTATCAAGAAAAGTTTTAGGAAAATGAAGCTCCCCAAAATTAGGCCATAAACCCAGCGCCCTTTACGCACAGATGGTTCCGGTGGAATTGTCCAAAAACAATGATGTCCACACCAAGTGTCAACGGTCCTTGAGTTTTTATCCCCTCAGAGCTGCAGCCTGAGTCCCGCTGGAGGTCCCACTGTCCTGGCCTCCGTGTGTCCGTGTGTCCGCCTCTCTGTGCCTCGCTCCCCAGGGAGACTCGGACTCTGCGCTCAGACTCTGAATGATTCATGGTCATCAGATCCTCCAGTGAAAGCTCCTCCAGAGAACAGCTGCTCTGCGCTTTCACTCGCTGGTGCAGATCACTCTCTCCTGAGCCGAAGTATCAAACAACACTGTCATTATTCCGTTTTTATTTGGTTTTATAGACACCTCGCACATGACAGTAAAAGATATGGTATATTTAGCTGAAAATAAAATTATTTTACGCCACTCCTCAAGGATTTACTGCAGCTTTCATTAGTACGCTGAAAAACAAAGGTTGCTGGATTTGTGTAAAAAAAAAAAAAAAAAAAAAAAAATCACAGTGAATTGTACATGCAGAAACAATACTCTCCATGTGCTCTTTTCTTCCTCACAGTAACGGGTAGGGCATCTGGTACAAAGTCCTCCTAGTGCCACATCACCCTGTAGAAACACATGATAAATGTTCACTAGGAAGTTTATGTTGAAAAAATATAATTCTGTTAAAATACTTTTAGTTGGTTTACTTTGTTCATCTGTGGTCTGTGTTTTGTTGGTTCTCAAACATCTTCCTTTTTTCTGAAAGATACATAGATTTTTATTTTGTTTTAGTCTTTTTATTTGAACTCTTAACTTCACTTTCAGAATGGTGCAAAAAAACGACTAACATCAACTCTAACGTTCATGAACTTACCCACAGATACAGCAGTGCTCTGGATATCACTGTTTGTTTGTAGAAGACTCTGGAAGCAGCACATTCAAATCTTAGTACAACTGTCACACTCTTGTAGATGGACAGTCAAAAATAATTTGTCTCGTGGACACAGTCCTCACATTAATCCCAATTTCTAATAAAACACCACAAACATGTTTTAACAATGACGACATTCTAGGCCAGAGAAGCAGATAAAATCTTTAAAAAGTCTTACCTCCAGATCAGCTCTCACAGTCCTCCTGGACACACCGCAGTGTCCTCTGCTCCTGTACCTGTCCTGTGTCCTGAGTGTGTCCTCTGCTCCTATAACTGTCCTGTGTCCTGAGTGTGTCCTCTGCTCCTGTACCTGTCCTGTGTCCTGAGTGTGTCCTCTGCTCCTGTAACTGTCCTGTGTCTTCCTGGACACACTGTAGTGTCCTCTGACCTGTACCTGTCCTGTGTCCTGAGTGTGTCCTCTGCTCCTGTAACTGTCCTGTGTCTTCCTGGACACACTGTAGTGTCCTCTGACCTGTACCTGTCCTGTGTCCTGAGTGTGTCCTCTGCTCCTGTAACTGTCCTGTGTCCTGAGTGTGTCCTCTGCTCCTGTAACTGTCCTGTGTCCTGAGTATGTCCTCTGCTCCTGTACCTGTCCTGTGTCCTGAGTGTGTCCTCTGCTCCTGTAACTGTCCTGTGTCCTGTTACATTTGAATTTTCACTTCCAAAGTTTTGGGGAGGGGAATTCCAAAGGGAGGAGCTTCACAAAAATGAGAACAAAGTCATGTTTCCTCAGGGTGATAAAAATACACAGGTCCAACATCGACCACAATCAAGCGATCTTTTTAAGACTTACACTAACCCTAACCCTAAACATGTTGGACAGAGAATCATAAAAAAGTCATGTCATTGTTGTCAAATTTGTGTTTGCAATTTGAGAAAGCCCTCTTGGACAATTTATTTTCAGTGTGGTGCTTATTTGTTGTGGCTATTGGTGTTCTCAGTCTCAAAAAATGCCTTTGTGCATCACTGTCTGGTGTAGGGATTACAGATAGGCCTACATGTAGTGCAGATGATGACAGCTGTGTGCATTATGGTGTAGTGTGAAGAATTAATAGTTTAGCCTGAGTATCAGCGAAGTGACGAGGGCCTCCAAGCCAAATCTAGATTAGGGCATCCCTTAAGGTTAGATTCAGTGTCCTGTCAAAATTGCCTACCCGTCGATTACCTTGTTCTACTGCACATGCGCACACTTGCACACAACCCCCAAGCGCTGTCAAAATGAACTACCTACCCATATTCATATAAATGAGTTGAAATTTAACATAACTAAGGTATAAAGTTTGATCACCGTGTGCAAACAGCATCAAACCCACTGTCTAACCCACTGTGTAAACAGAAAATGTAAGGTACCTTATTTCGACGAGGTAGCATGAATCAATAGACATCACTGTCAATTTAGGCTGCTGGTAGCTCATTTTGACAGGGCAGCCCATTTTGACAGAACACTGGATCCAAACCAGCGCACAAGCTGCGGTGAGGAGCCCTGCTCCAGCACACTGGTACAAGTTTATTGCCGACAGCAGTGGCCATAATGAAATATGTTCGCACTTGTCAAGTGTCAAATCTCGAGTTCGTGACAAGACTGAGTCCAAGCGCCTTCAAGACCGAGACAAGACCAAGACCGTAAAAAAACGGTCTCGAGGCCGTCTAGAGTACTACGGCACTACTCAAGAGCACAAGAGCAGGGGGTACTGGTGTGTGAAACAATGTCATCTTCACACATTTATTTTAGTAAATCATAACATAATTATTAATGAAAAGTGTAATCATGTAAATATCATGCTTAATAAATATTTCTCTTAAAAATATAGGTAACACTTAAAATGTCTTAATAAAGCATGAACAAAGACTTAATTCACAATGAAAACAAATAAATAGTTAATTAAGAATGATTCCGGCTTGGTAATTATTACCCTGACCCTATCTTCTAACCTCTTAATTAAGTAGTTACTAAGCCTGAATCATTCTTAATCAACTATTTGTTCATTAATTAAGACACTGTGTATGCTTTATTTTGGCCAATTAAGATGCAGTAGTTATTATAAAATGGTACCAAAATATATAACTAGTACTCGCTGGTTCTCTTTTCCATTCAACTGAACAGTTTTCTAGAGAAAAAATATTCCTCTTTTTGCTCTGTGTTGGTTGTTTAGGCAAAGAAAGAAGTGTGGGCCACCATTTTGGCTGTGGTCTGGCTTCATGTTCTGAAAGCTGATGCTAAAGAAGAGTGGGAGCTGTTGGTCATGAAGGCTGTGACGTGGCTGTGCTCACAGAATGGTAACTTCTCATTAAATTAAATTACAAATAACCATGTGTCTCTTTATTTTGACCAGTGTGACCACTTGTCAATAATGTCGTAGGATTTGGTGAGATACAGTGGGACTTGCCTACTTTTAATATCCATGGGTTTCAGATTTCAAATTATCTTTGATTCATTGATTGAATTCTCTACTATCATGGTGGTGGCAGTGTTAAATCTATTACATGGCTCAACACACTCTGGACTGAACCCTGATCAGAAAACCGTGCAGAAAGCCAATCTAATTGCAATGATAGTACAATTTTTTTCAAAATGGTGCAGCCTTTCTGTACATAAATAAGAAGTGATTTTATGAATTAAATGTTTATCATTGAGTTTTTCTCTAGCTCTAGGCCTGATTGAGTGTGTGGAAGCTGCCAGTGCTCTGCTGGAGTGCACTGTTCAGAAAGATGCCCTGGGACTCTAGCTCTATTTTGTTTATTAAACTGCTTATTTAAAGGAAAATGCAAGATTGAAGTGTTCAGCAAATGTGGCTTAACTAAAGTACAATGTGTATTACATCATTAATATACAAGTGTTAGCCATGTTCCTGCCATGTTCCCATGTTGTGATAGGGGCTACAATACATCCAGAATAGTGCTGCCAGGGTCCTGATGAGGGGGCGAAAATATGACAGCATTACTCCCATCCTCCGTACTCTTCACTGGCTGCCAATTCAACAAAGAATCCACTACAAAATCTGTCTTCTCACCCATCAATGCCTCTACGGAACTGCGCCACCATACCTCACAGAGCTCCTGACCCCTCATGCTACACCCAGACAACTCCACAGCACAGACCGCCATTACCTCCGCCCTCCCAAAACCAAACTCCGGACTATGGGCGACAGGGCTTTCCAGGCTGCTGCCCCACGTCTTTGGAATGCCCTACCAGATTATCTGAGGGCACCACAGTCTGTGGACTCTTTTAAAACACAACTAAACTAACATTTTTATTCTTGCAATTTTATCGTTGACTTTGTTTTTCTTGTGTAGTTTTTATGACTTTTTTGCTGTAGCACTTTGAGATTTGTTGAACAAATGTAAAGTGCGTTATAAATAAAATTTATTATTATTATTATTATTATTATTATTATTATTATTATTATTATTAGGGTATTTTTTCTTTGCACATGTCACTTCTGTACACTCCAATAAATGAATTATTTCATGTCTCTAAAATGTTATCTACTTTTTCAAATGTACAA
This sequence comes from Taenioides sp. WSHXM2023, assembly GCA_029959045.1. Lineage (NCBI taxonomy): Eukaryota > Metazoa > Chordata > Actinopteri > Gobiiformes > Gobiidae > Taenioides > Taenioides sp. WSHXM2023. The sequence continues at coordinate 2,341,659 of CM057087.1, read as the reverse complement.
CTGTCATAAAAAAGCAAACATGACTTCAAAAATAGCAGGCGTATATGTTCCCATCAAAAGGTGAAGTTTATGTGAAGTCAAGTAAAATGAGAAGACCGCCACTTGAAATGACCGCTTTCAGTTCTATTCTGCAGTGGAGTCGGTTGCATGGTTATTTTGGAGGTCCCAGCCTGAAAAGTTTGTAACCCCTATTTTAGAGTGTCTAACCCCCGAAGAGCAAATCAGGCAAATGGGAAATTAAATCACAACTAAACCAGGAAAAACAAGTTCAGCACATGTTATTATAGATTCATGGGCCATCAGAGGACTTCACCTTAAAACATTTGTGTGAGCACGACTCTGACTGACTGTAATCACCGATGTGACGCATTAGTCCATTTTAGTGTCACTTTTTATGACAGTCACTTTACAAAAACACGGATCTGGGCCAGGCTTGTGAGATCGGGGTCTGATTTCATGTAGTCTACAATAAATCAAAAGAGCAGCAGTGTGTGTGCGTGTCAAGTGAGCAGTGACAACAGGTGACTTCTCTTATTTCTGTAATTTACTCATCTACATTTATTCATCTCCAGAGCTCTGCTGCTGGAGAGGAAAAGGAAGCAGCAGCACTGACCACACAGGTGAGAGAGAATATGTGGAGTTAAAAAAATCAATGTCAAAATTCTAAAACCATGCCTAGAGCTTCTTTGTTTTATTCATGCATGTTTAAAGCCCCACAGTGTAACTTTCTAGCCAAAAGAGGATAAATAAAAGCATATATTTTCCTAATGAATGTGATTATTGCCCTAAAAATGTTTAAAGACCCATGTCCATAACTGAGTGGGCTTGCCTCTCTACAGACCTGACTCAAACATGGCCGGTGCTAGCCTGCTTTTCACCATGGAGATTTTTTTTGTTTGCGTTGGATAATGTGTTCCAACATATGGCATAAAACACAGTTTAAAGTATGGTTTGAACTATTTTGCTGAAGTCATGCAGGTGAAGTGCCACCGCCAAAAAGTTGTGGTGTTGCTTTAAGGGTGCACCATGTAACTCTTTTCTTCATGGAGAAGTTACTGTATTGCTTACAATGTTCCACAGTATGGCATTAAACTTGTCTCTCTCCATAGAGATAGATCAGGTCTGTGGAGAAGCGACCCCACTCACAGTAAGAGCGCTTGAGTGATTTTTGAGCAAGAAAACACCAATGATCAAATAAAGGCTAGATATATTATACTGTATGTTTAATGCCATACTGTGGAACATTCTAAGCCAAGAATAAAATTTCCATGGAGAGAGACCGTTGAATCCTCTTTTATTTTCTAATGTCTCTTTGTGAGCTGAAAAAAACTCTGTTCTTTGCCTGCTGTTCATATTCCCTCTCTCCAGGAAGCACTAACCAATCAAGAAGCCCTTTTACTCAAGTCTTTTGAAATACATTTTGTTTGCATTAATGTATGGCATTTTACTCTGTTCGCCATAAACTCGTCATGTTTTTATTGTCGTCAACCAAAGCAAAAATGTAAATTAACTGGCAGTGTTTATGAATTATCATTTTAAATTCCTGCATACAGCACCTTATTGTGTATCTAATGTCACAAAATCAATAATTATGCAATCTACTGTGCAGCTCTATCTTATACTGTGTGCTTCTTCCCCTTTAGCTCCTGTGTTGAGCCCAAGTACTCTGGAAGAGCAGAACGGTACACCTGAAAAGTAAGTTTGTTTTAAGTATTATTATTTGTATTTATTTTAATTATAGTTAAATTGTGGGAATTCATACTAATATATGCATTTTTTACTTGCACCAGGCCTCCAGTAAAGAATTCAACCAAAAGGAGAAGAGTTTTAGACGATGATGACGAGGACCAAGAAAATCTTGTTCTTTTGGTCATTACCCAAAACGTGAGGGTAAGAACGTAGATTGACCAGTAAATCGAGAGCTTTGCCTTTTGGCTCAGCTCCCTCTTCACCACAACGGCCTGATACAGCGACCACATCACTGCCGACGCTGCACCGATCCACCTGTCAATCTCACGCTCCATCCTCCCCTCACTCGTGAACAAGACCCCGAGATACTTGAACTTCTCCACTTGAGGCAGGGACTCTCCACCCACCTGGAGAGGGCAAGCCATCTTTTTCCGGTTGAGAACCAGGGCCTCGGAACCATGGCCAACATGCACTGGAAACAGGTCTGACTTACTACCGCCAATGCAAACACAGCTCCTGCTCCGGTCATACAGGGACCGGACAGCCCTTAGCAGAACCCCGAACCCCATAGTCCCAGAGCACTCCCCACAGAACACCATGAGGGCCACGGTCGAACTTCCATGAACACTGCCACTCTCCAAAGTTACCATCTTGTTATATTTTATCTGCCCAATACCGATTGCAGCTGCCCAACATGCCATCAACATCTACAGGACTGTAACACCATCAGCAAAGATCTCATCTATCAAAAGAAATGCTCCAGCCCCACCCTAACATCAGGATTTACAGTACACCCATGTTAATCTTCCTTGCCCTTCCTCTTCAGCCCACTCATTTTTAATATGTGTCATTTATGTGTCAATTAATAGTCTTTATGGTCTGTGTTTTTCAGGTTTCAACACCAGACTGCCCCTCCAGATAACACATTTCCATCCACTATCACATCTGTCTTCTACTTTGTGGCTACTGCCCCAGCTTCACATAAACATCTTTGGGGGCGAGCCATCTCCTCCTTCTCCTAAGTCACATTTAACATCTTATGTGTCTATGTTGAACTGATTCTACTTTCTCAGCCTGCTACCACCATCTTCAGGGGCAACAGAAAACTGCCACTCTCCAAAAGTATCATAGTTATATTGCATCTGCCTCATACCACTTGGAATTGCCCATCACGCCATCAACATCTGCAGGGCAATAACATCATCTTCCAGTTTAAATAAAGCTCCAACATCAGCCATCAAAACAACTGCTCCAACCCCAGCCTACCATCAGCATTTTTAAGGTCAAGCTGCCATTTTAATCCTCCTTGCCACTCCTCCAAAGGTAACATCACTGCAGAGTCAGCACACTAGCCTAATCAGCCCACTCATTGTATAATTTGTTTGCCAGTTATTAGTCTTAATTGTCTCTTTTTTGCAGTTTTAACACCAGATTGTTCCTTCAAAACATTACATCTTTCTTGCACTTTGTGGCTACTGTCCCATCTTCACATCAATATCCCAGCAAGGGCTAGCTCCAATTGTGGCAGTGGCAGCTGCCACTACACCTGCCAGTACAGCTGCCACAAATTTGTGGCAGCTGCCACGAATTTGTGGCAGCTGCCACGAATTTGTGGCAGCTGCCAGTACAGCTGCCACAAGTTTGTGGCAGCTGCCATGAATTTGTGGCACACATAGAAGGACCTGCCGCGGCAGCTGCCACACATAGAAGGACCTGCCGCGGCAGCTGCCACACATAGAAGGACCTGCCGCGGCAGCTGCCACTCTGAGAGACACCTGCCGCGGCAGCTGCCACTCTGAGAGACACCTGCCGCGGCAGCTGCCACTACATAGAAGGACCTGCCGCGGCAGCTGCCACACATAGAAGGACCTGCCGCGGCAGCTGCCACACATAGAAGGACCTGCCGCGGCAGCTGCCACACATAGAAGGACCTGCCGCGGCAGCTGCCACACATAGAAGGACCTGCCGCGGCAGCTGCCACTCATAGAAGGACCTGCCGCGGCAGCTGCCACTCATAGAAGGACCTGCCGCGGCAGCTGCCACTCATAGAAGGACCTGCCGCGGCAGCTGCCACACATAGAAGGACCTGCCGCGGCAGCTGCCACACATAGAAGGACCTGCCACAGCAGTTGCTGCTTATAGTTGCCGCTATTGGGGGCACCCACCATGGCAGGTGTCAGGTACCAGGGCAGCTGTCATTTACCTGCCAGGCAGTACTACTAGGTTTACAACTAATACTGCTGTTACTACTACTGCTATTACGTCAACTATTAGTAGCCTATTACTGCTACTACTACTACTACTTCTACCACTATTACTACTAGTGCTGATACACTCACTACTTTTTCTACAACTACTACTGCTGCTCATGGAAGTGCCAGTGCAGCTGCCGAGCAACTGGAACTACTAGGTAAAACACTAGCAGGTAATCATTTTTTTTATATGCTGCAGATATTGATACAGTTCCTCACTTTTTGTTTGACAACAGAGTTTTCCACAAGGATTATTCCTATATTGATTGGGTGCAATGCCAAACATGCCTACAGTGGATTCACTTTCAGTGTGTGGGGCTGAAAGGAAGAAAAGCACCTAGGGGTTTCACTTGTGGGTGTACCAGTACACCTGACATGTAAGGACTGAGTGATCTGTAGATCATGACTTATAGTCTTAGTTGCTGATGTTGTATGTTTTTTCTGAAACAGAGACATTCTGCAGTCTGTTACAGCAGCAGACATTTTGACCGATCAAGAAATTGTGGTAATAAAAGATTTGTAATAATAAGATGTAATGTAATGTAATGTAATATTTTTGCTGATTGTCTTCTTATATTCCAGGATCTTGAAAGAGACCTTCGTGGTGGAGTTGTTCTTTCAAACAGGATGTACTTATGGAACAATAGAGGCTTTGACCCAGAGCTGCGTGGGTATTACAGGGAACATCACACTGTATTTGATGACAGAAAGGTAACCAATACTGTATTTGAATACTGAATCACTATTTATGCACACTAGGCTATCTGTCGTATACAGTCAGAGTATTTTGATACATAACTGCATTATTTGGCAGGTTAAGTTGCATGATGCAAATGCAAATGATAAATACATCTTGTGTTAACTTACTTTGACAGACAGATGAAGTAATAGGACGTCTGGAGAAGACTTTGTCTTTTTCTGGCAATGAAGCTGAGAAATCTCTGTATATCACAGAAGTAATTTTGCCAGAGGTAAGCCAGCATGGGAAATAACAGTTGCATCTCAGATAGTCATGTTTACAGTTTCTTTATTTCTGACTTCTGTTAGGTTTTAGTACTATGGTTGCTGTCTATGAACATGAACCGCTACCAAGCAGAGTCACTTCTCGTGCAAAGGTACAGAACATTGTTTGTGAATGTAAAGGACAACTTCTTAAAATTTCAAAAACATTTTTATGGTTACTGATAATGACATTTAAGTGTGAACGTAATTTATCACTCTGTTACAGGGCTACCCAACAGAAGTGTGACCCTCAAAGAGCAGAACAGGTTTGTTTTATTATTATGTATTCAGATGTGATAATTTGTCAGTGTTTTCATTATAAATGCTTCTAAAATTAGTTCCCAAATGTTACTGTTTTAATAAATTTGTACTGTATTTGTGGGCACAGTAAATTTGACAGATTATATTAATAATTTGTAATGGTACTTAGCCCTAAATGTTTTCCAAATTTGCTTGCACCAACCAATATCCAGAAAGAGGAAAATAGTCTGCTGAGTGACATCAAGGCTGCTGCTGACTGGTGCAGCAAACAGCACTTTGAGGGACAAGTTGGACTTCCCGCTGTCCTCAACATGGATGCAGAAGAGGTTCAACACAGCCTAAGTGAACTTCACTGCTTTGAAGATGAATGGGATGAGGATTCACCCGCAGAACTGTTCACCTTTGTTTTTCAAAAGAAAAAAGATTATGACAAATTTCAAGAAGAGGTCATTGATTTAAGAAATTACAAGGTTTTTTCTAGGTTTGAAGATGACTAAAACCATCATGTAGGTTACACCAGAGACAATCTGGGAGTGTGTTGTGTGACATAAATAATGTGGTCTTTATGCTGTTTATTAAAATATTATAATGTAAACACTTAATGGTCATATTATATTCCATCCAAACTCACAACAATCAGCTCGAGACATACTTAACAAACAGGTGAACTACTTCTACAAGTGGCAGCTGCCACGGCAGGTACCTCTAGTCACGGCAGTTGCATCAATAGTAGGAGTAGCAGTAAAAATAATAGTAGTACTCGTATTAGTAGAACTAGCAGTATTAGTTGTAATAAAAGTAGTATAAGTACTAGGAGTAGCAGTAGAAGCAGTAGTAATAGTAGCAGTATTAGTAGTAGGTGGTAGTAGTAGTAATGGTGGTAGCAGTAGTAGTAATAGTAGAAGTAGCTGTATTATTCACAGTAATATAATAATAGCAGTTGCCGAAGTAATAGTAGTAGTAGTACTTGTATTTGTGGTAAATGTAGTAGTAGTAGTAGGCCTTCTATAAATAGAGGTAGTACTGCCAGGTAGGTACTCGTATATGTGACAGCTGCCGCAGCATGTATTCCTAATAGTGGCAGCTGCCACGGCAGGTGTCTCTCAGAGCGGCAGCTGCCGCGGCAGGTGTCTCTCAGAGCGGCAGCTGCCGCGGCAGGTGTCTCTCAGAGCGGCAGCTGCCGCGGCAGGTGTCTCTCAGAGTGGCAGCTGCCGCGGCAGGTCCTTCTATGTGTGGCAGCTGCCACAAATTTGTGGCAGCTGCCACAAGGACCTGCCGCGGACCTGCCGCGGCAGGTCCTTCTATGTGTGGCAGCTGCCGCGGCAGGTCCTTCTATGTGTGGCAGCTGCCACAAACTTGTGGCAGCTGTACTGGCAGCTGCCACAAATTCGTGGCAGCTGCCACAAACTTGTGGTAGCTGCCACAAATTCGTGGCAGCTGCCACACATAGAAGGACCTGCCGCGGCAGCTGCCACTCTGAGAGACACCTGCCGCGGCAGCTGCCGCTCTGAGAGACACCTGCCGCGGCAGCTGCCGCTCTGAGAGACACCTGCCGCGGCAGCTGCCGCTCTGAGAGACACCTGTTTTTCCATCTGTGTACTGTTTTTCCATCTGTGTTTCATGATGGAAAAACAGTACACATAATCTGAAGAGCCCATATCACGCTGTTTTCTGATCTGTTCTAATGTTGTTTCCTCAGCACAAACATACCTGGAGTTGTGTTTTGTTTCATTCACACATGTTTAACACACAAACCCTGCACATTTAGGCATATTTTAGGAGTTTTTCAAACAACTACAAAACACTGCTCCACCATACAACTTCTCTAGAATCATTTAGATCATTTCAGCCCTGGAGTTGCCTCTGCTGAACTAAAGGGAAAATATTGCTGTTAACTTCAAAATTACTGCTTCATGACACCACAAGGTGGAACAGAGCAGTTTGAGCTTTGAAGATGTAGACAGACTAATAATAAAGGGTTACTCAAACATAAACGAGTGAATGAAACAACTGTTTTTGAGGAGGTAACAACATTCTAACATGGTTTAAATGTCATAAGAGTCAAGTTCGTGTAATAAAGCAACTTTAAATGAAAGTCAATAGTTCTCAAACCAAACTAAACCTGAACTAAACCAGGTCTAAACAAGGAACAAATCCGGATCTGATACAGGATCCTAGACCACTGGAGTTGACCATTATTCGCTTATCCAGTCATTAATATATATTGATTTAATATTTACCCTTTAAACATTTCAATTCTCTGTGTGTACAAATCAAAATGTGATTCCTGTGGTTTTGTAAAATTCTTTTCTTTTGAAGTCATTGGTTTGGGCACATTGTGGTGGGGCTGCATATCACTGGATGCTGAAAACTTTATTTGAAACCCTTTTTTAGACCGTAGTGTTCATTCATGTCATGTTTGAATTTTGGTTTTGCCAGAGGTGTGTTCAGAATGTTATTTTCACATGTACCACAAGAGCAGACCACCTGTAAATATCACCATTATAAAATAAAGCCTATACTATTTTTCAAAACTATTATCTTTGTTTTTATTTGTTAGTCACACTTAAATATGATCAAATTAAATTTCTCCTTTGCTATCCAGACGACTGAGGGATTACACAAACAACATTTTATTAGGATTTTTGACACTTTAGTACAACACTCAAAAACAAAACCGAGCAGTCTGAGCTCAAACCACTTTTCCTCATTACACAAACATCACTTGGTTCAGCAGCACACACTGACTGGTCAAACAGGCCAACCTAAAGTATACCAGCAGAGGCCTCCACAGATCCATAAAGACATCATCATCTTTCATTGTGGAAAACTCTTGTTCTGGCTCAGCTCAGACACCTGGTGGCCCCCTCCCTCGACTCAGAATCAGAATCAGAAAAGCTTTTATTGCCATTGTCAGTGAACACAATTCACAGACTAGGAACTTGCTTTGGTGATGAGGTGCAACATACAGTAGAACACTGAATAATAATAATAATAATAATAATAATAATAACAATAATAATAATAATAATACAAAGTAAAGATATCACTGTTAGAAAAAGATAATAATAATAATAATAATAATAATAATAATAATAATAATAATAATAATAATAATAATAATAATAAAGTATCACTATTTGAAAATAAAGTAAGAGCATGCAAAAAGATTAAGATATATAATAAAAAAAATAAAAATAGTAAAGTATATACAGAGCATCAGAACAACAGTGCAAACTGACAGTGCAAAAGAGCAAGTGACGTGACATGACTTATTTAAAGTGACTGGTGTTATAAAGTGTCCATCTTAGTACAAGTATTATAAAGTGTCCTTAGTACAGGTGTTATAGTGTTCATAAAGTGTTCATGAGTCCAACGGCAGAGGGGAAGAAACTGTTCTTATGGCGAGAGGTTCTGCTCCGTATGGACCGTAGCCTTCTGCCAGAGGGAAGTGGCTCGAATAGTCCGTGTCCAGGGTGAGAGGGGTCAGCTGCTATCCGGCCTGCACGCCCCCGAGTCCTGGAGACGTACAGGTCCTGGAGAGATGGAAGGCTACAGCCGATCACCTTCTCAGCAGAGCGCACAATGCGCTGCAGTCTCTGTCTGTCCCTGGCAGTGGCCCCAGCGTACCACACAGTGATGGAGGAGGTGAGGATGGACTCAATGATGGCCATGTAAAACTGCACCATCATCTGGGCAGGCAGCTTAGCTTTCCTCAGCTGCCGCAGGAAGTATATCCTCTGCTGGGCTTTCTTGATGAGGGAGCTGATGGTCGGCTCCCACAGTGGAAGAGTCCACAGTGGTGATGGAGGAGTCTGTCAGGGTGAGGAGAGGCAGGGGGGCTGTGACTTTCCTGACGTCCACGATCATCTCCACTGTCTTCTGGGCGTTGAGCTCCAGGTTGTTGCTGCTGCACCAGGACACCAGCCGGTCCACCTCCCTCCTGTAGGCAGACTCATTGCCGTCCGAGATGAGCCCGAGATGAGCCCGATGAGGGTGGTGTCATCCGCAAACTTAACCAATTTCACAGAGTCGTGGCTGGAGGTGCAGCAGTCGGTGTAGAGGGAGAAGAGCAAGGGAGAAAGTACACAGCCCTGTGGAGAGCCTGTGCTTATAGTCCGAGTGTCCGAGACATTCTTCCCCAGCCGCACGCACTGCCTCCGGTCCGTCAGGAAGTCAGTGATCCACCTGCAGGTGGAGTCAGGCACATTGAGCTGGATGAGCTTGTCCTGGAGCAGAGCAGGGAGGATGGTGTTAAATGCAGAGCTGAAGTCCACAAACAGGATCCTGGCGTAGGTTCCCGGGGAGTCCAGATGCTGAAGGATGAAGTGGAGGGCCAGGTTGATGGCGTCGTCTAACGACCGATTTGCTCTGTAGGCGAACTGCAGAGGGTCCAGGAGGGGGGAGGTGAAGGACTTGAGGTGAGGCAGAACCAGGCACTCAAATGACTTCATGACTACAGACGTCAGCGCCACAGGCCTGTAGTCATTAAGTCCAGTGATCCTGGGCTTCTTGGGGACGGGAACAATGGTGGACAGCTTGAAGCAGGCTGGGACATGGCATAACTCCAGGGAGGTGTTAAAGATGTCCGTGAAGACAGGAGCCAGTTCTTCAGCGCAGTGTCTCAGGGTGGAAGGAGAGACACCGTCTGGACCTGGGGCTTTCCGTGGGTTTTGCCTTTTAAATGTCTTAGTCACATCCTGCTTGGAGAGTGTGAGGGCAGTGGGGGAGGAGGAGGGGTCTGAGGTGGGCTTGGCCGCAATGTCCATTGTAGTCAGTGGGGTGGGGTGTGAGACTTCAAATCTAGCGTAGTAGGTGTTAAGCCTTTCCGCTAGTTGTCGGTCATCCACAGCAGGGGGGGCTTTGGGTCTATAATTTGTGATCTCCCTCAGACCTTTCCAGACAGAGACGGAGTCGTTGGACCAGAACTTCTCCCTACAATGTGCATATCAGTCCCATGTTAGTGAGGACGATGCTGTCATTTATCTCTTTCTTCATTTCTCCAGTGCCTTTAATACAATCCAGCCCTTTCTGATGAGTGAGAAGCTACTCAGGATGAGAGTCAGGTCCTCCATTGTCTCCTGGATTACTGACTACTTGTCGGGGGCTGGAGCAGTTGTTTTAATAGAGGAGATCTTGGCTGATGTTAGAGCCAAATTTAAACTGGACGATGGTGTAACTGCCCTGTAGATGCTGATGGTGTACTGGGCTGTTGCAAGTGATATTAGGCATATGCAATATAACAAGATGGTTTCATTGGAGAATGGCAGTTTTCTTTTGCCTCTCAAGATCGTGGTGATAGACTGAGGAAGTAGAATCACTTCAATGTGGACACATAAGATGTTAAATGGACTTAGGACAAGGTGGAAATGGCACGCCCCTGAAGATATTGGAGAGACAGCAGGCTCCAATTGTGGCAGCGGCAGCTGCCACTACACCTGCCAGTACAGCTGCCACAAATTTGTGGCAGCTGCCAGTACAGCTGCCACAAGTTTGTGGCAGCTGCCACGAATTTGTGGCAGCTGCCAGTACAGCTGCCACAAGTTTGTGGCAGCTGCCACGAATTTGTGGCTGCCACGAATGCCGTGGCAAACCGCGGCAGGTCCTTCTATGTGTGGCAGCTGCCGCGGCAGGTCCTTCTGTGTGTGGCAGCTGCCACAAACTTGTGGCAGCTGTACTGGCAGCTGCCACAAATTCGTGGCAGCTGTACTGGCAGCTGCCACAAATTCGTGGCAGCTGCCACAAACCGCGGCAGGTCCTTCTATGTGTGGCAGCTGCCGGGGCAGGTCCTTCTATGTGTGGCAGCTGCTGCGGCAGGTCCTTCTATGTGTGGCAGCTGCCGCGGCAGGTCCTTCTATGTGTGGCAGCTGCCACAAACTTGTGGCAGCTGTACTGGCAGCTGCCACAAATTCGTGGCAGCTGCCACAAACTTGTGGCAGCTGTACTGGCAGCTGCCACAAATTTGTGGCAGCTGTACTGGCAGGTGTAGTGGCAGCTGCCGCTGCCACAATTGGAGCCTGCTGTCTCTCCAATATCTTCAGGGGCGTGCCATTTCCACCTTGTCCTAAGTCCATTTAACATCTTATGTGTCCACATTGAAGTGATTCTACTTCCTCAGTCTATCACCACGATCTTGAGAGGCAAAAGAAAACTGCCATTCTCCAATGAAACCATCTTGTTATATTGCATATGCCTAATATCACTTGCAACAGCCCAGTACACCATCAGCATCTACAGGGCAGTTACACCATCGTCCAGTTTAAATTTGGCTCTAACATCAGCCAAGATCTCCTCTATTAAAACAACTGCTCCAGCCCCCGACAAGTAGTCAGTAATCCAGGAGACAATGGAGGACCTGACTCTCATCCTGAGTAGCTTCTCACTCATCAGAAAGGGCTGGATTGTATTAAAGGCACTGGAGAAATGAAGAAAGAGATAAATGACAGCATCGTCCTCACTAACATGGGACTGATATGCACATTGTAGGGAGAAGTTCTGGTCCAACGACTCCGTCTCTGTCTGGAAAGGTCTGAGGGAGATCACAAATTATAGACCCAAAGCCCCCCCTGCTGTGGATGACCGACAACTAGCGGAAAGGCTTAACACCTACTACGCTAGATTTGAAGTCTCACACCCCACCCCACTGACTACAATGGACATTGCGGCCAAGCCCACCTCAGACCCCTCCTCCTCCCCCACTGCCCTCACACTCTCCAAGCAGGATGTGACTAAGACATTTAAAAGGCAAAACCCACGGAAAGCCCCAGGTCCAGACGGTGTCTCTCCTTCCACCCTGAGACACTGCGCTGAAGAACTGGCTCCTGTCTTCACGGACATCTTTAACACCTCCCTGGAGTTATGCCATGTCCCAGCCTGCTTCAAGCTGTCCACCATTGTTCCCGTCCCCAAGAAGCCCAGGATCACTGGACTTAATGACTACAGGCCTGTGGCGCTGACGTCTGTAGTCATGAAGTCATTTGAGTGCCTGGTTCTGCCTCACCTCAAGTCCTTCACCTCCCCCCTCCTGGACCCTCTGCAGTTCGCCTACAGAGCAAATCGGTCGTTAGACGACGCCATCAACCTGGCCCTCCACTTCATCCTTCAGCATCTGGACTCCCCGGGAACCTACGCCAGGATCCTGTTTGTGGACTTCAGCTCTGCATTTAACACCATCCTCCCTGCTCTGCTCCAGGACAAGCTCATCCAGCTCAATGTGCCTGACTCCACCTGCAGGTGGATCACTGACTTCCTGACGGACCGGAGGCAGTGCGTGCGGCTGGGGAAGAATGTCTCGGACACTCGGACTATAAGCACAGGCTCTCCACAGGGCTGTGTACTTTCTCCCTTGCTCTTCTCCCTCTACACCGACTGCTGCACCTCCAGCCACGACTCTGTGAAATTGGTTAAGTTTGCGGATGACACCACCCTCATCGGGCTCATCTCGGGCTCATCTCGGACGGCAATGAGTCTGCCTACAGGAGGGAGGTGGACCGGCTGGTGTCCTGGTGCAGCAGCAACAACCTGGAGCTCAACGCCCAGAAGACAGTGGAGATGATCGTGGACGTCAGGAAAGTCACAGCCCCCCTGCCTCTCCTCACCCTGACAGACTCCTCCATCACCACTGTGGACTCTTCCACTGTGGGAGCCGACCATCAGCTCCCTCATCAAGAAAGCCCAGCAGAGGATATACTTCCTGCGGCAGCTGAGGAAAGCTAAGCTGCCTGCCCAGATGATGGTGCAGTTTTACATGGCCATCATTGAGTCCATCCTCACCTCCTCCATCACTGTGTGGTACGCTGGGGCCACTGCCAGGGACAGACAGAGACTGCAGCGCATTGTGCGCTCTGCTGAGAAGGTGATCGGCTGTAGCCTTCCATCTCTCCAGGACCTGTACGTCTCCAGGACTCGGGGGCGTGCAGGCCGGATAGCAGCTGACCCCTCTCACCCTGGACACGGACTATTCGAGCCACTTCCCTCTGGCAGAAGGCTACGGTCCATACGGAGCAGAACCTCTCGCCATAAGAACAGTTTCTTCCCCTCTGCCGTTGGACTCATGAACACTTTATGAACACTATAACACCTGTACTAAGGACACTTTATAATACTTGTACTAAGATGGACACTTTATAACACCAGTCACTTTAAATAAGTCATGTCACGTCACTTGCTCTTTTGCACTGTCAGTTTGCACTGTTGTTCTGATGCTCTGTATATACTTTACTATTTTTATTTTTTTTATTATATATCTTAATCTTTTTGCATGCTCTTACTTTATTTTCAAATAGTGATACTTTATTATTATTATTATTATTATTATTATTATTATCTTTTTCTAACAGTGATATCTTTACTTTGTATTATTATTATTATTATTATTATTGTTATTATTATTATTATTATTATTATTATTATTCAGTGTTCTACTGTATGTTGCACCTCATCACCAAAGCAAGTTCCTAGTCTGTGAATTGTGTTCACTGACAATGGCAATAAAAGCTTTTCTGATTCTGATTCTGAGTCGAGGGAGGGGGCCACCAGGTGTCTGAGCTGAGCCAGAACAAGAGTTTTCCACAATGAAAGATGATGATGTCTTTATGGATCTGTGGAGGCCTCTGCTGGTATACTTTAGGTTGGCCTGTTTGACCAGTCAGTGTGTGCTGCTGAACCAAGTGATGTTTGTGTAATGAGGAAAAGTGGTTTGAGCTCAGACTGCTCGGTTTTGTTTTTGAGTGTTGTACTAAAGTGTCAAAAATCCTAATAAAATGTTGTTTGTGTAATCCCTCAGTCGTCTGGATAGCAAAGGAGAAATTTAATTTGATCATATTTAAGTGTGACTAACAAATAAAAACAAAGATAATAGTTTTGAAAAATAGTATAGGCTTTATTTTATAATGGTGATATTTACAGGTGGTCTGCTCTTGTGGTACATGTGAAAATAACATTCTGAACACACCTCTGGCAAAACCAAAATTCAAACATGACATGAATGAACACTACGGTCTAAAAAAGGGTTTCAAATAAAGTTTTCAGCATCCAGTGATATGCAGCCCCACCACAATGTGCCCAAACCAATGACTTCAAAAGAAAAGAATTTTACAAAACCACAGGAATCACATTTTGATTTGTACACACAGAGAATTGAAATGTTTAAAGGGTAAATATTAAATCAATATATATTAATGACTGGATAAGCGAATAATGGTCAACTCCAGTGGTCTAGGATCCTGTATCAGATCCGGATTTGTTCCTTGTTTAGACCTGGTTTAGTTCAGGTTTAGTTTGGTTTGAGAACTATTGACTTTCATTTAAAGTTGCTTTATTACACGAACTTGACTCTTATGACATTTAAACCATGTTAGAATGTTGTTACCTCCTCAAAAACAGTTGTTTCATTCACTCGTTTATGTTTGAGTAACCCTTTATTATTAGTCTGTCTACATCTTCAAAGCTCAAACTGCTCTGTTCCACCTTGTGGTGTCATGAAGCAGTAATTTTGAAGTTAACAGCAATATTTTCCCTTTAGTTCAGCAGAGGCAACTCCAGGGCTGAAATGATCTAAATGATTCTAGAGAAGTTGTATGGTGGAGCAGTGTTTTGTAGTTGTTTGAAAAACTCCTAAAATATGCCTAAATGTGCAGGGTTTGTGTGTTAAACATGTGTGAATGAAACAAAACACAACTCCAGGTATGTTTGTGCTGAGGAAACAACATTAGAACAGATCAGAAAACAGCGTGATATGGGCTCTTCAGATTATGTGTACTGTTTTTCCATCATGAAACACAGATGAATATCTCTGCACTAGTGGTAATGTGACTAAAATTACATTTTTTCACATTGTTTTAGAACTATCAATAATATTGCTGATTTTCAGATGACATCACAACATTCTATAGACCAGTCCTATTTAATACAGGTGGGGACAGCTCAAATGATCAGAGTTAAATGCGGGTTTTTGATGGAATGGGTTCTGTTCACGCTTACGTCACAAAACTGGAAGATGTTTGGAAACATGTGGATGGTGACTTCCTTTGGGCTCTGTTGGTGATTGTAACTCTGAGAAAATCTGAGAAAACAGAGAGATGTCATTGAAAACTAGATCTCATTGTATTCCTTTTTTTATCCATTCCCTATTCATTTGTGTACTATAATTTGTCTAACTTAAAACAAAAAAAGTAATTGTAGTGTTCCGTTATGTTCGTCAGATCAACAGTTCCGACCAGCTGCCTGTGAGTGACACTGAAGGTTCGATTAGAGTCCCGTCCTCCATGAAAAGCTTTGGCAGGTTGTGAAGACGCTGCTGCTGAATCCACGGTTTTATCACATGCCCAGTGTCGGGAATTACACCAGAAGTCGCCATCCGCATGTTTCCAAACGTTTCCGGTAAGTGTGAATAGAGCCTATAGAGCGACTTCATGTGTTTAATCACAGGTTCAGCATTTGTGAATTTACCTTTTGGATAGTACATATCAAAGTACAATGTTATCAACAAGGAAATCTGTCTCTTGCCCCACCTGGGAGTATTCTAGAATCTGAAAACCAACAATTTCAGACAATTTAGAGCAATTGGATTAAGATTTCACTATTAGTCAATATTACAATTTTGGCAAAGTACCACAGCATAAACAGAAACTGGATTCTCAACTGGTCGGTCAGGTTGTACCGAGGTTAAACCAGCTGCTGTGGACTTCAGAAACGTCAAGACAACTTCACTGCTTTAGATTTGATTTAGTTGTAAACTGAATTGAATTGAAAGCAAAACAACTAAAATGTATTCATACTTTTTTTGCAGTTAAAAATGCACTATGCAGCTTTTCTGGTTCCATAAAGATGTTATTACTTTGGCTGGAATGTTCCACAGTATGGCATAGAATGTTGAATGTAAGGATATGTTTGTAACTATAAAAATACCTGTAATCAAATAAATGTGTTTAATTGCGTACTAATATTCCGGGCAAAGCAATAATAAGCTATCTCCATGGAAACAGTCAGATGATGGAAAGTCACATATTACATTTTTAAACGGGACTATATATTACTGGTTTTTGACGCCGTAAGGACAATTATGGACAAAGATTGAAACCTTGAATGCTTGTTAAGGTTCTGGTATTTTGAAGATAGTAAATAACATAAAAAATAGTCTTACAAAATAAAAATGGTGTAATACCAGTTGAGAATCACTAAAACAGGTTAAATAAGTGTAAAAAAGAACTAAATAATTTCAAATACTGATTATAAATAGATAGATTCATTCTAGTCTCATGGGTTAAAAACATTACTGGACAGAAAATGCAGTCACCGCGGCAGAATCCAGGTGACCATTCATAAATAATAAAAATAAGAAAAACAAATATTATCTTTTACATTGATATACAAACAACATAATAAAAGTTCTTAAATACAAGGCGAGACGCAAGACCGGTGCCCCCAAAACATTCAATACATTAAGAATTTCAGGAACTTAAAGCATTCAAAGAGGGGAGATTAGACTTTTATGGGGTATTAACTGCTAACACATAACACATTTAAATCACCATGTTACCTTTTATCGTTCTGAAAATGCTATACTTGCCAAAAATGAGTCTCCCCTCTCTTTGCTCTCCACGTTAAGTCACTCCCCCTTCAGAAAACTATCGCAACACAATCTAATGAAACTACCGCACATCGCATCAGGTTTGTGAAGACGTACGCGGTGTGTTGTTTTGAATCCTGCTTTGGTAGATTTATGGAGAATTGTCGTGTGGGAGAATGGGTGACGTGGGCTTCAGACTTGTTTTTGATGATGACTGTTTGATGGAACAAAGTTATATATTTGGCATAATACCCCCTCTTTAAGATATGCCACAACATTCTAGAGTTACAGAAGTGATAAAAGGCAGTGTCAAAGTATACAAACGTGTCTTTAAATGAGCCAATGGAAACAATTCTTCTCAATGTACAGTAAACAGGGGCACATCAAAAATTACAATGTTGTGGGAAATATGTCATAAACGTAACAGGTTTAGACAAAGATGCACACGAGGAATTATGGAAATTACCAAGAGAGAACAGTTTTTCTTTTTAGTGCATGGACACCAATTAGAATGTTTCAATTAAAAGTTCTGTGAATATAATGGACATCAGTGGTTCTCAAAGTGGACCAAGATCATGGTTAGACAGAAGTCCTGGTTTAGTCCTGTTTAGAGCTGGTTTAGTATTGGTTTAGTTCTTAGACCTGGTTTAGTCCTTCGATCTGGTTCAGATAAGAGTTTGATGCTTTAGTCCAGAGCTTTTGTGCAGGTCTAGTCGTGGCCTAAGTCGTGGCCTAAGTCGTGGCCCAAGTCGTGGCCCAAGTCGTGGCCCAAGTCGTGGCCTAAGTCAGTGACCTAGTTCAGTCCTTAGATTTATTCTGGGGTGAAAAGATTTGAGTCCTAATCTCTAGCCTTGTTTTAGTCCTAGTTTTTAAGTCACAGATTAAATCCATGTGCATTTCCACCTAGTCCGTTAGAGACTGAATTTGAGGCCAGTTTTCCTCTGTAATTGTAAAATCAGAAGCATGTTTGAGAACCACTGATAAAACACCACTTCTCTGCATCAATGGAAAAAAAAACAGATTTTCCACAACATTCTAATCTATGGCATTGTCAGAATTACCTTCTCGGGCCATTACATGTATTCAAATCGAAACACGGGCGCCATTTTGGACCACCAGGCTTCAATACAATTCATGTGATTTAGTTAAAGGTGAAATTCCAGAACTAAATTGAATTCACAACGTTCATTTCATCTCCTGAAGTGTGCAGTGGCTGTGGAAACGCACTCACTGGTCAGTTTATTAGGTACACCTGCTCTAATGATGAACAAATCGCCATGTACTGTAATCCTGAGTTTAAATCAAGAAAGCTGGGGTCCTGGTTCAGTCCTTGTTTAGTCCTGCTCTAGTCCTGGTCCAGTCCATGTGGGGTTCTGGTTTAGTCCCGTTGTAGTCCCGATTCGGCCCTGGTTTAAGTTCGGTCTAGTCCAGGTTCAGCCCCAGTTTAAGTCTGGCCCTGTCCTGGTCCTGGTGTAGTCCCGGTGTACTCCCGGTTTGGCCCCGGTTTAAGTCTGGTCCTGTCCTGGTCTTGTCCTGGTCCTGTCCTGGTCCTGTCCTGGTCCTGTCCTGGTCCTGGTCCTGTCCTGGTCCTGTCCTTGTTAAAGCTTGAGTTAGTCCACATAAAATTGTAACTAAAGTGGGATTTACAACTAAACAACAAAATCCTTTCCTAGACCAAGAACTAAACAGGAGTAAACGTGAACCAAACCAAGTCTACATCAGGACCAAACTAGACTTAGGACAGGTGTACCCAATAAAGTGGCGTGTGAGTGTTAAATACAATATCTTCTGTCTTTATGGTACAAAATACTGATCCCTGCTATATACATTGTTTGAGTGCATCTCAATAAGGTACAACATTGTGGAAAGTTTAAATTATTGTGTGTCAGATGCCCTTCCATCCTATTATAGCCCTGTGTGTCAGATGCCCTCCCCTCCATTTATCCCTGTAGTGTTTAACTGAGATAATGCAGGTCAAAGCAGATCAGCAGGTGTGTGGTTGAGTAAATATTGCGAGATAATTACTTTTTTTTTTTTTTTAAGTCAGATGCCCTCCCTGAAGTAACACTCAAATGTTTGACAAGTTTGTGATTGTTCAACTTTTCCACAATATTGTTTTTAGATGCACCTTGTTTTTACCTGATACTGAAATGTAATGTTACAAGACTTGGGGATTACACATAAACAATCATGAGGTAAAAACACCAAACAGAACGATTTAAAGGTCCTATTTTATGCATTATACAGGCTTTTAAATCTAGTTTTTACACTTCGGCATTTCAAGTTTTCTAAGGAAAAATAGGTCAAAGTAACTCAACTCTATGCATACAAAACACCATGGTTGCCAGCAGAGGGCATAAAGACTCTCCCTCCTACCACCTAATAA